>OZ012740.1:664984239-665371739 GCA_963859935.3 Lathyrus sativus
CACATTGGCTTTCTCTAGATTGAGCCTTCAGTGGTCCAATAATTTTCCTCTAATAGGAATATGTATGAGGCATGAAACATCATCTAGGGTGATGGTTATCTCTCCAAGAGGAAGGTGGAAAGATGATGTATTTGAATGACATCTCTCTGCAAATGCCTCATGCATGCCATAGTTTAGAGTATTGTATGCATTAACACATAAACCGACAAGCCTAGAGTAGTGAATAACATTCTTAAACCAGTCATCTTCAGGTTATTGCAAATCCAAAATCTTCCTTATGTGGTTTACAGATTTTAAACATGGATGCTCTTGTAAAAAAAATCACCATCAGTTACGATTAAATTTTTATAAAATAGATGTAATAACAAATGTAATGCAAAAGTAAATAAATATATCTCTCCTTCCCAAACATGCCTAGAAACATGGTCTCCATAAAGATGAAGTAAGAATGTGTTAAATGAGCCTCCTGATAACTATCTGTAGGGGCATCAACATCAAATATATTCCTTCTGATTGAATTCATAAGCTTTAGGCATTTCCCGTGAAGTAGACTCCTGAGGTAGGTGACTTCGGGAAGTAGAAGTTGATGATTATGAACGTCGACTTTGTAAACCATCAAACAAGATAGCATCTACGTGAGACCTCATGGCCCTTCCCCATAGCCCTCTCACCTCGTACAAACGTGTGTTGGAACACACGGCCGAGCCTAATTTTTTCATGGTTGTTTTTAGTTATTATACCTATAATAAAACCAAAAAATCACATTAAAATACAGTCAGATCAAATTCGGAGATACATCTTTGAAAACCATTCAAATATCCTACTATCTCATGCATCTTAAACAACCTATGTTACCCAAAACATCATTCAAATCTCAAAAAAAAATTGAGATGAGAAAATTACCAAATTAAAGTTGTGGATGGAAAGCTTGAATGAAGTGAGTGACTTTACTGCAAATGAAGTGAGTGAAATTGAAGAAACATTGCTCAAATGAGGTTTGGAATGACTTTGCAACAA
Organism: Lathyrus sativus; assembly: GCA_963859935.3. Classification (NCBI taxonomy): domain Eukaryota; kingdom Viridiplantae; phylum Streptophyta; class Magnoliopsida; order Fabales; family Fabaceae; genus Lathyrus; species Lathyrus sativus. Next base: position 664,985,257 of record OZ012740.1, read on the forward strand.
AAAAGCTCAATTGGTTTTTTTTTTGACTTAGCATAAAATATAGAAGGAAGATAAAATGGTCTTAAAATACATGAAATAAACGCATCCCGAGATGCATCTCCAAAAAAAATGCCTGAATTTTGAATTAAGGGTTTTTACGAAGATGCATCTCCTGACTCACTATATTATTGATACAGAGATACATCCCTGAATTAAATTTTGGTAAAATAAGGATGACTCGTCAAATTGCGCTCATGGTGTGAAAAAAATGTACGTCCGAACATAGATCTCCTAATGCTAAAAACATTTGTGAATTTTCACGATGGTAAAGAAGCACCGAATAAAATTTAAAGAGCAAGCCACTTTGCAAAAGATACTAATTTTTGTGAAATATACTAATTTAAATAAAATTTTCAGGAGTTTAACAACAACTTCTTTTATGAAAATATCTTTTAGTTTTATTTTTTGAATTTATATTTGTGTTAGTTTAGTAATAAAAGAATGTAAGATATTTTAAATAAATAACTATGTTGAAAAGAGCATAAAATAATAACTAGAAAATTTTTATTAGAAATAATAAAAAATATTTTTTTATCAAATCTTTTGTTTAAAAGTATTATACACCATTGTTCGATATAATAGAGTATTTTATCAATCTAAACAAGTAAAATTAACACGAATATTAAAATATAATTATAGAAAATATTTTTACAAAGTAAAGAGAGTCTTAATAGTTATCCATATAAAACATTTTACACTACTTTTATTTTAAGAAATATAATTGATTAACGTTCTAAAAGAAAACTTTATATTGATAATGTACAAATTCAAAATTTAAATAAAATGTTAATTTAAAAGTATTTTGATTTTTTATTTTAGTTGCTCTCTCAGGTTTTCAATTTTTATTTTAGTTGTGTTTAATTCATATTTAAAATATTATAATTATTGTTACATATCAAAGTAACAATACTATAAAAATAAAATCGAATTTGAATAAGACAATGCAACACTAATCACATTTAAATTTTTAAAGCAACCAAACATTACTATAAAGTCAATAACAATAGTTCTAGAGTTACATTACTAAAAATGACACAATCAAGTCACTAATAATCACTTGTCCAACCAAATTAATAAGAAAAAATAATACAAATCAGAGAATAATGTCTCATAATCTAAATAAATTTAATATAAATTAAAATTAAAATAATAAATACTAAAAATACAATACACCAACAATGATTTAAAAATAAATTGTAAAAGTTAAAATAAATAAAAAAGTGTTAAAGACATTTTCACATGATTAGTCTAAGATGCCAAATGGCATAGAGGACTAGGTAGGTGTCCAAGCGAATAACTATCATACTTTGTTAATTAATCATCATTATGTTTGTCTTTTTGAAACACCTGATATCATATAAGCTCACATTTAGGGCATGGTATATCTTATTAGAAATTCTTAGAAGCATTAAATCGAATGCACGAAACTCTAATTCATTTTTTTATCAACTGATGAAAATCTTTATCTACGATAACTCTTAAATGACTATGTTAAAGAAGAAGAGTGAGTTGTCGAATTATGTAAATAATTGAATATTGACTTATAGCTCTCAATAATGATTTCTTTTTTTATTAAGTGATTATGCTTAGAAGGAAACTTTGTCATTTAATTATGAACTTCCTAACTATTCTAAAGAGCCTATGAATGTGAGAATTTAAGCTACAAGCACACAAACAATTGTTTTCATAGCCATTTATACTAGGTACCATGTAAGTAAAATTTCTCCATACCATTTGACTAAGATATATTTTGACAAAAACACGTGCAAACATTTCTCTTTCTATACAAAACGTTTATTGATCCACTCTAATATGGGTGTCAACAGAAGAAGCTAATGCTAATAAAACACTTTTATCATAGTAGTGGATGACACAAACTTTGGACTTCATTCAACTATATAGCAAGATAGTGATAAAAAATCATTCATGTCCAATAACGTTATCTTTACCTTCAGCCATGTTAAAATTCATCCTATAAAAGTCACTATTAGTGCCCTTAAGATAAAAAATTTCAATAAAATTTCACATAAGTGCAATGTTGAGCTTCATGGGCTTGTAGCCTAAACCTTTAGCCAAAAGTTTAATGCCTAAAGGCTCCCATCAAAGCTCTCATAATTCTCTGAAGGTAATATCATCGATGTGCACTTGTAATTAAGGGTGGCAAAACAGATCCGGCCCGTTGAGCATGTTCGTTTTTCCCGCATTTTACTGCGGGGTGGACCAAGGATTTAGCCCTTCGCCCTCTAATGTGTTTGCCTCGCCTCACCCTGTTTTTTTGCAGGCATTGACATTAACATAATTTTATACATTTTTAAGCCTAAAAGGTGCATGGTCAATAGGCTCGGACCACCCCACCCGTATTTTTGTGCGGAGCGGGCTAAAGTTTTAGGCTCACGCACTTAACTATGTCTGCCCCGTCCTGCCCCATCTTTTGCGAACTTTTACGGGGCAGACTTAAACAAAATGGACATGCTCATTTACTGCCTCTACTTGTGTTAACAAATTGCTTCATTTTTCATGTTTTCTATCAAGGAGGCTTTTATTGAACCAAATCAGTGTAAATTTCATTGTGTTGCAACTTTATTATCCCGTAAAAGCTTATATTCAAAGAAACATTTATTTTCATCTCGTTAACTACTCACGTTAATTTTGGTCGGAGACTTTATTGATGGTACTAACAATAGTGTAGATTAAGATCCTCTCCATTTCCATCGCTCGAAAAAATACATGAAAGAGATATTGAGAATACATGTTTAAATAATATATTTGCGTCAATAAAAAAATCGATTAATTAGTATGCACTATCAACTTAAAAAGTTTTACACAATTAATTCATAAAGTCAAACATTTTTAACATTCAATATTTTTTATTAACGGACTATGTAAAATATTTTTAATACAAGTGTATTTCAATTAAATTCATTAAAAAAATCATAATTTTAAACTTCAATTAGATTGCTTTCAGGGGAAGACACAAAACTATCAACTCTAGGCAGAATTGTCACTTCAAGCATCGAGAAAGGTCCGCCATATGTAATTAAATTGTCCTCATCAAGAAAAGTAAAACCACAACTAGAACTGGAATAGTCTTCTAAGCTGGTATTGGAAGACTTAAGTTCTAAATCCTGTTGAATTTGGACATCATGGATCAATGGAGGTTCGAGATACACACAAGACTCCCAAAACTCATCACTCTTTGCAAATTTTTTAGGAGAAACGTTATGACGTTTTTCTAGTTCTGCTTGCACTTCCTGATTTGTTCAAATATACATATATGTCAATTATATTTTACAATTTTATTTAATAATAGTAAAAATATAATTAAATAAATAAACTTATATTTTTACAATTATATCATAAACTTATATTTTTTATTTTTCTAATTTTTACAACAATAAAAAATTATTAAATAAATAAACTTATATTTTACAATTATATCATAAACTTATATTTTTTGTTTTTCTAATTTTTACAACAATAAAAATGTATTAAATAAATAAATTTTCTTTAAGAAATATATAAAAAAACTCAATTAATATTATAAAACTTTCTTAAGAAAAACTAAGATTTAATATAAAATTAAAAAATGTCTCAACAACATATTCTTGGACTCAATATGTGTTTTATAATTTTATTTATTAATCGTAAAAGTATAATAAAAATTAAAAATAAACTAAATAATTCGCAGCAAAAGTCGCAGACTAATTAACAGCAAATTCGGCAGTAAACTTCGCAGCATTCCTGCGATTTCTCTAGAGAATTTTGTGGTTTCAATGGATAACTAATTCCTGCGAAAATTATCGCAGTTAAATACGCAGGAAACTTCGCAGCTAAAGTCTGAGAATTCCCTGCGAAATTTGCTACTACCATAATTTTCGTAAGAAATAATGTTTCACAATATAATGGCGCAGGTGAAATCGCAGGTATTGCTGCGGAAACCTTTCCGCAGGTAGTCTATTTATTTCTAGTAATTTTGTCATCTATAAATAGTTATCATTGTGTGTTGTTATCTTCTTATTTGTGTAGCATATATATATATATATATATATATATATATATATATATATATATATATATATATATATATATATATATATATATATATATATAAAGTAGAGATCAACTTATTTTAAGAATAATTTGTTTTAATAAACTTATTTTAAATCATAACCTTTTGATTTAAAGGTTATGATTTATAGGAAACTAATTTATTTTTGGAGTAGGTTATATATATATATATATATATGTGAAGTGGATCAAACCAATTAAATTGAAAATCGAAAGACTACTAGAAATACACAGCATACCTGCGGAAACGGTTTCGCAGAAATTCCTGCGATTTTACCTGCGTTTCAGAATTGTGTAACATCATTTCCTGCGAATGACCTAGCGGCAGATCTTGCTGCGATTTTAAATTTAAAATTACAAAATAAATTTCCTGCGGAGTCATCTGCGATTCCCTTCGCTGGAATTAGTTATCTACCGAAACCTCAAAATTCTCTGGAAATATTGCAGGATTGCTGCGAGATTTGCTGCGGAACTTGCTGTAAACGTTTCTGCGACTTTTGCTGCGAACGTTACTGCGGAATTTGCTGTAAGCATTTCTGCGAATTTTGCTGCGGATTATTTAATTTATTTTAATGTTTATTATATTTTTACGGTTAATAAATAAAATTATAAAACACATATTGATTTCAAGAATAGGTTTATCAGACATTTTTTAATTTTATTTTAGATTTTTGTTTTTCTTAAAAAAGTTTTATAATATTTATTGGGTTTTTTTTAGTTGTTTTGTAAAGAAAATTTATTTATTTAATACTTTTTTATTGTTGTAAAAATTAGAAAAATAAAAAATATAAGCTTATGATATAATGGTAAAATATAAATTTATTTATTTAATAATTTTTATTGTTGTAAAAATTTAAATAATCAAAAATATAAATTTATGATATAATTGTAAAATATAAGTTTATGATATAATTGTAAAAGTATAAGTTTATTTATTTAATTATATTTTTACTATTATTAAATTAAATTTTAAAATATAATTGACATATTGATTTTTTTTATTTATATATATGATCTAAAAACAAACCTATTTTAAAATATTTAGCAAAGGCTTGCAGAAATGTTTTCTAAAAATAATAATATATTTTATTACTCCATACAATTTAAAGGCTACTATGAACTCCATACAATTTAAAGGCTACTATGAAAAAAAACGGCAAGTCACACAATTTATGTCAAAATATTTTTCAAATAAATGATATTTTTAATCAAAAACAATCGTTTAAAAATTTGATCACCTTAGTTAGAGTAATTTACCATTGGGACAATAACATCAACTGTTATTTATATGAAACAAAAGTTATGTATAATTTGTTAATTACTCTTTTCACATAATAACTTGGTTTTGCTATTTTGATTCCTACACGCTCAGATTGTTGAAACCTATATTTCATACAAAAATTGTATCTCAGATTGAAATTGCTTCAACATATCATAGCCCAAAATCACTTCCAGATTGAAATCGCTTCCAGGTTCTGTAATTTCTCTCTTCATTGTATCCCTAATTTCTTCAGCAAATCATAGCTTTTGATTGCTCATCGTATTCGGTTTGTCTCTCTATTTCTTCATCAATTTTTCTTAGCTTGTTATAGAATCTAAAATTCTTTATGGCTTTCACTTTTCACTTATTCTCCAAAGTCGTAGTATTAGTGTTTTTGATTTTGGATTTCTTAGCTATTGATTTGCTTGGCATCAGGTTTTTTTTATGACTTCTAGCTGTTTGATGAAATGCACAACTTAAACAAAACTTCATTTGTCTCCTGAGTCAGAAGTTCTATTTACTTGGCAATGTTACTTCTCATTTGTAACAGTTGTTTGCACTATGTTCATATGTGGGTGTTGTAAATGTAGACATAGAAATATTTTATCCATTTTCCACAATGTGGGGCTGTGAAATTAGTGTGTGGGTGCGTGCTTGGTAATAGTGGAAACTACAAGGTAGAAAACAATTCACACTTTGGAATCCCACTCCATTGTTTTGAAATTTCTCTACCATTTTTAATGCTATATGGTTACTTTTTTAGAGTTTTCTAATAGTTATCCATTCAAAATGCAGAGACTGGTTGCAATCTCAGGATGTGGCCATCTACCCCACGAAGAATGTCCTAAAGCGTTGCTTGCAGCAGTATTACCCTTCATCGGTAAACTATGCTCTGTATATAACTCGGATAGTCAGTAGGTCATATTTTTCTTTCAAAATTTCATGATCCTTATAATTATTAACAAATTTCCAATTTCCATTGAATTTTTTCCTAACCCTTTCAGCATTGTGTATCTTTACTCGTGTTTCTAATAAGACCACAATAGGAAGTACTATAGTAAATTGTAATTATGGATTATCTTTACTCGTGTTTGATAGAGGTTAATACAATCAATTGTTATTCTTGCAGGTTGAAGTACAAATTTGAACTCATTTTTGGTACCGAGCAAAGCTATTGATTTTGAAATTTCAAGGTAGGTACTACTTTATGACTTAAATATGTTCCTATTGCTTAAGTATTAAAATAGAAATTTTCAAGGTAGGTACTACATTTACTTGACTTGTATATAACAATCACCTAGAATATGTTAGGCTTATTATGGCGATCCTTCACCTTCTTGTATATATAGTTCATATCTACATTATATCAATCTAAGAGAAACATTTATCATATTTTCTATCTTCAAGTTCAACTCCAAATTAGATATGAGCTTCTTCTTTACAAATAATGCAGTAAACAATAGGTGGTGAGTTTTCGTTAAAAGGTGTCACTGCAGTAAACAGTATCATGTGTATGTTAGCAACCAAGAGTAATCAACAATAAAAACTCACTCCAGTCCAGTTAAATAATGCAGTAAACAGTATCAGGTGAAAATGGTTTGTAAAATATATATTGAAATATCCAAAAGTATTTAGAAGAGATGGTAAGACAATTTTTTAGCTTTACTAGAGTTATGAGTTTATGCCTAACTTTTGACACGTGGTAATGAGAGTTTTTGGCTTTTGTGGTTAATATTTATAGTTGTAAATTTTAAATTTAAATGGTTAACACTAGAGATTTTGTATTTGGAAAACAAATTGAATTTTTGAAGTATTATATTTTTTAAAAGAATTAAAAGAGTAATTTATTTATTTTTAATTTAATAATGCTTACAATTTACCAAACTAACACAGATCAGAGACTCAAGTCAGTGTATCACAGCTTTTAAAAAATTGTTGATGAGTCAATTTTGACCATTAAATATACAGATTTATATAGGACCAGTCAAAGGAGGTTGGCTATTCCGCTTAGTAATTACAATTACGCTTTAAGTTGTAGATACCGATACCTGTTTTGGTCTGCTTTTTTACCTTACTTGATATGCTTCTTAGTTGGTCTGCTTTTTTACCTTACTTGATATGCTTCTTAGTTGGTCTGTTTTTTCTCAATGGGATTACTTAACACAGTTTAAACTTATTTTAAATGCATATAGCTTAGTTTAGGCTTATGTTGAATGCATATTTGTACTTTATGACTGCAATTCTTGTTATGCTGAAAATTGGGGGATAAAAGTTCTTTTCTGTAATGGATATGTTGCTGAGAATACTGAGTTGAAAATTTTGAGCTTACATACATATTTGATTTGTTTTACTGGTTTTTATCTTCTTGCTATGGTAGTTGAATATTCATTGCCATAAAAATTACATGTTGCTGAATTTGTTGTATTTCTTATTAATTGAATTGAAGCCTTTACTTTGATGCACTCTAAATGTTTGATGAAATGTCTCAATGTGTTTTTGATATGTTTTTTGGAATTCCTTTATTGCACTCTAAATGTTTGATGAAATGTCTAGGTGTGTAATTTTTACAGAAATCCTTTATTGCACTATAAATGTTTGATGAAATGTTTCTATGTATTTTTAATATGTTTTTGTAATTGTTTTTGTAGTGATGGCATTGGTGGTAGGTTAAAATGGGAAGGTGAAGAAATTGGCGGTTGGCAAAGTTGATGGTAGGGCTGGTTTGGATACAAATGGTTTATCTACAAATGGTTGTTATAAATTACTATTGGATACGTGGAAATTTTGAGAGGAACTAGAACAGTGTCGGCATGATGAAGTGGAGCCACAGGTCCCTGCGGTCCATGCTCTGAAATTTATTATGATTTTCATCCTGAGAGGGGATACGATGATGATGTAAGTAAGATACAGTTAGAAATTGAGTTATTCCAAATCACTTCATTGACAATGTTTTACATTTTTTGGGATGGGTTGGGGATGGAAGCAGGATCTTGGGGATGATACACGCTTTATAGAGTTCTACAATCTAGTATTCATTTAATACAACAAAAAAGACGATGGTTCTCTTGAACCACTAAAGCAGATGAACATAGATACTGGCCTCGGTCTCGAGCGCATGGCTCACATTCTTCAAAAGGTATTGCATTCATTTGAATTGTTGTACAAGTCACCCTTTGTAAATTTACAAGTGTTTCTAAGAAACTTCAACTACAACTCTGGTATTTTTGCACCAGTTTTTCTTGCTCCATACTTTACACCCTCACTTGCATGTTGAGAAAAAATGGGGCAAGGAAAAAAGGTGTGAATGAAACATTACTCACACCACTATCATTTTCATTTGCTCTTCAAGTGCTTTTTATATTTATTAAGTGTTCACTGCAGGTTCCAAACAACTATGAAACTGACTTGATTCTCCCCATTATAGAGAAGGCATCTGAATTAGCAAATGAGTTGGAACGTCTCACTCGTGTTTTCACTCAAAATTCATGATCTCATTGGCACTCATAGAGATGTTCCTGCTTCTGATATGGGAACCAATGCTTAAACAATGGCTTGGATGCTTGATGAGTATTCTAAGTTTCATGGTCATTCATCGGCAGTGGTGACCGGCAAGCCTATTGTAAGTGTATAATAATATTGCACAATCATTACCAACTGTAGCTTTAAGGTCCTATTTGAGTGGTCATAGTTTTCTTGTGTACACAATGATAGTTTGTCTATCCAAGATTCAAGAAATCAGTTTGAAATATTTGGCTTGTAGGATCTTGGAGGTTCCTTGGGAAGAGAGGCCGCCACTGGACTAGGAGTGGTTTTTGGAACGGAGGCTCTATTTGGTGAATATGGGAAATCAATTTCTGATATGAAATTCGCCATCCAGGTATTTATTCACCACCACCACCATACCATGATATTTAATATACCACTTTTTCAATAAGTTTTACACTATTCTGATATAAAATTTACAGAATAGTGGGGAATATGGGAAATCAATTTCTGATATATTTTACAGAATAAGTCTATACATCCCTGTACAACACGTAGGATTACAATATTTTACACTTTCATTTGTGAAAATTGAGGTTTTGGACTATCTCATGATTTGAAGAATTGATATTTAACAACGCTTGTTGGGACATTTGAAGTCTTCTGAATGATTCACTAACCATTGTTCAAGCATGCCATGCTGTCAACTAATATAATGGATCATATGCTTATATAATTTTTGTCGTGCTGGACGAAATCAAAATAACAGGTGTCACAACTTTTGTCGATCCTTACACCGAACCAGATGAGGAAGAAGATCAAGCTAATGTCGAAGAGAAGAATGCAAATGATGAAGAAAATGTTTGTTTCCTAATATTTGAGATGCCTATTATTGGTTATATTTTATATCACTTTTACAAGGTTTTTGTGAACTAATCCCTTGGACTTGTTTTGGCATATATTTCAGGATAAAGTTGGCTCATGGTATAGTAATCCTGGAGCTGGAACATCTGAGTCTGGAGCTACGGGGTTGGCAGCGGTGGTGTTCGCAAGTACTTGAAGGCTAGAAGTGTTCCAACTGAATCTGCTGCTGCTGCCGTCGACACCAGTACAGCCGTTGTATGAAAGAAAAGAAAAGCAGTTGTTAGTGGCGGATTTAAAGATTTTTCTACATGGTAGTAATTATCCCAAATTTGAGTACAATTTGTAAATCAGTGTAGACTTGTAATAATTTATCATATTCGAAAAATTTACAGAACAATGGGGAATATGGGAAATCAATTTCTGATATAAAATTGAAATGATTTGTTTGTTGCAGATTCTGTCTAAGAAAGGAGTTATTATATTACCCGACATTTATGCGAATGCTGGTGGAGTGACTGTAAGCTATTTCGAATGGGTCTAGGTAATGATCAACTCGATAAGTGAAAATTTCAGAAGCTAATTAACAGTTCTTGAAAACATGTTTAAGAGATTTTAAATTTTCCTGTGTGACTTCTGCAGAATATTCAAGGATTTATGTGGGATGAAGATAAAGTTAACCTTGAGCTAAAAAGGTATATGACTAGAGCTTTCAAGAACATAAAAGGAATGTGTAAAACTCACAACTGCGACTTGCGAATGGGAGCTTTCACTCTTGGACTCAACCGTGTCGCTCGCGCTACGCTTTTGAGAGGTTGGGAAGCTTAGAGAAACATGAACATCAATCACTACTAGCTATAAGCTGTAGTTGGAGTTTCTTAGTTTTTGCGTCGTTATTTGTCTCTTCTATTCTTTTAATTCATTTGTTATCTAGTTTCAAATTGCATTGTTTTTTCTTATTAATTTGGTTGGACAAGTGATTATTAGTAACTTAATTATGTCATTTTTAGTAATGTAACTCTAAAAGTACTTGTTATTGACTTTAAAAATTTGAATGTGATTAGTGTTGTATTGACTTATTCAAATTAGATTTTTATTTTTATATTATTATTAAATACATTAATTATATTATTTTAAATATAAATTAAACACAATTAATAATAAAAATTAAAAACATGAGAGAGAAATTACCTGTGAAATTAATTATTATTTCAGTTTGTTGCGACTTTTCCTGCAAAAGTTAAAGTTACCTGCGGTGTTACCTGCGAATTTAGCTGTTTTACTTGCGACATTGCCCTGCGACTTTTTACGGCGACATTTTCCTACGCCTTTTTACTGCAACTTTTTCCTGCGACTTTACCTGCTATGTTAATTATCCACGGAGGTTTTAGCTGGAAACGAATAATCTCAGGAAAAATCGCAGGAAACGTGTATCCTGCGGTAATTTTGTCAAAATCCGCAGGTAAATCCGCAGAAAAATAGAGTAATTTTAATAGTGAAAGAATCATCAATCTCGTCTAACTATTGAAAAAGGGAAGCTATTGAATCAGTGAGAACCGATCAAAATCGATAAAAGCTTACTGGTTAAATGTTTGTTTTTTCTCAGACAAAACAGTATCGTTTTTGATAATTTTAAAAAATATTAAAATTAAAAATCTTTGTTCAAAATTTATTTGCAACAATTTTCTGTTATTAAAATTAAATTTATTACATAATACCATGTTATTTTGTTATTCAATTTATATTGCATTTGAATTTATATTTTGTTGTGTGTGATTGTTATGTTTAAAATTTGAATTTAAAGAGAAAATTTATAAAATTATGATATTTTAAAAATGAGAAAGGCTATCGAAGGGACATTATTTAATGCCTTAAAATTAAAAGTTTTTCTTAGAAATCTATGTATTTGAATGTATTGATAGTCGAAAAGATATATTATTTTTCATGTGTCTATTTAAGTAGAGTATACTATAGTTGACTAGATGCTTGAGAATAAAGGGTAAGCTACACATTATATGGGTTTGGATATGTTCCTTCAAGAAAAAGACATCAGAAAAGATGAATGTTCGATTCTCAAGTTATTTAAGGTGATTGATTCAACCCAAAGGAATATTTTCGCAGACATTTGGGGATTGTGAAAGGTCAAACACAAAGGGCTGCTGATTCTGCTGTTACATCAAGGAAGCCCTTCATTTCATTTCACATCTAATCTCTATTATATTCTTTGGCTTTACGAATGTGTAATAGTACAACAATGGCGCATAGAGAAGTTTCATTCATGTACAAAAATGTCTAAGGCACAAGAGGTGACCACAAACTTTTATACCTAGCATGCATTCTCATCTAATTTCTAGATTCAGGATCTGACCTATATTTTTTGGCATAAGGCAGAATTAAAATATGGATTTTTTAAAAAAATTATTTAATTTGTTTAAATATTATTTTTCAGTTATTTTAATTAAAATTGTTTAATTAAATTTTTTTAATGGTAAAATAATATATTTATAAAATAGGTGCTGAGACACCGAAATCTAAATAATCTCAAATCACAATGAGTGTCTAATAGACCTCCTTTAAAATTGTTTTGCACAACGGAAGACTTATATACAAAATTAAATATGCCTTTAGATAGAATATACCCAATACTCAATCATAATACGTATTAGAAAGTAGATGAAACAAGTAGCCAAAACACCAATAAGGTTATTGAATTATAACCGAATTGCACGAGTTGCGTAAGATGAATAATTTAAATATAATAAGAATCTAATATCGCAATCTTGAGATTTAATCAACAACAATAACAATTCAAAGTTTTAGTCTAACAAAATCTAAATTTATCAATGAAATCATTATTAGTGCAATAAACCCTAACTGCACTTCTAAGAAAGCAACAAACCTAAATATGTAAATTATACGTAAAATTGAAAAGATAGAGATAGAGAAGATTGCACCCGAATTTATATTGGTTTCGTGTAACACGCCCTTCTACACCCCCAAATAATCAAATAAATCAATTAAGCACCTATTAAAATTTCATCAAAGTATAATTGAAAACATGGTATAAAAGAGGTATGTCACATCACACACAAAATTGAAACATACAACATTTGCTCTATAAAAGACATGCAACAGTGAGATAGCTTTTAACAGAGGAACTTAGTCCTTACACCCACATCTCAATATTTAGAATTAACAGCGGAAATTTAAGCATTGCATCATTTTAAACATGTAATCATATAAATACATATCATCCAGTTTGATTCACCATAACATTCATGTTTACATAAACATTTGTCAACAGATACATATACAAATGTATCACAAAAGAATGCTATACAATCCTAACTACCCGGTGCTACATATCAGAGCTAACCAACCAAAAGAATGAAGCTATACTTCACAAAAGACCTCCAGCAAACCTAATCTGCAATGCCTCATAGAGCATTATAAAACAGCAGAAGGGTGAGAAATATTATCATAATAATCAATGCATATATATATATATATATATATATATATATATATATATATATATATATATATATATATATATATATATATATATATATATATATATATATATATATATATATAAGCATAGAACACACATATTCCGCATTTCTCACCACAATTCATTATCATCATCATATACATCACAATATATGTATAAACAAATATGGATAATCACCAACATGTTTCATCATGCACATATCCATAATTCTCATCAATCCACATAACATACACATATGCATACATTCACACAATATTTATCTCTATGCCATGTGATTCAATGCAACTCATGCCATGTGGTACCAACACTTGTTATCATTTTTCGGTTTTTACATTTAAACCGGGTCCATCCCCTAGACCGATAACAACAAAAGCCTGTCCTCTAAGCTTTCAAACCCACCCTTCTAGGTTTGGGACAAGTCACTAGTCTCCACGAAACTAGCAAGCATTGCCTCTTGACTAAATGATGTGTATGCAATCAACAAACATATGCACTTAAGACCGTTCTCGCATCTTAATCCCATGCATATTCAAATAATTCATCACACAAGAATTATATCATGATTGCACACTCACACATCATGTCAAAGTATTCATACTTTCAACATCATCACATATATCAAGCAATGCACACATATTCACAATATGTTCTCATGCATTATTCACAATATTGCATACAATCAATATGCATTCATAATCCAATACCATCACCATATTTCAATCAATGCACACATATTCACAATATGTTCTCATGCATTATTCATAATATAGAGCCAAACGGCAACAAACCTCATCATAAATCATCATGCATTTTTAATCAATTTAAACAATGCATTATATATGCCAAAAGGCTACATTTCACAATATTGCACAATCTAGGATTCACGCCATACGGCTACCCACAGCATGTATATAACAGCACACAAGTACTCATTTCAGATCAAGATTGAACGCAATCGAACCAAACAATCAACATTGGATGGAATCACAAAGAAATGAAAATGATGTCACGCTCGCTGGCTTGCTCGCCTAGCGAGCATTCGCTACCTGTTCTCCTAGCGAACAAGCTCGCGAAGGCAAACAGAAGCTACTGTAAGGCTTCGCTACCTACTCGTTAGGGCTTCGCTACAGCGAACCCCTCGCTATCTCGCTCGCTACCAGTGAAGATGGTCAATCACATTTTGTCCAAGTCTGGGACCGTTTGCTACTAGCTCGCTACAGCGAACACTCGCGACCTGCTCGCCTAGCGAAGGTGCTAGCGAACGTCTGCGATGTTCAAAACCCCAACTATCTAAAATCATCAAATCATCACAAAATCAACCGATTCAATTCCAACAAGTTCCCATAGCCTTAGCCTAACATTCCTCGACTAAACTACACAATTCATTCCAGATTCTAACCGTTAAAACACCGGTTTCTACTGATTAAACTCATTTCTACCCTAAATGGAAAATGGAGAAAAACATCCAACAATCCAAACAATCCATACATAATCATATACATTGACAAGATAATGATATTTCACACCCTTACCTTGATTAAATCGAAGCTAGAAGTTGTTCTTGAGCTTTCTAAGCTTTTTCCCCTTTTCCTTCTCTTTTCTCTTCTTCCTCTTTCTTTCTCTTCTCTTTCTCTTATGTTTCTATCCTTTCCTCTTTCTTCCACTTTTCCTTATATATCTTTCTATTCTATTTCCTTCCATCATATTTCTTCACTCAAATTATCTACCAATAATTCCAATAATTAAACAATCCAAATAAATCAATTAATTAATATGAATAATTAATTAATGAAAATTGGGTTGTTACATTTCACACTTTCGTCCTTGATTGCGTCTAATCTAGTCTCCAATTTTTCCCATTGAAAATTTATTCTCTTCCACTATGATTTTGACAAATTTATAAAAAGTTGTTTTGTACAATCTTAATTTGAATAATGTTGAAAATAAAAATATTTGATTTGAATCCTCTTTGAATTGTGCACAATTTTTGACACTAAGCACTTGGTAAATATTTACTCGAATTCGACTTAAATCTTCCAACTCCAAAAATTATGGTAAATGTTATAAAAAAGAATGAAAGAGATACTAGTGGACAAGTGAAACAATGTCAAACAAATGGTTACTCTCTAGTGGAAGATTGAGTGTGAAGTATGCTATTCTAAATAGGATTGGTGACTCTAATTGGTCACCCACTAACCACAGTTCTAGCATAACTTCTGCCCCAACTAAGCTAATCTTTCTAATAAGAACCAAATCTAAGTTGAATTTTGTAGAGTATGTGATTGACCAAACTATGAAACATGTTGATTCTTTTGGTGTGAAGCTTCTCATAACCTTTCCTTGTTTGTTAACTAGAATCATCTTAAACCAATATCCTAAGATTTTGCATCCTCAAGAAGCTCCAAACAAAAAGGCAGGGTCACTGACCATTGATAAAAAAAACTTCCCATTGTCTTTCACAATAACATTTTCCATCAGCTGAACAACCTCCTCAAATGTCAAAACTTTTTTTGACAACTTCCTTTCAAAGGCTATCCTCTTGTGGTAAAATACTTCCACTTCAGCACACTTTCTTCATAATGAAAAGGCACGCTGTATAGGAAGCAATACAAACATTTATGAGAATCTTATTGCCGATAAATCTTTTCTTTGACTTCTTGTTAGACCTTTTACTAAGACCAACACCCTTAGTAACACCTTCATTGTCTGGATCAAACCCATCATGAACTTCATTGTTCTTAGGGATATAACCCTTATTAGCATTGACAGAATCATTATCAACATCATCAATGTTGTCACTCACATTATTCACAACATGATCCTTTTCTTACGTAGCCTTGTATTTAGACTTGGTTATATTCTTCATGCTTCTCTTCATAATATTGGCAAAAGGAATGTCATCAAATTCCATGTAATCATCCTTCTTAATGACACCATCGTAGGATTCAACAATGTCAACCTCAACATCTTCATGGACATGATTATCATCACTCACAAAACTATTCTCAGGGGTCAAATTATTCTTCTCCTTATGATTTTGAGACTCTATCAACATGTCAGACAAGATGTCTGACATATCTTTTTCAACATCTTGAATTCTCGAATTGGTTTTCTAGGTCTCATCATCAAAAGAAGTTTGAATGAGATGACGATTCATCATAGGCCCGTACATGATTGGGACATCAATCACATTTCCACCAACAACTATATCAGACTTATCAACATTTGGAATATGGTGGAGAGCAATATTTGGAACATACATCTTAAGGCTAAGGTTCAACTGACTCAAATGAACATCAATATCAGCTTCACCAAACACAATATTATGTTTTTTATTGATCAAAAGTCTAGAGATATGAGAAGTTCCATACATTGTTGGTTGTTCAATGTTGGAAGGACCTCCAACCTGACCATTAACCATTCCTTCAATGAAAACTTCTTTCTTTAGTCTCATAAGGTCCATACATGGTAATTCAGAAGCATGAGTAGGATGTTGAACCGTTTCTTATGACATCTTGGTTTACTTCTCAAGCTGACAAATTTTATAAATATTTCCTTCTCCAATTTTGAGATCAGTACACGTATGACAATTTTCTCTATGATAACCTCAAGCTTTTTATACCACAACTTAGTTTAATTTTCTAACATGTCTTCCATGATGTCTGAAACACGATCTTCAACATTTTGCTCTATAGAGGCAACAACCATCTTCATCTTAACAAATTTTTTTCTCTTATGGGTATCACAAAAAGTTACATAGTTTTTTTCTCCTATAAACTTTCTATTTCAAATACTGTTATAATAATAATATTTACAAGATAATATCTTATGGGAGGAACATGGAATATGAACAAGAATATTAGGTTTGCCATTCATATCTTGTTGATGATGCCTTTGAAACTTCTCATTCCACTAAGGATACAAATGCTGATGGTGTGGTTGACTACCATACAACTTAAAATAGTACACAGGAATGGAAGACACACAATGAATGTACTGGTAATCATGTTTGACCAGATGTTGAGACATATTGCCTAATATTCTGCATTTTTTTCCAAATACACATGTTTGACAAGATATTGAGACGTGTTTCCTGAAGTTCTACATTATGTTTTCTGAATAGGATTAATATAACTTTCTTTTGAATTTGAAGACTCACGAGAATGTATAATCTATTTTAAATTCACAACATAGTTTCCTTGATTAAATCCACCTTCTTCATCTATCTTATGCTAGATTTTTCTTTGTTTCCTTGAAACACTTGAGCACTCTGATTGAATATGTCCATAATCTTTGCATTTGAGACATTAGATCCCTTTTGACATGTAAAAATAGTTGAGATATTGTCTTTCACCTTCAATTTCCATATGTTGGAAGTTCTTGATATTGGTAGGGACATTATTGTCAGATCCCTTGTCATGTTTCTCATGACTTTATTAAAGATCTTAACAAGCTTGATATTTTCTTCAAACTTATATTTTAATTGGTCTTCACAATATTTATAACCGCCTTTCGCTTTACTCTTTGGAGAATATATAATCTTTGATCTATGAACTGCTCCTCCATCATTGAAGTTCTCCAGATTAAACAAAATAATAACCTTGGAACTCACCCAAACATAACAGGGTGTCTGCTTTGATACCAATTGAAATTCTTTTCTCAGGAGAACAGATGTTAGACCAGATGTATGGGACATTGTATACCAGAAACTAAAAACTCGTTACACAACCAAGTTATGACAGATTAACTTATACAAGATGATGAAACAGAAAAGCAATAAATAACAAAACAGATTTGTTAACTCAGTTTGGTGACACCACACCTACAACTGGGGGCACTCTACCCAAGAAAGGAAATCCACTATTTTGAATTAGTACAATTATTCTTATAGGAACATCGACCCCATGATGTTTTATGCCTCTTCCTAATCCTAGTGACTTTTTATTTAGGTCTCCTCCTAAATATGAGAACCTGTCTCACTTACTTTTAATACTAATCTCAAGTGACACACTTTAATAAATAACTTAAAGAATGTTGAATTTCATATCAAATTAAAATCAAAATCTTTCAATTAAATCATATAATCCACATCCAATATTTAATAAAATCTTTTCTGAATTTATTTGGACTAACATAATTCTTCCAAAAACAAACTTCTGCGCCTTCTGAAGAAATTAACACCATAACAAGTTTGAAGGAAATATGAAGATAATCAAAACACAATCCTTACACTAAGATGTCACACAACATATGTTGAACATATTAACCAAATATTTATGTTAAGTACTTAACAAAACCTTGGACTGAAAAGTTCTTCTTTGAAACAAATACAATCATGCTCATATTTCTCTATAAAATCTAGGTAACATACTAAGGCCAGATGCTGGAACATCTTGTTCCACATGTTACCTCTACACCAAAATACATCGTGTACATATGTTGTTTTACCTAATGTAGCCAATAACATAGAACAAAATGGTCAAATACTTGGTCGAAGACCCTGTACACATTCTTACGTGTTTACTGGAGAGACTCATCAACCTTCTCCCTCAACTCATCCTCCCAATCATCATGGGATTTGCGGTCCTTAGATCAAGATTCTTCTCCTCTTGCAGAGATTTCAAAGCCCCGTCATCATAAGACTTCATCTCTGTTACAGTAGTGCTTATGTTTGTTATGGACTTTTTCTTCATCACTAGAGAGGATTTAAGCTCAACGATCTTGGCAGCTAAATAAGAAGAAGACCCACGAATTAAAAGCTCCTCCTAAATATTCTTAACGCATCTAGCCTTATCATAAAGGGATGACATTTCCTCTTGGAGCTTAGACCATTTATGTTCCATAACTTCACATTTCCCCTTCAAAGTATCCCTCTCTTTAGAATGACTACCCATTTCTAGAATGTCCTCCCAACTAGCAGTAGCTATGGAGAATAAGGAAGCAATCTAGTAAGTGTAAAAAACAGCCTCACAAAAATGCTCAATCTTCTCTGCCTCAGGAAGAATATGAAGATAGGCCATATCCTCTTCAAATATGGCGGCAATAACCTCCTGGGAAGTGCGGGGAATCTGGGAAGGAAAAATAATCGACAAAGTGAAAATAGAGTTGGTTGACCCTGAAGCAGCACCCCCAGATAGCCGAGTCAGTTTCACCGAATCTTCCCCTATGAGAAGACTTTGGCCTTGGTGTAGCACCCAAAAATTTGCCTTTCCGTTTTTAACCATAATTGGCTTATGTTTCGTTCATTTTTCATTATCATTGTGCATATTACGACATTGGCTTTTGAGACCTGGGATCAAGGTGTTTATATGGCTCAAGGTTTTCTTTTATTCCAAGTTTGCAAGCAATAAGCATCAGAGGCTTCAGCAGTTATTTTGTTCAGCGATTGAATACCAGATTATATTTTTCAGCAAGGTATTTTGAGCGCACGAGATAGTTCACAGATTATTTTAGGCATTTAATAGGTGCAATATCAAAAGACAAGTTCCAGAGGCCAAACTATGCTTAGAATAGGTGAGAACGGGCGATTCCCTAGGTTTCCCTCCTTTTGGCGCCAAGAAACTCAAATATTCTATGTGTTAATCGATTAATACTTTTTTCCTAGCAAAGTGTTAATCGATTAACCAGTGCAAAATTTGCCCAGAATGTTCATTTTTCTGCACTACAGAATTTGATCCCAATATCAATCACTCAATTTCAATTCTCACACCAATAGAAGGATCTAGAAGTGGTTCCAAATTTGATTTATTTTCCAATTAATTCAAATTCCCTCCAAATTTCAAACATTTCCATTCCTAATACCACTCCTAATTTCCATTCCTCACATTAACCCACACTTTAAGCCACATTTTAATTCCTAACCTAGGGATTATTTAAACAAATTCACTCCAAACCTTTCACAACATTCACTTATTTTCTGATTTTTCTACACATCTCATTTCAATTCTCTCAAGTTTTCTCTCACTCCTAAACCCTCATAAAAGCTCCATAGCCAAAAGCTTCATAAATTGTTCATTGCAATTTGTGAATTCTTGAGCTAAACCTTTATTGCATCTCCATCCTTGGTTCAATTCTTGTGTGGAAGCTTGGATCTTGAATTAAGTTATTGGAGTCACTTCTTGAAGAGATTTTGCTTATTTGAGGATTATCGTTTGAATCTTCAAGTTTTCTTGCTAGAGCTTCATAGATCCTTGGATTTCTTGCTTGGGTCTGTTAATTGCAGCTTAACAACACTCATCAAAGCAAATCTCAGCTTTGTAGGTCGATAAGTCCTAGTTCTAGCTTTGATTTTACTTAATCTTGTATTTCAAAATGTAGATCATTGGCTTTTTGGTGATATTTGATCCATTTCTTGTTTTGATCATTGATTTTTGTGTTTGTTGGATCCAATTGATGTTTTCTTGCTGTGATTTGGTATAATTTCCGTACATATTTGATTGCTTAAGCCTGTGAATGGATACATAAGTGATTAATTGCTGAAAAGTGTTTTTAACTTGGCGATTTTCTGCTACTGCATCAGTGTTAATCGATTAACCAGTTGCAGTGCAAAACTGGTTAATTGATTAACCAGTGTTATTTTTAATTTTTTTGGCTTTTCAAAGATGGTTAATCGATTAACCACTTTTGCACTGCAAATGGTTAATCGATCAACACTAAAGCAAAATGTGATTTTTATGCTTTTTCAAGCATGTTTTGATTCCTTTCCATTTCTAATCTTCATGGATTAATATGATGCATATATGTGGACTGTTTTTGGCGTTTGCGTCGTTCTTGATAGTGTCATACCCTAAATTTGTCCTACCCATTTTCAAATATTTTTTGTATTTTTTCGATTGTTTTTTTTATAGTATCATGTCAGTTAGACACGTGCCCACCCGTAATTGAGCATTTTTCAAATTTATTCTTTTTCGCCCAATTAAGGTGTGCCACGTGGCCTAAGAATATTTTGTGGATTTTTTTTTAGTTTCTTATTATTATTATTTTTCTTCTTTAATTTTTATTATTAATATTTATTTAATAGTGGTCATTAGTAGTTGTTAATATATTAATTAGTTAAGATTAATAAAATTAATTAAAATAAGATTTGTTATAGAAAAAAAGAGCAAAAGTTGTAGAATAGAAGTAGGCCCATATTTGGGGGAGCCCGTTAGGGTTAGATTTTTGCTGCATTTAAGGAGAAAGGAATTTCGGAGTGGAGGGAGAACATAAACTGTTCATCATCCCTCAGAAAATTCAAAGCGCCGCCAACCCTAACCCTAAAGCTTCATCTCCTGCAAATCAAACCGGCCGCCGCGAATCTTTCACCGATCATCGTCATCGACCTTTGAATCCTCCTCCAAAACTATCCACCCTTCGTCTCCCTCTTCGAAAATCACCAATCCCTAATCTTCTTCCTCAAAAAATCTCCACCGCCGTCATATTTTGATCCCTCGTCCTCAATCTCACTACCTCCAACCTTCTACGCCGCGATTACGAAGAACGCCACCGCAAGTCCAGCTCCCTTCGCCTCAACAACGACGCGGTATCCTCAGCCCTTTCGTGGATTCGACTTAACAAGCCTCAAAAGAGCAACCCAATGTTTACATAATTTTATCTCATTTTGGTTGGTCTTCATCCCTGATTTTCACTTCGTTTCGTCTTTTTGATTTGGATTACTACTGTTGTGTGAATTTTTGATGACTGAGATTTTGACATGAGTTTTTTTTTTCATTTCGGTTTCGATGGTCAATATTGTACCTACGCATTGGGTTAACACGGGTTATGGTGTTTTGGATTTCCAGTTTTGTTGTTCATCATAATAATAGTGTTATCATGCTTTAGAGTTTAACTTAA
Source organism: Lathyrus sativus (assembly GCA_963859935.3). NCBI lineage: Eukaryota > Viridiplantae > Streptophyta > Magnoliopsida > Fabales > Fabaceae > Lathyrus > Lathyrus sativus. Next base: position 665,007,315 of record OZ012740.1, read on the forward strand.
TGTCTGAAGTTGATAATAGTTTGTGTCTTGCACATATGGTTTTGAGTTTAGCCGGTGATATTGTCTGAACGATATTTTCTTTGCCTTGTAATGATATTGTTAAAAGCTGGTATAAGTGAAACTGTCTCTGATTTTGATAAAGTTTAGAAAGAGGAATTGGTATGTTACTGGGGTTTGCTTGTTATTTCGATGGCTGTTGTTTTGTGTAGACATTACTTTGAACAGATATTATTCTGAAATATTTGTTGGTTTACTTTTATCTGGGGCATTCCGTTTCAATGAGGTTACAATGTTTGTTCTGGTTTTGTTAGAAGTTTCTCTTGACACTGTTACGAATGTATTGAAGGGAATATAGGTAATCATTGAGAAGGATAAGCTCATTTGGAGGCTCAAATTTGTGTTTAATCTTGGCAATAGGCAGTAGATGTGGATGGTAGTTGTTGCTGTTACATGTTGTTAGTGAAAAAACCCGCCATTATCGTATGTGTCAAAATGTTTTGGTTTTTTACTGCTGCTGTTGTTATTCTATTTCTCCTACGAAGTACGCTCGGTTTTGCTGCATACTTATTATTTAATTTCGCAATTTGATGTATTCTCTCGGGATGTTGTAGTTTTGGTTCTATATTTTGTGTACACCATATACTGCTTGTTTGTATGAATATTTATGTGCAGGTTAAGAGGGGATTAACGATATTGGCTTGATTCAATTTCAACACAACAACACCGGATTCATATAACTCAGTAGTTCCACAACAGCAAGAGCTCATAAGAAATAGCAGCCGCGACTTCAAAATCCTACCCGGTTTGACAACAACATAGCAAGTTTCACGGACTCGACAACCTTGCACCGACAACATTCAACAACAACAACAAAGCTCGCATATGATTCCATTTTGTCTGTTTCAATTTTGTAAAGATTATGCTGCTGCGAGATTGGAAGTGATTATGTTCTAGCAATAACATGTTGATGCAACTCTGTGTGTGGACACGGGTTCGAGGACGCCATATTGTTGTTTTTGTTTGCAGGTTTCCGATGGTGCCGAGTTTAGCGTCATTCACAAATGGTCGTGGTTTATGACACTTAGCTCGACAATACAAAGCTTTGAGTTTCTATGTTTCGGCAATGTCTAATTCAGCTCGTAGCCATGTTTGTTTTGTTTTCATGTTTCAGTTTCAGGTACAACAGCGGTTTGCAACGGTAGCATGCCATTTTTCAGCATGTGCGAGGCTCTGACTTAGCGGTAACCATAACATAAAGCAGACTTGTGGATTGCAGCAGTTGGAACCGGCAACATTTTGATTCTGCAGCAGAAAGTCGAGTAGCCGCAACACGAGTTCACAAAGCAATATCATCGACAACAAGATGAAGAGCACTGATTACGCTGCCGAAGACTCAAGGTTGCATTGATTTAGTTCATTCGAACCTCCGTATCCAAAGCCGGCGTCGGTAAATCTTTGTATCCTTTGGTTCGATAGTATTCAGCACCCGATTAGGCTTATTGATGTTAGTGTTCGATGTATTTATCATTGTTTTTTAAGATATCTTGTAGTTGGTTTTTTTTTTTAAACTTTTTACCGAATATCTGACGTGACGTCGTTAATATTCGAGAGGTTCTATTGGATTCAATATTATCCATGTCTTGGATTTTCTTGTATAGTTTTTAGTTCTGCTATGTATAACAAAAAAACAATTATGTTCTGATGTGCAGTTTCTGTCCAAATCATGTAATATGTATAATAGATTTTCAAGCTTTAGTCTGTAATGTGTATAGTTTTTATGAACAGGATGATATTCGTTTTTCCGTGACGACATGCCGAAGTCGGAATGTTGTTGTATGTTTTAAGCTTGAACTCTGAGATGGTATTGTTGCAGAATTCGTTTTACTTCTTTAATAAGAGCAGTTTTTGTTGGCTGTTTCTGTTGGTTGATTGATCCTGGTACCTATCTAGATGGTTTTTGATTTAATGTTCTAACACATTGTATTATTCTGAGGATTTTTGTGAATCAACTTTCATTACTTTTTGGCATAAATTTTGAGAAAATTTGTTGGAGATGTTTACGGTAGTGTAGGTTTTTTTTTTGTTGAAGATCTTAGAGCTGCTTGGAGTGAAGATTATTTAAGCCTATGTTTCCTTTTTCTCATTACTTAGTAATTGCCAATTCCAAAAAAACTTGTAACAATTTGGTGATGAGGTTGATGTTGATTTAGATTCAAAATCATTTAACTCTATTAATCTATTTCAATTAATTCAATTATTTGATTGCATTAATTTGTAATCGAATAATTTTGGTAATTGGTTTAGATTAATATAATTAAAAGACTTAATAAATTGGGATTATTGGACTTTGTTAAATAAATTGGGCTAAGACCAAGGGGTTCCAAAATCACATCTCGGTTATACGCATTTGTTGCTCCGCCTTCTCCCATTCGATAACAAGGTACCTCTCTCCCTCCAAATGTAATAGTTTTTATAGTTTTTTTTTATAATTATGCTTCAACGCTTCAAAACCATTCTTAATAATAAACTCTCGATTTATCGAGTCCTTTTTCACCCATGTAAGTCGAGTGCTTTCAAAGCCTCGCCATCGACCTTCGATCACTATACACAACATTTTAAAGCTTAATCCTGGGCTTCCTTACAGTGATACCTATTTGATCAACTACTTCTAGTTGGTCACTTAGAAGACTAGCCCACTTTGCTGGTGCACACGCTTAAAATTTAAATTAAAACCTCGATTCATCTCGAGTACTTTTTTCAAAGCAAACTAAATCCTTGAAGTCTAGCACTTCTTGGGTTCTTAGGCGATCATTATTAAGGCATACGCCTTAGGTAGTGCATCATTCGAATTTTCGTTCTAATATACTCTTTCTGAACAAAGAAATATCGTAGGAATCTAGCATTCTGTGTGATGTTTCTGTTGCTCATCCAAACATTTTCCGAATGAAAAAGGTGTCGTTAGGATTTAGCATCCAAATGATACCCCAATTAATTAGTTGTGATGCCGACGTCTCATTTACTAAATAATCGTCATTTCTTCTATACTTCTCAAATTCAATCTCATATTCTCACTTCTCATACCACAAACCCTTTTCATACCCTCGATTCGATTCAAATCATTTTCTCAACATTTTTCTCCATTCAAACTCCGAAAGAAGGAGGTTGTTGGAATCTAGCATTCCTTGAACTTTCGAGTGAATAGTTCTCGAGGCACACTCTTGAGTTATTATTCACTCAATCTTTCGACTTTTTTTTTCAAAATACCTTTTTCGATTCAAACCTAGAAAGAAGGAGGTTCTTGGGATCTAGCATTCCTTGAATCTTCGAGCGAATAATTCTCGAGGCACGCTCTTGAGTTGTTATTCACTCAACTTTTTGACTTTTTCAAGTTCAAACATCTTCCAATGTTCTCCTAAGTCGAATGCTCGTACGCATTCGCAACCATCGACATTTCGCACACACTTCACAACTCATCATGATTTCGATATTATGGGCACCCTTAGGGACTAATATCGTTTCTCACAATCTAACCCTTGACACGTCGTCAAGTCGGTTCCATTTTCAAACAAATCCTCGACACGTCATCGAGCTACTTCAAAACAACTTCCTCTTTGCCTCGCATTCCATTTTCGATTCAATCTTTTCACAAACATTTTTTAAACTTACGAAAGAGGAATATTCTTAGAATCTAGCATTCTTTGAATATTCGAATGAGTAACTCTCGAGGCGCGCCCTTGAGTTGTTATTAGTTCATTCTTTCAATTTCAAAACATCCAACTATTTATCTTCAACTTATTCAGTCAATTCCCGAAAGAACTGAGTTCTTGGAATCTCGCATTCCTTGAATTCTTGAGTGACAAGCTCTTGAGGCGCGCTCTTGGGTTGCTTGTCAGTCACTCTTTCGCCTCTTTCTCAAACTTCCAACCCATTCAACCTCATCTTTTCGTGGTTGTTACCACGAACTACGGACGCTCTGATTCTTTATTCATTCTTGAATATAAGATACGTAGGCACAAGATTGCGATGATCTTGGCGAACACACTTCTATCCATCTTCCGTTTCCCCCATCCTTTCCCGCAGTCGAACTACGATGCTCTGATTTCTCATTCTCGTCCGAATGAGCATACGTAGGCACAAGGGCCCCAATCCTTGGCGAGCACCCTATCCTCTAACCACCCATCTCTCCTTTGTGTCTTTAACATTTTACCCTACCAATTCTACCTTTATCATCAAGAAGAAAACAAGTAAACCTAAACAACACTCCCCATATTTACCTTAAGAGGTTCCCGTCGAGTACGACGGACGTGAGGGGTGCTAATACCTTCCCCTCACGTAACCGACTCCCGAACCCGGAACTTGGTTGCGACAGCCCTGTTCCTATCCTTTTCGTTTTAAGAGGTTTTCTCGATATTTTCCTCTCCCGTTTATTCGGGGAAAATAAAGTTCGGTGGCGACTCTGTCGAACCGCATTTCCGCGCCTTTTTGCGCGAGGGTCGTTTCTCCGAAATGTCTCCGTGATTTTTTGAGGTGCGACAGCTGGTGACTCTGCTGGGGACTTGCTCCATGCAAAGAGAGAGTCGAGCCTATCTTTTGGTTTGTGAGGAGTGTTTGTTTGCTTTCCTTTTCGTTTATGTATTTGTTCTCTTGTAGATTTTATTTGTGCTTGTTATCTTGGCCTGTTGGTTCTTGGGATGACGTCATGAGTAAGGCTCTACGCCCGAGCTTTGGTAAAAGCAGAGAGAACATTTAGTTTAGAATTGGTAGTCGAGTAGTGTTAGTCACCAAGGATTCGCTCCTTGTGCGCCTAGCATGAAAGCTCCTCCAGAGGAGACCTATTCGTAGATCTTGTTGTAACACAGCTAGCCTGTTGCACGACTTGATTAATGAAGGGTCCATGATTCTGGGAACACTTTTTAGCACCCGTTCCAATATTGGTGGTCGTGTAGTGTTAGTCTCTAAGGACTCGCTCCTTGTGCGCCTAGCATGAGGACCCCGCTCAGGAGAGACCTTATCGTCATTATCGTCGTAATACAGCCAGCCTGTTGCGTTACGCTAATACGACTAGTGTCCATGATCCTGGGAACCAAACGTAGAAACCATCCCGTAAGCGGGTTTATGGGTAGAATGTTTAGACCTTCCCGTATAGGTTGTACCTGTCAGTTTTTTGATCGGAAATTGTGGTTGTGTATCTGTTACAGTTATCAGCTCCAAAATTGTTTGATTGTGATCCTGTGATCCTGGATCTTGTATCTTGCATTGCATCTTGCATATCATTTGCATTGCATTTCATATGTTGTGCATTTTGCATTTCCAGTCCTTCAACAGAATCTTATGTCTTCGTTCCTTCCTCTCTAGTAAATCAAGCTGATTCCTCGACACCAGTACGCAACTAGAGCCAATACAAGACGAATGATGGAGCAGATTCAGCAGGAGCAAGCTTCCTTCAGGGAAGAGTTGGATTCTATGAAAGGAAAGATCGACCAGATCCTCGAAGCCATCCTCACGGCCAGAAGAGAGGAAGAACAGCGTGAAGCCGCCGCTGTCGTCAACAACAATGGTCAAGGACAAGGGTCTACTGCCATCCCTTTGGTTCCAATTCCGAATCCTCATGGGATGCCGTTGAACTTCAATAATGCAGCCGAAGGAAACACTTCTCAGCCAATCCCAGTGCCTGGAGTTACTGTTGGAGCTATCCCGCAGGCTCAGCCTACTGTCGTGCAGATCCCAGCTCCCCATACTGAAGATACTCTGATGGATCATTATGACGACGTTCAGAACTATCATGCTGCTATCCCCATTTCCAGTCCTGTTGCCGCTCAGGACTCAGAAGCCATGAAGATGTGTCGAGATCTAGCCGAGAAACTTCGAGCCATGGAGGGGCATAACTCAAATTCTTTCAGTGCTTTGGAATTGTGCTTGGTGCCTGATGTTGTCATTCCTCCCAAGTTCAAGGTGCCCGAATTTTTGAAGTACAAAGGTCTTAGTTTCCCAAATATTCATCTGAAGATGTACTGTCGCAAGATGGATGCCTATGCCAGAGATGAAAAGCTCATGATTCATTGCTTCCAAGACAGTTTGTCTGGGGCATCACTCGAATGGTATATGCAGCTGGAACGTAACAGTTTGCGCACTTGGGCCGAGCTAGCCGATGCATTTATCAAGCAATACAAGTACAATACCGATCTTGCTCCGAATCGTACTCAGCTTCAGAGTATGACTCAGAAGGATAGTGAATCCTTCAAGGAGTACGCGCAACGATGGAGAGAGCTAGCCGTAAGGGTGCATCCACCTCTTGTTGACCGTGAACTGATTGACATCTTCATGGGTACCTTGCAAGGCCAATACTACGAAAAGCTGATCGGTAGTGTCTCCGCTGGATTTTCTGACTTGGTGATCGTTGGTGAGAGAATTGAAGAAGGGCTTAAGAGTGGAAAGATCCCAGGAGGTTCTAACAGCCAGGCTAATGCCAAGAAGCCTTTCAACGGATACAAGAAAAAAGAGGGCGAAACAAATGCCATCTCTTTGCAGAAAGGGCAAGCTTCTCAACAAGCTCCCGCTCCTATGCCTTATCAAGTTCCCTATTATCAGTATCCGTATGTTGCTGCTGCGCAATATGCTCCAATGCCTTATCAGCCAGCTGTTCAAGCAGTGCAAGCTCAGATGCCGCAGCAACAGGCTCCTCAGCAACAAGCCTACAATCAGCAAGGATACCAATATCCTCCACAGCAACAACAAATGCAAGCTACTTAGCAACGACAAGGTACTCGCCCACAGCGTCAGCAGAGAACATGGAGGCCAGATAGAGTTTTTGATCGCCTGCCAATGACATATGCTAGTATCTTTGCTCAGTTGATGGAGAAAAAGGCTATTGTTCCAAGAGATTTGGCTCCTCCAACTGTCATTCCTGCCGATTACGATGCAAATGCCCATTATGAGTTTCATAAGGGCGCTCCAGGTCACACCATTGAGGACTGCAGAGCTTTCAAGCACATAATTCAAGACATGATCGACAGGGATGCTATCAACTTCAATGGGAAGTCTCCAAATGTCATCAACAATCCGATGCCACCAGCCAACTAGTGCAAACATCAGATCAAGCAGAGTCAAGTTCATTTCTCGAATAAGGCCGTCATGTCGCCATTTCATATTACGCATTTCTTATATTTGTCTTTGTTTGTTTAAGTATTGTATGCTTTGAACTATTGCCATTCGTATTTGGTTTTCATTAATGTATCGTTTATGCATGTTTTGAATTAGTTGTGTCGTATTCACTCATTTTTCACTTATCACCGGCACATTTATTCACTCCACTATATTCACTGTTGTTTAGCATGATTTGAGGGAGGATGATGAAAACGAGATACCCATAATTACAAACTGTATGCTTTCAGACAAAATCCCGTCAATGATGTACAGGCATTGCTTCAATCCCCCAAACACTGGAGATATAAGGAGTTAATCCCTAGTAAACCACTTCGAGCCTAGGAGTAGCAGTTTCCTTCGGATATTCAAACCTTACACTCAACCTGGGGTAGGGTAGTGTTCAGTTAATCCAATCCCACACTCGAATAAAAAAAAAGTAAAATCCAGAAAACGGTTGTTCATCAATGACCCATGACATGGCAGTCACAACCCTCCAACAAAATCCAAAAAAATCAAAAGCCTGCTAAGTAAAACACCTCATAGGGGACTTAGGCAAAATCAAGGCAATCCCGATGGATTTGACAAGCAAAATCAATCCATGCAAAGTTAGGGATCAAAAATAAAAGCAAAAGAGGACCCTGAAACCCTCAACGAAAACAAAATAAGATGCAGTGGTCATCCAATCGAGAGGGGCACTGACATCCATCAAAATAAGGTGACTTCCACGTCGAGCAAACCTTGAACCTTCAAGCTTACACCATCAAGACAAGTGCAAAATTAACTGAGCGTAGGACTGGAGATCATTAAGAAGAAGGGGTGGGTACAAATCATACTTTAAGCCTAATATCCTTTGTTTCATAACCCTGAACCAGACTACGTTATAACCCTCGAAAGACCTAATTGAGGTGAAGTTTATTCTGAAAGCATACTATTGCAAGGTTGCGTAACCTGACTCCTCACATGATTGCTAATCATCATAATTGGTGTCACTTTTCTTGCTATATCTTTCACGCACTAATCAAAATCATCATAACGTTTGGACTAACGGTCCATTCGTCACAATATCACGACACTTCAATAAACCACACTTTTTGAAATCTTGCATCGAACTTTGCATTAATATTACCATTTATGAATGTACAATTTTATCTGCAAATCAGTGTTAGGTATTCAAAGACACTCCAACAAGAAACAATCAAAGGAGAACTTGACTTTTAGTGGTTGTCAAAAAGCAAAACTACCTCAAAACCCACGGGCTGGGGCAAATCATTCAATATCTCGAGTAGGGGCAAGCCATCTCAGGTCATCAAAGTTCAACGTCAACTCCAAAACGGGTTAATCTGGGGCAAACCATTAACATGTTCAGACTAGGGCAAAACCAAGTCATCCTGATCATCAAGCAGAGTTGCAACCTTCTCTGAAGCAAATTCACAATAAATCATCAAGTATCTAGACTTGGGACATCAAGGACATCTTCTGCTCCAATCATGACATCTTCAGCAAACGACATGTCGAGGAAGTCAATCCCTCCCACCAACCAAAGTCCAATCCGCATTGGCAACTACCCAAAGTCCACCACGCTGGCGTCTCCACCTGCATTTCCAAGTACCCGTCTGCGTCATGTGTATCATAAGCATCGCATTCAACATCATAAGCATCTTGCATCATATGCATACCCAATCATATCATACTTCCCCAGCTTTTACATCTCCGCGCGTCAGCATTTGCATTTGCACTTCCATTCGTTATGGAACATCATTTACATCCATCATTAGCATATGCAAGTCAAGGTCCAGGATCAATCTCGAAGATTTTCAAGGCCGTTATCAGCCCAGTCAGGGGCATTCTCCGCAAGACTATGGGTTTCTCCCATGAATTTCAAGAACTTCAAAGCAATCATCAGCCCAGTTTGGGGCATCTTTTCAAGACCATGGGTAGTTCCCATGACGTATTTCAACCTCGTGGTTGAACGAATCTTCAAATCAACATACAACCCAGCCAGAGGCATATCATTCAAGACCGTGGGCGTTCCCCACAAAGTTGTTCAACCTTTTGTTGGGCAAATCCAAAGACCTTAAGTGCAAGATTCAGCCCAGACAGGGGCATCTTCAGCAAAGCCGTGAGCGTTCCTCACGAAGTTGTTCAACCTTTTGTTGACCAAGACAAAAATTCAAAGACAAATTCAGCCTGGTCAGGGGTATCCTCTTCAGAATTCATGGTCGTAACCATGAAATCATTTCAATGGAATCATGATCTCCAAGCAAGACGGTGGGCGTACCCCGTTGTTTCATTTCAGTCCAATCTTCCTCTTGGGTGTTCCCCAATGAGTGGTATCCAGCAAGCATGATCGTTGTCAATTACCTCACTATCATCCTTTTAGGAGGTAGTGGCATGTGTGTGAGTTTCGCTCCGTCATCCTTTTGGTGGGGGGTCTGTCATAGTCATTAATGATAGATTGTGCGATAGTTTGTTTGTGTTTCGCTCCGTCATCCTTTTGGTGGGGGGTCTATCATGGCCATTAATGATAGATTGTGCGATGTTTGTTTGTGTTTCGCTCCGTCATCCTTTTGGTGGGGGGTCTATCATAGTCATTAAAGATAGATTGTGCGATGTTTGTTTGTGTTTCGCTCCGTCATCCTTTTGGTGGGGGGTCTATCATAGTCATTAATGATAGATTGTGCGATGTTTGTTTGTGTTTCGCTCTGTCATCCTTTTGGTGGGGGGTCTATCATAGTCATTAATGATAGATTGTGCGATGTTTGTTTGTGTTTCGCTCCGTCATCCTTTTGGTGGGGGGTCTATCATAGTCATTAATGATAGATTGTGCGATGTTTGTTTGTGTTTCGCTCCGTCATCCTTTTGGTGGGGGGTCTATCATAGTCATTAATGATAGATTGCGCGATAGTTTGTTTGCGTTTCGCTCCGTCATCCTTTTGGTGGGGGGTCTATCATAGTCATTAATGATAGATTGTGCGATGTTTGTTTGTGTTTCGCTCCGTCATCCTTTTGGTGGGGGGTCTATCATAGTCATTAATGATATATTGTGCAATGTTTGTTTGTGTTTCGCTCCGTCATCCTTTTGGTGGGGGGTCTATCATAGTCATTAATGATAGATTGTGCGATAGTTTGTTTGTGTTTCGCTCCGTCATCCTTTTGGTGGGGGGTCTATCATAGTCATTAATGATAGATTGTGCGATAGTTTGTTTGCGTTTCGCTCCGTCATCCTTTTGGTGGGGGGTTTATCATAGTCATTAATGATAGATTGTGCGATAGTTTGTTTGTGTTTCGCTCCGTCATCCTTTTGGTGGGGGGTCTATCATAGTCATTAATGATAGATTTGTGCAATAGTTTGTTTGTGTTTCGCTCCGTCATCCTTTTGGTGGGGGGTCTATCATAGTCATTAACGATAGATTGTGCGATAGTTTGTTTGTGTTTCGCTCCGTCATCCTTTTGGTGGGGGGTCTGTCATAGTCATTAATGTCAGATTGTGCGATTTTGTTTCACTCTACCATCCTTTTGATGGTAGTAGCTGTGTGTGTTTCATCCCATCATCCTTTTGGTGGTGACGACCTTTTTGCCAGTTGTTTGGAGTTTACTCAGTGGTTTAGATTTATCCAATATTTTCAATTCTCAAGCATCTCTCTTTCTTTCGGACAAATTCAGGGTCTTCTTTATATCTAATTAACTTCTACCTCAGGAAAACGAACGCTGTAGCAGTTTATTTCCCTAGGTTTAAGCCTATTAGATAGGGGCATCTGTCATACCTTAAATTTGTCCTACCCATTTTCAAATATTTTTTGTATTTTTTCAATTGTTTTTTTTATAGTATCATGTCAGTTAGACACGTGCCCACCCGTAATTGAGCATTTTTCAAATTTATTCTTTTTCGCCCAATTAAGGTGTGCCACGTGGCCTAAGAATATTTTGTGGATTTTTTTTTAGTTTCTTATTATTATTATTTTTCTTCTTTAATTGTTATTGTTAATATTTATTTAATAGTTGTTATTAGTAGTTGTTAATATATTAATTAGTTAAGATTAATAAAATTAATTAAAATAAGATTTGTTATAGAAAAAAAGAGCAAAAGTTGTAGAATAGAAGTAGGCCCATATTTGGGGGAGCCCGTTAGGGTTAGATTTTTGTTGCATTTAAGGAGAAAGGAATTTCGGAGTGGAGGGAGAACAAAAACTGTTCATCATCCCTCAGAAAATTCAAAGCGCCGCCAACCCTAACCCTAAAGCTTCATCTCCTGCAAATCAAACCGGCTGCCGCGAATCTTTCACCTATCATCGTCATCGACCTTTGAATCCTCCTCCAAAACCGTCCACCCTTCGTCTCCCTCTTCGACAATCACCAAACCCTAATCTTCTTCCTCAAAAAATCTCCACCGCCGTCATATTTTGATCCCTCGTCCTCAATCTCACTACCTCCAACCTTCTACGCCACGATTACGAAGAACGCCACCGCAAGTCCAGCTCCCTTCGCCACAACAACGACGCGGTATCCTCAGCCCTCTCGCGGATTCGACTTAACAAGCCTCAAAAGAGCAACCCAATGTTTACATAATTTTATCTCATTTTGGTTGGTCTTCATCCCTGATTTTCACTTCGTTTCGTCTTTTTGATTTGGATTACTACTGTTGTGTGAATCTTTGATGACTGAGATTTTGACATGAGTTTTTTTTTCATTTCGGTTTCGATGGTCAATATTGTACCTGCGCATTGGGTTAACACGGGTTATGGTGTTTTGGATTTCCAGTTTTGTTGTTCATCATAATAATAGTGTTATCATGCTTTAGAGTTTAACTTAATGTCTGAATTTGATAATAGTTTGTGTCTTGCACATATGGTTTTGAGTTTAGCCGGTGATATTGTCTAAACGATATTTTCTTTGCCTTGTAATGATATTGTTAAAAGCTGGTATAAGTGAAACTGTCTCTGATTTTGATAAAGTTTGGAAAGAGGAATTGGTATGTTACTGGGGTTTGCTTGTTATTTCGATGGCTGTTGTTTTGTGTAGACATTACTTTGAACATATATTATTCTGAAATATTTGTTGGTTTACTTTTATCTGGGGCATTCCGTTACGATGAGGTTACAATGTTTGTTCTGGTTTTGTTAGAAGTTTCTCTTGACACTGTTACGAATGTATTGAAGGGAATATAGGTAATCATTGAGAAGGATAAGCTCATTTGGAGGCTCAAATTTGTGTTTAATCTTGGCAATAGGCAGTAGATGTGGATGGTAGTTGTTGCTGTTACATGTTGTTAGTGAAAAAACCCGCCATTATCGTATGCGTCAAAATGTTTTGGTTTTTTACTGCTGCTGTTGTTATTCTATTTCTCCTACGAAGTACGCTCGGTTTTGTTGCATACTTATTATTTAATTTCGCAGTTTGATGTATTCTCTCGGGATGTTGTAGTTTTGGTTCTATATTTTGTGTACACCATATACTGCTTGTTTGTATGAATATTTATGTGCAGGTTAAGAGGGGATTAACGATATTGGCTTGATTCAATTTCAACACAACAACACCGGATTCATATAACTCAGTATTTCCACAACAGCAAGAGCTCATAAGAAATAGCAGCCGCGACTTTAAAATCCTACCCGGTTTGACCACAACATAGCAAGTTTCACGGACTCGACAACCTTGCACCGATAACATTCAACAACAACAACAGAGCTCGCATATGGTTCCATTCTGTCTGTTTCAATTTTGTAAAGATTATGTTGCTGCGAGATTGGAAGTGATTATGTTCTAGCAATAACACGTTGATGCAACTCTGTGCATGGACACGGGTTCGAGGACGCCATATTGTTGTTTTTGTTTGCAGGTTTCCGATGGTGCCGAGTTTAGCGTCATTCACAAACGGTCGTGGTTTATGACACTTAGCTCGACAATACAAAGCTTTGAGTTTCTATGTTTCGGCAATGTCTAATTCAGCTCGTAGCCATGTTTGTTTTGTTTTCATGTTTCAGTTTCAGGTACAACAGCGGTTTGCAACGGTAGCATGCCATTTTTCAGCACGTGTGAGGCTCTGACTTAGCGGTAACCACAACATAAAGCAGACTTCTGGATTGCAGTAGTTGGAACCGGCAACATTTTGATTCTGCAGCAGAAAGTCGAGTAGCCGCAACACGAGTTCACAGAGCAATATCATCGACAACAAGATGAAGAGCACTGATTACATTGCCGCAGACTCAAGGTTGCATTGATTTAGTTCATTCGAAGCTCCGTATCCAAAGCCGGCGTCGGTAAATCTTTGTATCCTTTGGTTCGATAGTATTCAGCGCCCAATTAGGCTTATTGATGTTAGTGTTCAATGTATTTATTATTGTTTTTTAAGACATCTTGTAGTTGTTTTTTTTTTTTAAACTTTTTACCGAATATCCGACGTGACGTCGTTAATATTCGGGAGGTTCTATTGGATTCAATATTATCCATGTCTTGGATTTTCTTGTATAGTTTTTAGTTCTGCTATGTATAACAAAAAACAATTATGTTCTGATGTGCAGTTTCTGTCCAAATCATGTAATATGTATAATAGGTTTTCAAGCTTTAGTCTGTAATATGTATAGTTTTTATGAACAGGATGATATTCGTTTTGCCGTGACGACATGCCGAAGTCGGAATGTTGTTGTATGTTTTAAGCTTGAACTCTGAGATGGTATTGTTGCAGAATTCGTTTTACTCCTTTAATAAGAGCAGTTTTTGTTGGCTGTTTCTGTTGGTTGAATGATCCTGGTACCTATCTAGATGGTTTTTGATTTAATGTTCTAACACATTGTATTGTTCTGAGGATTTTTGTGAATCAACTTTCATTACTTTTTGGCATAAATTTTGAGAAAATTTGTTGGAGATGTTTACGGTAGTGCACGTTTTTTGTTGTTGAAGATCTTAGAGCTGCTTGGAGTGAAGATTATTTAAGCCTATGTTTCCTTTTTCTCATTACTTAGTAATTGCCAATTCCAAAAAAAACTTGTAACAATTTGGTGATGAGGTTGATGTTGATTTAGATTCAAAATCATTTAACTCTACTAATCTATTTCAATTAATTCAATTATTTGATTGCATTAATTTGTAATCGAATAATTTTGGTAATTGGTTTAGATTAATATAATTAAAAGACTTAATAAATTGGGATTATTGGACTTTGTTAAATAAATTGGGCTAAGACCAAGGGGTTCCAAAACCACATCTCGGTTATACGCATTTGTTGCTCCGCCTTCTCCCATTCGATAACAAGGTACCTCTCTCCGTCCAAATGTAATAGTTTTTATAGTTTTTTTTTAATTATGCTTCAACGCTTCAAAACCATTCTTAATAATAAACTCTCGATTTATCGAGTCCTTTTTCACCCATGTAAGTCGAGTGCTTTCAAAGCCTCGCCATCGACCTTCGATCACTATACACAACATTTTAAAGCTTAATCCTGGGCTTCCTTACAGTGATACCTATTTGATCAACTACTTCTAGTTGGTCACTTAGAAGACTAGCCCACTTTGCTGGTGCACATGCTTAAAATTTAAATTAAAACCTCGATTCATCTCGAGTACTTTTTTCAAAGCAAACTAAATCCTTGAAGTCTAGCACTTCTTGGGTTCTTAGGCGATCATTATTAAGGCGTACGCCTTAGGTAGTGCATCATCCGATTTTTCATTCTAATATACTCTTTCTGAACAAAGAAATATCGTAGGAATCTAGCATTCTGTGTGATGTTTCTGTTGCTCATCCAAACATTTTCCGAATGAAAAAGGTGTCGTTAGGATTTAGCATCCAAATGATACCCCGATTAATTAGTTGTGATGTCGACGTCTCATTTACTAAATAATCGTCATTTCTTCTATACTTCTCAAATTCAATCTCATATTCTCACTTCTCATACCACAAACCCTTTTCATACCCTCGATTCAATTCAAATCATTTTCTCAACATTTTTCTCAATTCAAACTCCGAAAGAAGGAGGTTGTTGGAATCTAGCATTCCTTGAACTTTCGAGTGAATAGTTCTCGAGGCACGCTCTTGAGTTATTATTCACTTAATCTTTCGACTTTTTTTTTCAAAATACCTTTTTCGATTCAAACCTAGAAAGAAGGAGGTTCTTGGGATCTAGGATTCCTTGAATCTTCGAGTGAATAATTCTCGAGGCACGCTCTTGAGTTGTTATTCACTCAACTTTTCGACTTTTTCAAGTTCAAACATCTTCCAATGTTCTCCTAAGTCGAATGCTCGTACACATTCGCAACCATCGACATTTCGCACACACTTCACAACTCATCGTGATTTCGATATTAGGGGCACCCTTAGGGACTAATATCGTTTCTCACAATCTAACCCTTGACACGTCGTCAAGTTGGTTCCATTTTCAAACAAATCCTCGACACGTCGTCGAGCTACTTCAAAACAACTTCCTCTTTGCCTCGCATTCCATTTTCGATTCAATCTTTTCACAAACATTTTTTAAACTTACGAAAGAGGAATATTCTTAGAATCTAGCATTCTTTGAATATTCGAATGAGTAACTCTCGAGGCGCGCCCTTGAGTTGTTATTAGTTCATTCTTTCAATTTCAAAACATCCAACTATTTATCTTCAACTTATTCAGTCAATTCCCGAAAGAACTGAGTTCTTGGAATCTCGCATTCCTTGAATTCTTGAGTGACAAGCTCTTGAGGCGCACTCTTGGGTTGCTTGTCAGTCACTCTTTCGCCTCTTTCTCAAACTTCCAACCCATTCAACCTCATCTTTTCGTGGTTGTTACCACGAACTACGGACGCTCTGATTCTTTATTCATTCTTGAATATAAGATACGTAGGCACAAGATTGCGATGATCTTGGCGAGCACACTTCTATCCATCTTCCGTTTCCCCATCCTTTCCCACAATCGAACTACGACGCTCTGATTTCTCATTCTCGTCCGAATGAGCATACGTAGGCACAATGGCCCCAATCCTTGGCGAGCACCCTATCCTCTAACCACCCATCTCTCCTTTGCGTCTTTAACCTTTTACCCTACCAATTCTACCTTTATCATCGAGAAGAAAACAAGTAAACCTAAACAACACTCCCCACATTTACCTTAAGAGGTTCCCGTCGAGTACGACGGACGTGAGGGGTGCTAATACCTTCCCCTCACGAAACCGACTGCCGAACCCGGAACTTGGTTGCGACAGCCCTGTTCATATCCTTTTCGTTTTAAGAGGTTTTCTCGATATTTTCCTCTCCCGTTTATTCGGGGAAAATAAAGTTCAGTGGCGACTCTGTCGAACCGCATTTCCGCGCCTTTTTGCGCGAGGGTCGTTTCTCCGAAATGTCTCCGTGATTTTTCGAGGTGCGACAGATAGCACACTTGAGTTTCTTCGATGTGCGAATTTTGGTTTTTGTTTTGGATATCTTTAATTGTTGTGTTACATTCTTGATATGATGATCATGTTGTATAATTGCTTGTACCATGTCAATTGTTGATTATTGATATTCATCTTGCTGGATATATGTCACATGATTATGTTCGTTTTCGATTCCGTAAATGCACGTGTGTTTGAAATGATTAATTGGTGTTGGATATGCATGATATTCTTGATGAATGATTTGTTATGCATCGAACTTGCTTGTGCTTAATTGTTAATATATGTTCATTACTTGACTTTGCTTGATGCATGTTCATGATTGATCTTCATGATGTCACATGCCTTTGATTGAATTGTGGATACATAATCATGTGTTGTTTTTGGATAACTAGATCATATGCTAATTGTTGCTTAATTTTTGTTGATTACAATCTTGACGTTTAGTTTAGCTTGTTATACGTGCTCGTTTATGATCATTACTTGCTTTATGTGTTGCTTCATGATTGATGTATGCTTTCTGCCCGACCTTTTACACATGTTGTTATGGATTTTCATATGTTGTTAAATGTTCATCTATTCTGCCTGCTGCTTTTTACACCTGTTATGTGCTAAAACATTAGTTGTTAAATGCTGTTGTGCTACCTGTTGGGTTCTTATTGTTGTTCTAAAGCTGAAGCACTGTTGTAGCTACTGTTTTTGTTTTGTTTTCTCCGTTTTAGTTTGTTCTTGCATGTTCCCTTAGGCCCTCCTAGTCCAACTTAATTTTTGATTAAGCTTGGAGTAGGATAGACATTAGGAGTTTAATTCATGCATGATAACAATAGGTTATCCCTTTTTAACCTCAACCTTAGGTCCATCTTTTGCATGCTAACATTAAGATAGAATTTCCTTTCGCATCCCGACCTTAGGATCATTTTGCATGACAACGTTAGGACCGAGTTTCCCCTTAGACCTTCAGTGCGTCTTTCTTTTCTCTCTCAAAACAACATCAAAACACTTAATAAAGATAATGTGCATCGTATGTCGCGAGCCTTAAGTACATGGGAAAAGGTGAGCGGATGCATTTCTAACCTTATCTTAGGATACATTGTGCGCGAGATGCATGGATCGTTAGCGCGGAGTATTCGATCCTATGTCATAGACTTTATTAGGATGCATATTCCAAATAAAGTCAATTCACTTATGTCTAAAGCTCACAAACAAATATAAATCATTTTCATCCTTCAGGTAAGTCTTATACAACTGCTCAAACCAATTGTTTGAGACTTCCCTTGCTTAGAGAGTATGTCTAAGACATACCCTTTGCTCACACCATCAGACTGAGCCGCCTGCTCATCTTCCATCTGGTTGAGACTTCCTTTTTCTTAGATCACATGTCTAATATTTTCCTTTGCTTACACCATTAGACTGAGCCTCCTGCTCATCTGTCTTCTGGCCGAGACTTTCCTTTACTTATAGCTCATGTCTAAGACTTTTGTTACTCACACCATCAAACTGAGCCGCCTGCTCATCTGTCTTCTAGCTGAGACTTACCTTCGCTTAGAGCACATGTTTAAGACTTTATTTTTGATCAATTAGACTATCTGAATAAGACTTTCACAACTCAAACACTTAAGCAATGAGATTTATGTGGCTTAAGTATCTTAACTCAAGACTTTTTGCTTGAATCCCAATGAGACAAGACTTTTTGCTCTAGCACATAGCAGGAAACTTAATCTAAACTATTGAAGGCTCAGTAGAATAAAGAACAAGGTGTACATGATGCAAACATAAAAGGCACGAGAGATCACCATAACAAAGACCTAAAACACTTAAGATTTCTAAATATATACATGGGTAAGAAATCTTAAGGCTTTTACAAGTACAACCTACAACAGAAAATATGCATATCACATAGAGTTGATAATTGCTTGATCTTACTATTCCTTCAATAGAAGAATCCTTATTAAAAATTTAGGCTTGAATCTTCAGCCATATATATAGCCTTTTCAGAAACTAGCTGGTGAGAAGGTGACTTGATCAAGTCTCTTTTCTTTTACTCCATAGTACAAGAGACATTGAAGATAGATGCACAACATATTTCTGAATCCTTTCTGTAACACGTTTAACCTTTGTGTCTTCAAGAGTTTCTGTACTAATAGAGTCATAGGGAGGAGACATCGATAGAACGCACCAGCTTTTTTTGAGCCTTTCAATCTTGTAGACTCGACCTAACAGACTGATAAGACAATACATCATACTTTCAGTAGTACAGATATTCCACAACTTTATCACCAACTCTGAATGGTACCAGAAGTTGATATATAATTACTAAGTGTAGAAACTCGTCTGAATGTAGAGGCATTCAGTTTAGAGTCTTTGTCAAACCATACTAGAAATTGTTCTTCAGACTCTGCCACTAGAAGCAAGCAATGAAGCAACTCCAAGTGTATCTTAAATAAACAGATTCTGATTATTTTTGTACAAGAACCTGCATAAATAAAACAAACATCAAATAAACCATTGTTCTTTTAATACTTATGTTATCATCAAAACTGAAATAGAAATATCAAGAACAAATCTTGCTCTAACAATAGCTTCAACTCAAAAATGATATGGCAGACCCTTAGTGTGAAGCATGACTTTAAATGATTCTTGTATATCCAAAGTCTTTTGCTAAAAAATTCCATCTAGCTGAGAAGAAAAATTATAACTGAAGTCTTCAGACTCACAAAATTCAGTGAATTTTGAATTCTCAAACTCCTTATCATGATAGCTTCTGATCTTGACAATTCTACTCTTTTGCTCCTTTTGAACACTTTGACATAAAACTTTAAAGACTTCAAAGCTGCTTGATTTTTCTTTAAAAAAGTTTACCCATGTAAACCTTGAGAAATCATCCATAACCACATAGACATACTTCTTTCCACCCAGACTTTCAGTCTTCTTAGGTCTCATAACACCCATATGGAAAAGTTCCAGTATTCTTGAAGTAGTCTGATGGTGTAACATTGGGTGTGACATCACGTTTTTCTTCCTAACTTCACACTCACCACAGGCTTTCCCTTCTCCAACCTTTAAATCTGGAATTCCTTTAATTGCTTCTACATATATGATTTCCTTCATTCTTTTAAGATGGATATGTCCAAGTTTCTAGTGCCACAACTTCACTTCATCCTCTTGAGTTTTTGAAAATATGGAAGAGTAAGCAGTTATCTGAGGTTCCCAAAGATATCAATTATCTTTAGACCTCATACCCTTCATCAGAGCATCATTTTTTTCATCTTTGACTAGACATTTTGACTTAGAGAAAATGACTAACAATCCTTGATCACACATCTGACTAATGCTGATGAGGTTAAAATTTAGTCCCTTCACAAGAAGAACATCTTCCAACCTAGGTGATCCATCATCCATCAATTTACCAACTCCTTTAATTTCTCCTTTAAAACCACCACCAAATCTGACAACACCTGTGGGCAGGGACCTAATACCCATCAACAACTTTTGAACTCCTGTCATATGTCTAGAACATCTACTGTCAAAGTACCAGTCTTCTCTAGTTAAGGCTCTCAAGGATGTGTGAGCTATAAGTTTAACACTCCTATCTTTGACACTTCTCTTTTGTTGACTGACTTATCCTTGGACTGAACTGAGGATACTTGGTTTCCATACAATTTATAACAGAAAAGCTTTATGTGACCATACTTTCCACAGTAATGACATCTCTAACAAGATTGGTAATTATTTGGAGGTTCATTATGTCTTCCAGAATGTTGTAACATGTGGTTAGACATTATGGTTATCTTCTTCCTTTCAGAAGGAAAGAACTTTTCTTCAGACATTCTTCTTTGTCTATTATCAGGATGATAATGGACTTTTGTATCTCCGGTATCTTTTATTTGATCATACCTATTTTTCATCCTTCGTAAAAAATATGTAACGTTATTGAGCTTGAAATTTAGAAGAGTTATCTCACTTTGAAGATGAGAGGCAACACCTAAGAGTTCCTTCTTCTCATTCTCTAATTCAGCTATGGCCTTTCTTTGAATTTCCTATGTCTTCTGATATTCCTCACACCTGTTGCAGGTTTCCTTGTAATCCACATCCAAATCTTCATAGAGATCATTTTCATCACAAGCTTCTACTTCACCAACCCATCTTCCAGAGATAGTGGTAACAAATTCAATAGTCTCTTTGTTGGACTCATCTTCTAAATCATCATCACCAGGCCAAGAAAAACTCAACCCCTTTTTTTGCTTCTTGACATAGTTGGGACATTCTGGCCTAATGTGACCAAAACCTTCACACTCATAACTTTGAATCCCTTTAATTTGATCTGACTTTTCTTCAATTCTGGTATTCTTTTGAGAATCATAGTTATTCCTGATGTCAGATGTGATGTCCTTGACACCTGATCTTCCTCTTCTATCCATTCTCTTTAGAATTCTATTGAACTGCTCCCCAAGTAAAACAATGGTATTTGACAGTCCCTCATCAGTATCCAGGTTAGCTTGACCCTCTTTATCTTCAACATTAAAGCAATGCTTTTGTTCTTCTTTACAATTCTACCATTCAAGGTCAATTCAAATGTTTGAAGTGATCCCACTAGCTTATTAACTCTCATACTACTGATGTTTTGGGCTTCTTTAATGGTTGTGACATTTATGTCAAATTTCTTAGGGAGAGACCTAAGAATCTTCCTCACAAACTTCTCCTATGATATCTTTTCTCCCAGACACTAAATGCATTATCTATTTCAAGAATATTCATGTGAATGTCATGAATACTCTCATCTTCCCTCATTTTTAGATTTTCAAATATGGTAGTGAGTAGCTAAAGTCTAGACATCTTTACCTTGGATGCTCCTTCATGAGTTGTCTTGAGAATTTCCCAAGCATCCTTAGCTACAGTACAAGTGTTGATTAACCTAAACATGTTCTTGTCAACTCCATTGAATAAGGCATTCAAGGCTTTCAAATTTCCAAGAGCAGTTTCATCTTCCTCCTTGGTCCAGTCCTCGTATGGCTTCAAGGTCTCCTTCCCATCTTTATCTTTAACCATATGGTGCTCCCAACCCTTGACGATAGCCTTCCAAGTTTTGCTATCCATAGATTTTAAGAAAGCCACTATATGTGCCTTCCAATAGTCATATTTAGTGCCATCCAAGACGGGAGGCCTATTAACATTTCCTCATCCCTCCTTGTCCATAGTACCGGAATATAAACTCTCTAGAGCTCACCCAAAAACAGAATAGGGTGACCTGCTATGATGCCAATTGAAATTCTGGCACGCAGATACCAGATGTCAAAATAGATGTCACAACAATGGGATCAAAACAGCTTGACCATACAAACAAAGATGCAAAAATTTAAATGACACAAAAATAAAATTGTAAGTACAGAGTATGCCTAAGAGGGGGGTGAATTAGGCTTTTAGGGACTTTTTCCGGTTTTTCGGTATTCTTGAAATTTTACTGGTTAGGTTCTTGGTGATGAATGCAGTAGAAAGAAAAAAGAAAGTGGACACCAAGATTTATAGTGGTTCCCCTCACAATCCGAGAGTACTCCACTCCCCTTTCAACACGAAAGAGAGTTTTCACTATTGTTTAATAAAGTACAACCTATCACACCATCAACCGGTGAGGCCTACTATCAAACAATAAAAATCAACAAGTGTACAAGAACAATCCTCTTGTAAACACTCACCCTTGTGTCCAACAATCCTGGATCACAAGTCAAAATACAAGTAATCTGAATACTTTGATTTGAGAGTAATAATGGTAATATCAATGCTAAGATTGATCTTCTCCTTCTGATCAAAATTCACTCTTTTAATTTCAGCACAAGTGTTCAATGCTATGCATATGAAAGATATGATCAATATGAACACTTTTGAAAAGATTTGAAAAGTATTTGAAAGTTGTGAATTTGATTCAAAGAATATTTTGAAATTGATTATTGGAGGTTGTTTTTCCAATTTGAAAAACTCAGAATTTATATGTGTAAACACACCTTTTCCAACAGGTATATTTGAGTATAATTCAAAATATGAACTGGTATAATTTTCAAACCATTTTTGAACTTGAAACAAAGCCATTTTTCAAAATACGTTCAGTGTTAATCGGTTAACCTATATGGTTAATTGGTTAACACTGGAACGTTATACCAGAATATTCAAAATTTGAAATGGTTAACCGGTTAACCTATATGGTTAATCGGTTAACACTGCTATTTTTCAGAAAAATACTTATAAAAATAGTGTTATACCAATTCTAATAGTTTAAAAAGTATGCTTATGCAATGTGATCAAATGATAAGGATGTGACCAAAACTTGAAAGTTGATCAGTCAAATGTTCATGAAGCTTTGAATGTTGATCACTTCCATTCCACTTGATCTTGGTCTTTTGAAAGCGTTTGCTTTTTTGCACAGATGAAATATTATTGATCTTGATGTTGACGTCATCAAAACTTTGAGATGAAGCTTGCTTCTACAATCTCCCCCTTTTTGATGATGACAACCAAAATGATCTTGTGCAATTTTTGATGATGATTGGCAATGATCTTGTTTTCTCCCCCTATGTCCATGAACTCCCCTTATCGAATACATAGGCAAAAATTCTGCACACATAGACATAAGAAAGTCAAAGCTCTTCTCCCCCTTTGTCATAAGCAAAAAGGAAGGAGCTTTCAAGAAAGAAAACTAGATAGACTAATAATGCAAGCAATCACAAGAATATGGAAGCAAAGCATAATGAAATTAAACGGCAGCAATGCTGCAAATATTGTACGAGTTACAATGCTAAATAAAAACAGAGTTCAAACATAAATGAAAGCATAAAACATCAAAAACTAGAAAGCAATGCAATAAAAGACATCAACAGCAACATATTCTCTAAAGATCCTCATCAGGCATATCCACATCATCTTCTTCCTCTTCTTCACTATCATCCTCTTCTTCAATCTCTTCATCCATAACTCGGGTGTTAGAATGTGGAGGGTTAAGAATAAGGTTTCTGAGGGAGGCAATGGCTCGGGAGGTCTCTCTATGCATATTCATTGACTCTCGATGCTGGTTCATCATGGTTGTATAGAGAAACTCACTTGTAAGACCCCCTTCAGGAATTGGATACACGTGATGGACAGGACCGTCATCAGTATACCTGTAGGTACCGTCAGCCGCTTTGATGATACCAGTATTTTTGACAATGTTAATCTCATTGATCTCATTAGTTGTAGGTTTCATCTTGGAGGACGGTTCCCTGTTGAGGTCTAGTTCGGTTAATTCCAGAATTCTCGAAATCAACCGAGCATACGGTAATCGTGTGATGCACTGAAGTTGCTGCTGCAGATGATACATGATGGTCAGAATCCAATTGACCCTTATGCGGTTCTTGATTGCATACAAAAATTGCATCTCTAAGTCATTAATCTGAGAGTGGTTGGAATCCTTTGGGATGAGGACATAGCAGATAATGTAATGAAGCATTCGATCAGAGACCATCAGATTCTTGTCATAGCACAACATACGAGCGGTGCGAGAGTTTGCAATAACTGTTTCTTTCGGGAACCTGCAAATTTGATAGTAATACTCCATTTTATCATAATTTGCCCAAGGTCCATCCACATGGTTTACACCTTTCCTCAGGAAGCAGCCTTTTGATGGAATCTTAAGGTGTCTAGCAAGGGTGGATAATTTCTCAACAAACTCATGGTCTCTAATGGTGGAACGGATCATGTGGTTCTCATCCATGTCCAGATATACATCCATCTTACTCATAAAAGCTTTAACAAGATCAGGATAAATAATACCAGAGTCGGTGATGAACTTGTCGATGCGCTGATATTCCAATAGTGTAGGAAAGTCAAAAGAAATTGCAGGAAAAGCTCAAAGATTTACGTACTTTACCGGCAGAAGTTGACGAACACGAACTTTGAAATCCATGCGCCTCTTTTTGGTGGTTTCCATTGGAATGTTGTCGTCATCAGATTCTGATGCATACTCAGGAAGCTTTCCCTTTCCTTTGCGTGAGGATGCCATGGATGAAAGTTTGAGAGAACTGAAGTTGTGGGTTCTGAGGAAGTTAGGGTTTGAGAAGTTGTGGGGATGGTTATGAGAAGTTATCCAACTTAGAGAGTGGGAGAGAGATAGTGGGTTTTTTAAAACTTAGGGTTTGAAGAGGGAAGTTCCACAAAAACTCTTTAAGAGGGGATAGGATTTTGGATATGGATTTGGACTCTTAAGAGAATATGGACCATATAAAAAATGCATTTATCATATATAATATTTTCAAAAATTTAATTAATTTTCGTTTCTGATTTTTAGAAAATTTAACAGTGTTAATCGGTTAACCATATAGGTTAATCGGTTAACACATTAAAAAATTGAGTCAGAATTGAAAATTTAACAGTGTTAATCGGTTAACCCATATGGTTAATCGATTAACACACTCGAATTTTTGAAAAATACTTAAAAACAGAATGCATACACATGAAAACACAACACAAATAATGCATACACATATTAGAGAAAAGGTCAAATGTCACCTTCATCAAGAATCCGAAGTTCTCGCCGAATTTTGTAGATAGGTTCTTTCGCCAAAGGTTTGGTGAAGATGTCGGCGAGTTGATTGTGCGTGTCGACGAAAGTAACATCTACATCTCCATTCAATATGTGATCTCGAAGGAAGTGATGCCAGATATCTATATGTTTTGTTCTTGAATGCATGACCGGGTTCTTTGTAATATTGATGGCACTTGTATTATCACATCGAAGAGGAATGCAGCCGAGATCTATACCGTAATCGAGGAGTTGTTGCTTGAGCCATAGAATTTGTGCACAGCAACTTCCTGCTGCAATATATTCTGCTTCGGCTGTACTGAGTGCCACACACGCTTGCTTCTTGCAGGCCCATGACACTAATGCATTCCCGAGAATGTGACATGTACCGCTTGTGCTTTTTCTATCGGTCTTACATCCTGCATAGTCAGCGTCAGAGTAACCAACTAAAGAACAAATACTACCTTTAGGATACCATAATCCGACGTTCATTGTCCCTTTGAGATACTTTATGATTCTCTTTACGGCTGTGAGATGCGATTCCTTTGGACTTGCTTGAAAGCGTGCACACAAACAAACGCTAAACATAATGTCAGGACGGCTTGCCGTCAAATATAGTAATGAACCGATCATACCTCGATATTTTGTTATATCAACTGGAGTACCGGTTTCATCTTGATCAACGTATATTCCGGATCCCATAGGAGTGGACATCACCTTGCACCTATCCATATCGAATTTCTTCAATAATTCCTTGCAATACTTGGATTGGTTGAGGAAGATGTCATCCTTAGTTTGCTTGATTTGTAGTCCAAGAAAGTAATTCAATTTTCCCATCATGGACATCTCGAACTCTCCTTGCATCATAAGTGAGAATTCTTCACAAAGCTCTTTGTTTGTTGATCCAAAGATGATGTCGTCGACATAGACTTGAACCAATAAGGTGTTTCCTTTGATCTTCTTTATGAACAATGTCTTGTCAACCTTTCCTTTTGTAAATCCCTTCTCACATAAGAAATTGCTAAGGCGATCATACCATGCTCTTGGTGCTTGTTTTAGTCCGTAGAGTGCCTTTTTCAGTTTGTAAACATGTGAGGGATTCTTGAAGTCTTCAAAACCCGAAGGTTGTTTGACGTAGACTTCCTCATTGATGTAGCCATTCAGGAAAGCGCTTTTGACATCCATCTGGAACAACTGAAAATTCATAGAACAAGCGTAAGCAAGTAGTAATCTAATTGCTTCTAACCTTGCTACCGGAGCGAACGTTTCATCAAAATCAATTCCTTCCTCCTGGTTGTAGCCTTGCGCGACCAATCTTGCTTTGTTACGAACTATGATCCCATTCTCGTCAAGTTTGTTCTTGAACACCCATCTTGTTCCTATGATGTGCTTATGGTCTGGTCTTGGTACAAGACTCCAAACTTGATTCCTTTCTAATTGATTGAGTTCTTCTTGCATTGCTACAATCCATTGGTCGTCGCCTAAAGCTTCATCAATCTTGGTTGGTTCAATTTGAGACACAAAAGCCATGTTGAGACAAGCATCCTTTAGATTAAGTCGAGTTGCAACACCTTGGCTAATATCACCAATAAATTTATCTATCGGGTGATCTCTATGCATTCTCCATTCCTTCGGAAGATCTTGATGTTCTTCAATGATTTGAGTGACATCTTCTTGTGGTATTTCTTGATTTTTTAAAATCTCTTCTTGTTGTTGTGAAGAACCTACTATATCATTATCATCATCCATAATAATATTATCCTCTTTCGAGGGGTTAGTCTCATCAAACGAAACATGAATGGATTCTTCAATAGTAAGTGTTCTCTTATTAAAAATTCTAAATGCTTTACTATAGAGAGAGTAACCAAGAAATATACCTTCGTCGGATTTCTCATCAAACTTACCGAGATTATCTTTGTTGTTGTTGAGAACAAAGTATTTGCATCCGAATATGTGGAAGAATGCTATATTTGGTTTTCTACCCTTGAACAACTCATACGGAGTCTTTTTGAGGAGTGGTCGAATATTGACATGGTTGCTTACGAAGCATGCTGTACTAACTGCATCTGCCCAAAAATATTTAGGAAGATTTACGTCGCTAAGCATTGTCCTTGCAAGCTCCACCAGTGATCTATTCTTCCATTCTACGACACCGTTTTGTTGAGGCGTCCTTGGTGCTGAAAAATTATGAGAGATTCCATGCTCTTCGCAAAAATCTTCAAAGTCTGAATTTTGGAAGTCTCCACCGTGATCGCTTCTTATAGAGGCTATGGTGAGTGATTTCTCATTCTGAATTTGCTTTGCATATTTCTTGAATGCTTTAAAAGCAACATTTTTCTGCACTAAAAACAATGTCCAAGTGTATCGAGAGAAATCATCAACAATAACTAAGGCATAAAAATTACCTCCGAAGCTTTTTGTTCTTGATGGACCAAAAAGATCCATATGCAATAATTGAAGTGGCCTTGATGTAGAAACCACTTGCTTGGATTTGAAAGTTGTCTTGATCTGTTTTCCCTTTTGACATGCATCGCATAACTTATCCTTGATGAATTTTATCTTCGGAAGACCAACAACTAGATCATGCTTTATCAACTTGTTTAAATGCTCCATGTGAATGTGAGCAAATCTTTTATGCCAAAGCCATGCCTCGTTGTTGTTCGCCATAAGACACTTTACCTTCAAGGAAGAGTCATCAAAAGAAATCATAAAAATGTTATTATATCTTTTACCTTTTAGCAAAATGTCATGAGTGACTTCGTGTTCTATCAAGTATTCCTCCTTTGTAAAGTTGATTCGGAACCCTTTGTCACACAATTGACTTATGCTAAGTAGGTTGTGTTTAAGGCCTTCCACATAAAGAACATCTTCGATGATTGTACATGGAGGTGCACCAATGGTTCCAACTCCAAGAATTTTTCCTTTATTATCATCACCATAAGTGACGTATCCTTTGGCCTTTAATGATAGACTTGAAAATTTGTTTATGTCTCCCGTCATATGCTTCGAGCAACCGCTATCAAGATACCATTGATTAGTGGTTGTCTTCAAGCATACCTACAACACAAAATCAGGTAGTGTTAGGTACCCAAATTGCTTTGGGTCCTTGATAGTTAGTACCTTTTTCAACCCACACATAATGCCCCTTAGCAACACCAATATTGCGCACATAGCAAGCATTAGGTGTATGGCCTTTAATTCCACAATAAGAACATGTAGGTTGAAAATGACTTCTATATCTAGGAACATAATTCTTTTTCTTTGCAATGCTTTTCTTGTTATGATTTTGATGCTGAGCTTTAGAAGTGCTGGCCTTTTCTTTAACAATTTGTTCACTTGCTCTTACGAAAACGGTCTTATTGGTGCTTGGTTTTGAAAATTTAGAATATCCTAATCCACTTTTATCATTAGGATATCTTTGATGTTTTAGAATTTCTTCCAAGCCAATTTGACCTTTTTCGTATCTTTCTAAAACTCTTTTGAGTTGAACAATTTGGAAAGATAAAGACTCACAATTTTTACATACAAGACTTTGTTTTTCATCCATCAGTTTATGTTTTTCATCTTCAATATTTTTCATAAAAACAGAGTTTTGTTCTTCTAAAGATGAGATTCTTTTCTTTTGTGATAAGATGTTTTTATACAAAGTTTTGCACTCTTTTAGAAGTTCATATATAATTTCTTGTGCATCATTATCATAAACAGAAAATTTACTACTAACCTCATTTTCTTCATCGGAGTGGTGAGAGGCCATTAACGCCATATTTTCACATTCATCGTTTTCCGATTCCGATGATGAACTTACTTCGTTGTCGTCCCATGCGACATAAGCCTTCTTCGTTTTGAAATCCTTCTTGCCTTTGAATTTTCCTTTATTTGCGAGTTTCGGGCAATCTGGCTTTATGTGACCTTGTTTCCCACATTCGTAACATGTAATTTCTTGGTTTGATGTGGGTGCCTCCTTTTTCCTGAAATGTCTATTCTTTTTAGAAAAAGAGGAAATTTTATTATTAAAAAACTTACCAAGCTTCTTTACTAGAAGCATGAAATTTTCGTCTTCGGAAGATTCGTCATTTTTGTCATCCTTTGTGTCAATCTTCAAGGCAATTCCTTTGGACTTCTTGTCTTGACTTTCATGCTTCTCAAGCCTTCCAAGTTCTAGTTCATGCTCTTGAAGTTTGCCAAATAAGGAAGCGGATGTCATTGTTGAAAGACTCTTCTTTTCCGAAATAGCGGCCACCTTCGGTTGCCATTCTCTTGTTAAGGATCTTAAGACTTTTAAGTTGAGATCATCATTGGCGAAGGTCTTTCCGAGAGCAATCAGATGATTAGTTAGATGAACGAATCTCTTTTGTAAGGCAACAATGGATTCACCAGGCTGCATACGGAACATTTCATATTCTTGACTTAAAGTATTAAGTCTTGATCTTTTTACTTCGGCTGTCCCTTCATGCATTTCTACCAGGGTGTCCCAAATTTCCTTTGCTGATTTACACTGTGATATACGGAAGAATTCGTCCATACTAAGAGCGCTTTGAAGTATGTTGATTGCTTTCTTCTCATTCAAAATTCTCTTTTTGTCATCTTCATCATATGAGGATTTTATCTTTGGAGTGCCTACGTTATTTATGACGCTCATAGGAACATGCAGACCAGTTTCTACAGTTTCCCATATACCATCTCCTTGAGCCTCAAGATGTGCCTTCATATGGCTTTTCCAAAAGTCGAAGTATTCTCCAGAAAAGAGTGGTGGCTTGTTACTGCTTCCACCATCTTTGAAAACCGGGTTAGTACTAGCGGAAGCCATTAGGATCGATAGGAACAGGTTACCTTAACCTGCTCTGATGCCAATTGTAAGTACAGAGTATGCCTAAGAGGGGGGGGGGGGGTGAATTAGGCTTTTACGGACTTTTTCCGGTTTTTCGGTATTCTTGAAATTTTACTGGTTAGGTTCTTGGTGATGAATGCAGTAGAAAGAAAAAAGAAAGTGGACACCAAGATTTATAGTGGTTCCCCTCACAATCCGAGAGTACTCCACTCCCCTTTCAACACGAAAGAGAGTTTTCACTATTGTTTAATAAAGTACAACCTATCACACCATCAACCGGTGAGACCTACTATCAAACAATAAAAATCAATAAGTGTACAAGAACAATCCTCTTGTAAGCACTCACCCTTGTGTCCAACAATCCTGGATCACAAGTCAAAATACAAGTAATCTGAATACTTTGATTTGAGAGTAATAATGGTAATATCAATGCTGAGATTGATCTTCTCCTTCTGATCAAAATTCACTCTTTTAATTTCAACACAAGTGTTCAATGCTATGCATATGAAAGATATGATCAATATGAACACTTTTGAAAAGATTTGAAAAGTATTTGAAAGTGGTGAATTTGATTCAAAGAATATTTTGAAATTGATTATTGGAGGTTGTTTTTCCAATTTGAAAAACTCAGAATTTATATGTGTAAACACACCTTTTCCAACAGGTATATTTGAGTATAATTCAAAATATGAACTGGTATAATTTTCAAACCATTTTTGAACTTGAAACAAAGCCATTTTTCAAAATACGTTCAGTGTTAATCGGTTAACCTATATGGTTAATCGGTTAACACTGGAACGTTATACCAGAATATTCAAAATTTGAAATGGTTAACCGGTTAACCTATATGGTTAATCGGTTAACACTACTATTTTTCAGAAAAATACTTATAAAAATAGTGTTATACCAATTCTAATAGTTTAAAAAGTATGCTTATGCAATGTGATCAAATGATAAGGATGTTGAACACTTGTATATCAATTAAACTAATGGATTATGATATACCATAGCTTGTGTCCAAAACTTGAAAGTTGATCAGTCAAATGTTCATGAAGCTTTGAATGTTGATCACTTCCATTCCACTTGATCTTGGTCTTTTGAAAGCGTTTGCCTTTTTGCACAGATGAAATATTCTTGATCTTGATGTTGACGTCATCAAAACTTTGAGATGAAGCTTGCTTCTACAAAAATTAACACCAGTAATTATGAACCCAGTTCGGTGTAACTCACACATCTAAGGGCTACCAAGCAAGGAAGGAAATCCACTATGATAGTATTAGTTCAAATCTAAACTCCCCCGTTTACAACTTCTCACTTAATCCCTACCTTGTGCAACTTCTACCTAGACACACCTCTAGATGTGCGATCCCCCTCTCATTTCCTAATCAGTCACAATCCAAATGACAATTCAACAACAATAAACAATATAAGTAGCACACTTCCAAGATAATACTTGATTTTGCTTAAAAGCTTCAACCAAGAACAATAAACTCTTGTTTAAAAGCTTTAAAATGGACAATGAACAATTAACAATCAGTCAACCTCAATGCATCAGAAGATACGTGAGTGACATACAATTAATAAGCACTAAGCCCTAAAGAACAACCAAAACACGGCTAATCCTTATTTCCAAAATTATTCACATTGTGTTCTCATCTTAATAGGGTTAGGTATTCAATTTAAATAGCCTTCAGATCTAATGGACTTAAGCTTCTTGAAGCGCACAAATATCAGCAATCAGTTTTAACTCAGTGCAAATCATCCTGCACAATAACATGAATATAAAAACAAACTTTCCTAAAAAGGCTCAAGGAACCTTTTTATGAAAACTAATAGAATCTATCATAATAGAAGTTCTCACAATATACTCCCATGAATAACGTGCGTGTGTGAATCAGAACACACTCAAAAATCACACTAAAAATACCAAAATAGTCATGCCCTAACTTTCTGGTATAACATGTCCTGGAACATGTTACAACATCATGTAGAATATGATGTCTGATTGTCATGGCAGAACATCTGCTTTAACATCTTGCTAACAACATGTTGTTTTATCAAAATGTAGTCAATCCAAAAAACAAAGAACTTACAAAATATTGTAAACAACCTTTGATAAGCAACAAGGAAGATACCTTTGCTCCTTTCTTCGATATCTGCAGAAACTACATTTAAATAATGATACTCATATTTCTATGGTTCCATACATGTTGGTTCAGACAGGCTTTTCTTTTCCTTATGCCACACTCTGATAGTAGTACCATGATTCATTCCAGAGTATCAATCTAATATGAGTCATGATATGAACAAGATCTTGTTCTTAGAAGAATCATTGATTTTATTGTCTTGGATTAAATCTTTTGACTTTGAAATCTTTGATAAGCAAGGAACCAGATGGTGTTAGCTATTAGAGATTGACATAAATCAAATTAAAGCACTATCATATAATTGTTGGCAGAGTACAAAGAAGAATTGAAGGTTTATCATAGAACTGTCATTTAATACAAATTCCATGATGACCCTCAATCAAGGAGCATCGGAGTCACTTAAGATATCACCTTAAAGACCAAACTCCTTATTATCAAATATTGAAGCAAGATAGATTTGGCATAATCTCTTTCTCTTCAGCACTTGATTTTTATTACAGGATTCATCTACTTCTTCAAAAGCAGTAATGACCGGCAAATCCAAATTATTCTTTCTTCTAAATCCTGCACTAATGGCATCTTCAAATGATTATACAGCGAAGATCTATAACATTAGGTTTTGGTAGTGTTTCTCCTTGTTCTTGGATTTGGGAAATTAGCTGAGATATGAATATCTCAGAAGCTTCTGAAGTTACTCTTCTAACATCAGATGCCATATTCTATTCAGTTAGTTAAAAGAATCTTATGATTCACTACGCCAGAATTGACTTTTAGCAACGCATACAAAGAAAGCGCTTTTTGAAAAAGCGCTGCTAAAGAGTCATTAAAAAAAAGGAAAAAAATAGCACACCTTAGACAACGCTTTTTGAAAAGCGCTGCTAAAGGGGGGCCCTTAGAAAACGCTTTATTAAAAGTGCTGCTAAATGTATGCCCTAAGAAAGCGCTTTTGTAAAGCGCTGATAAAGGGTGGCCCTAAGAAAGCGCTTTTGTAAAGCGCTGCTGTAGGTGTAACATACGAGAGTGCTTTCTCTATAAGCGCTGCTATATGGGGCACATAAGAAAGCGCTTTTAAAAAGCGCTGCTATATGTCATGCCTAAGGCACACCTTAGAGAGCGCTTTTTAAAAGCGCTGCTAAATGCCATTAAAAAGCGCTGTTATAGGCATAACTAGAATTAATTTAAAATACCCACCAGAATTTCTAAAAAAAAGAGAACGAATGTGTGTATTTCTTTCATTCTTTCTCCTCTGGCGACCTAAACCACGAACGTTGCCCTCCTCCGTTAACCTAAACCACGACCGTCGCCCTCATCCGTCCGACAGCCGCCGACCGTTGCCCTCCTCCTTCATTTCGTCTGCAGAACTACAAGGTAATCGCATTATTTTGTTTTGTAATGGTTGTCTTTGTCATTCCTTTGCTGCAACTGATATGAATATGAGAAAAAATTGTTCTCTTTTTCTCTCACTTAAATGCATTCTAAGTGTTTGATAAAATACCTCTTAGAGATTTTTTTTGTTCAATATTATGATAAAGTGTTTGATATTTTGTTCAATACTATTACTCTCCATTTTCAGATCTGCATTCAGTTTTGTATTATGTTATTAATTAGTTTTGATATTATGCTAAAATGTCATTTTGAAAATTAGTGTTGTAGTGTTGATATTATGGAACACTGAACATATCTCTTTGCTTCTGGTATGTGTTTTACATGAAAGGAAAGCAACTTAGAGAAGCAAACACTTACCTGTGCAAACTCTAATTACATCATATACATGCATCACTGCACAATTAAAGTTCCATTAAAAATACAATTCTAAATTATTTCATTATGAGAGCTTGGACATTTTAGATAAGATAGATGAAATATGCATCTAGATACAGGTATAAATGAAAGCTTCTGATAGGTAACCTCTGCTTGAAATTGCAGTTATCCTTGAATATGCATATGTTTTTTTTTTTACAAAACAGACAGATGCTAAATTATAGGTGGAAAAATTGTCGCCAATAACTTTGTCATAAATCTAGTAAGAATTCAACCAAAACTTAAATAATATATATGTTTAGAAGACATTCCTTCAAATCACATTAAGAAAATAATATTTCAATGTCAGATTACATCCTGAGCTTCTTTAATTGAAAAGAATGAGAAGTCATATCACCATTTCATATTTCTTCATCCCACAAATCTTCAAGACTTTTGAATGGACTACAAGTCCAAAACGTGTTAATGTCTAATACCAACACATGTAATTGCATTCAATCACGTTCATTCAAAGCCAAAATTAGAACTAAAAAACCACTCAAAATTCAAATAGAAAGAGTGTCTGGTGTCCAAAAAAAATATTAATGTAACTTGATAGAGCATATTTTTTTCATAGTTTGGAAATTCCTATTTTTTAAGAGAGTAGCCAACATGAATATAAATATAAGTAAAATCTATACCTATCAAAATGGTTAGATCATATGAGTAGTCCTTTTTATGGTATTTTATTTTGTTCCTCATTTTCTAGTTTCTTAGTTGTTCCACCTTGTTCTTTTAATATTATAAGGCTTTATTAAAAGAAATTATCAACTATATAAGAAGTTGTTACATTATTGCAATTTTTATCAACAATTGATGTTCCATGAATTATTTAATGTTGATGATGTTATTAATTTTGTCTATTATAGGGGTTACCTGTGAAGAGCAAGGTTGTGATCATTTCCAAGCATCCTACTGTGTAGCTTTCTTAGAAGTTAGTGATTTCTTTACAAGTATTCTCTGTTTTTGTTTAACTTTCTTAGTTTAGTTTATACTACTCAATTAGTATGGATAAAAAATAGATGTCTTCTAATCGATTGTCAAAAGAGTACAAGAATGAGGTATCGAAATTCATTAAGTTTGCTATTGAACACGCCAAAGACCCCAATAGGATCACATGTCCTTGCTTAGGTTGTTGTTATGGGCGTCAAATTAACGTCATTCAGTTGGAATCTCATTTAATGAGACATGGAATTGATCAAAGTTATACATGCTGGACATTACATGGTGAGATAAGTAACGAGAATGTCGAACCCGGAAATAATACGACCTATGCTTCAAAGGACAATGGCAGGGATACATATGATTGTGATCGAGTCGAAGAGATTGCAGAAGCACTTGAAGAAGATCTTCAAGATTGTCCCAAGATGTTTGAGAGGTTGGTAAGCGATGTAGAGAAACCGTTGTATAAAGGTTGCACTACTTTCACAAGATTGTCTGCGCTATTAAAGTTGTACAACTTAAAGGCGGGTAATGGATGGTCGGATAAAAGTTTCACAGAGTTGTTAGCCCTACTTCAAGAGATGCTTCCGGAGGACAATGTTCTTCCCAATCGAACCTATGAAGCTAAAAAAATGTTATGCTCTATTGACATGAGCTATGATAAGATACATGCTTGTCCAAATGATTGCATTTTGTTTCGAAATGAATATGCATCATTAAACGAGTGTCCTAAATGCAGTGTATCTCGGTATAAGAAAAAGTTGTCGCCATCAAAAGTCTTATGGTATTTTCCTATAATTCCGAGATTCAGACGCATGTTTCGTAGTGAAATAGATGCAAAACACCTGATTTGGCATGCATATGATAGAATTATAGATGGGAAGTATCGACATCCGGAAGATTCACCACAGTGGATGAAAATTGATAATGAGTATCCTGATTTTGGAGAAGAAGCTAGAAACCTTCGCTTGGCATTATCGACTAATGGAATGAATCCGCATGGTCTGCAAAGTATCTCACATTCCACCTGGCCTGTAATTATTATGATTTATAACCTACCTCCTTGGCTATGTATGAAGCGTAAGTACATGATGTTATCTATGTTAATTTATGGCCCTAAACAACCAGGGAATGACATAGACGTATACCTGACACCTTTAATCGAAGACTTAAAGAGTTTGTGGGAGAACGGTGTGGAGGTTTATGATGGATATAAGAAAGAAAGTTTCAATTTGAGGGCGATGTTGTTTGGCACAATTAATGATTTTCCAACATACGGAAATCTATCGGGGTATAACATTAAAGGTCAGTGTGCGTGTCCTATCTGTGAAGAAAACACAGATTGGACGCGGTTGGAATTTGGTCAAAAGAATGTCTTTCTTGGTCATCGTAGATTCTTAAATTATAATCATCACTATCGTGGGTGGAGAAAAGCATACAATGGAAATTCAGAACAATGTAGAGTTCCACCTACATTGACCGGCAAATAAATTTTTGAAAAGGTGAAAGATGTGAGTACTCAGTTTGGCAAGCCTTTTGCTCATACGCTTATCACACGTGGGTGGAAGAAGAGGTCAATTTTGTTTGATTTTCCGTATTGGAAGTCATTGTATGTAAGACATTTTCTTGATGTTATGCATATTGAAAAAAATGTATTTGAAAGTGTTATTGGTACGTTACTCAATATACAAGGAAAGTCTAAGGATGGCCTTAAAGCAAGAAAGGACTTGGTAGCAATGGGAATAAGAAATGAATTAGGACCCTTGAAGAAAGGAAATCGCACATATCTACCACCTGCTGCTTATACTTTATCTAGAAAGGAGAAAGAGATATTGTGTAAGTTTCTAAGTGAAGTTAAAGTTCCAGAAGGATACTCTTCAGATATTAGAAGACTTGTTTCTATGAGAGACCTAAAGTTAAAGAGTTTAAAGACACATGATTGCCATGTTATAATGGAACACTTTCTACCAATAGGTATACGTTCTATTTTGCCAGAAAAAGTGAGAGGCGCAATAACTAAATTGTGTTTTTTCTTCAGGTCAATTTGTAGTAAGGTGATCGATCCTGCGATCTTACTAACATTTCAAAAAGAAATAGTTATTACTTTGTGTGAGCTTGAAATGCATTTTCCTCTATCATTTTTTGACATAATGGTACGTCTAGTTGTCCGTCTTGTGAAAGAGACACAATTGTGTGGACCAGCTTATATGAGATGGATGTACCCTGTTGAACGTTATATGAAAATATTGAAAGGGTATGTGAAAAATTAAAGTCGACCAGAGGGATGTATTGTTGAACGATACATTGTTGAAGAAGCTATTGAGTTTTGTACTGAATATTTGTCCAATGTTCAATCCATTGGCCTCCCAAAATCTAATGTTGTTGAAAAAATAGTAGGTAAACAGTTAATTGGAAATAAAGTTATGACAGTTTCAAGGGATGAACGGGAGCAAGTGCATTTGTATGTTCTGCATAATGACATTGAGGTTGAGCCGTATGTTGAAATGCACAAGGACGTTCTCCGAGGTTTAAATCTCAATCGAAATGAAAATTGGATAGTACATGAGCACAATCGAAGTTTTATAACATGGTTCAAGGATCATATTTTTTCAAAGTTTTATTCTGATCCTGCTTCAATAACAGAAAGGTTGAGATGCTTAGCATATGGTCCAAGTTTGCATGTGTTTTCTTATAGCGCATACGCAATTAATGGATACACATTTTATACCAAAGAACAAGATGATAAGAGTACAATGCAAAATAGTGGTGTCATCGTGCTTGCCGAAGCAATGCACATTTCAAGTGTGAAGGACTTAAACCCCATATGTGAATCTGTCGTATTTTGGGGTTATCGAGCGCATTTGGGTGTTTGAGTATGAAAAGTTTCAGATTCCTATCTTTGGATGCAAGTGGATTGAAAATAATAGTGGCATACGAATGGATAAGTCAGGATTTTTGCAAGTGGATCTTAATAAGGTGGGGTACAAAGATGAGCCTTTTATTCTAGTCACGCAAGCTAAACAAGTGTTCTATGTCACTGATCCGACAAGTACGAAATGGTATATAGTTCTTTTTTTCAACAAAGTAATCGATGATAACATTGGAAACAAGGGGGATGTTGATGTTGAGAAGGAATCTTATATTATAGATGATCAAGATGAGAATATTAGAGCGGATGAATCATATATTAGAAATGATCATAACGAAAGAATTTGGATCAATCCATCCGTCCGTGTTGTTAAGAGACAAGTAAACCACGTTCCAACTAAGAAAAGAAAAAGATCTTAGTGACAAAGGTACTTGTAAAATTACATATTGTCTCATTGAATAAAATTACATATTTATATCATGCAATACAATTACATATTATGTCATTCAATAAAATTATGTATATGTTTTTCTTATGTATATATTTCTTATTTACATATTTGCATGTCATTCATTTGATACTTTGGTTTTTCTGAATTACAGGTATTATGGCCACCAATGAGTAAACATCACATGATGGAAACGAAACAACAAAAGACATGGAAGGTGATATCAAAAGAGGAATAACGATTATGAAAAAAATCATCCGTGCGAGAGATAAGGGTGTTAAGTATGATGTGCATTGGAATGAAAGAGATCAATTAGTTGAGCCTAACGGTGCGATGCTGATAAGTTACATTGGAGCACTTATACGTTCGCAAATTCCGATTACTTGCGATAATTGGAGAATTCCTTCGCTACAACCGGCTAAAGACAAAATTTGGAGCGAGATACAAGTATGATATTTGATTATTTTTAATTATGTTGACGGTTACATCTTTAAATTAATTATATTAACATGTTATATGTATGTGTATTTGTTTGCAGAGATCTTTTAATATTGATGATTGCAGGAGAAAATATTGTCTTCAATTGGTCGGAAAACGACTGAGGGGATTTAGAGCGTTTTTAACGAACAAGTTTCTTAAAGATTCTGATGGAAACTTTGTCGACTCGGAGCGTCCAAAGAAGTATGCTGATCTGATTTCAGAAGAAGAATGTGAGACATTTGTTGCCAAGCGAAGAACCAAAGAATTTTTAGTAAGTGCAACTTATCATGAACAATGTATAGTATATATACTTCTTCCACAAGAGTTCTGATATGACTTAAACTTGTTTTTTCAGGTTGTGAGTGGCGTAAATCGGCAACGAGCATCAAAACCCGCGTATCCATACAAAAAAGGGCGTTTGGGATATGCACGCTTAGAACAAAAAATAGTAAGTATATATAAATGCTTTAATATGATATAGTTACCAAAAATAGTAAGTATATATAAAAGGATATGAATGTTTTATTATCCGTCTTAATGCGTAGTTAGAAGAGGAGAAAAGTGATGCGACATCTCTTCCGGACCATGTTGTGTGGAAGGCTGCCTGTGTGGGAAGAGATGGAGTCGTTCAGGAAGAAGTTTAACAAGTATTTGAACAATGTGTAAGTACAACATTAGTTTTGTCAGTAACTGATCAAAAGTGTATAATATATTTATATATGCTTTTATCTATATTTCAGGAGACTCTATCCCAGAGTATAACTCCAGTTGAGGATGATGATTGCAGGAGCATATTGAGTCGGGTGTTAAATATCCCTGAGTATTCTGGGCGTGTGAGGGGTAAGGGATTTGGTGTCACTCCATCACAACTGTATAAGCAACCAAAGAAAAAAAAATCCTAGCAATAAAGAAGTGATGGATACGTTGGAGGAATTGAAAGCTCAGATTCGTGAATTACAGAAGGACAAAGAAATATACATGTCGGAAAGGCGCGGTCCAGAGGGTAAATATACTAGTGACAAAGATAGTATCAATTGTCCGCAGAAGCTTCCAGAGGTAATTGATATATTACATTGAAATTAATTTAGCACAATTTTCTTAATTGACACATTAATTGGCATCATTATTTGTTTAGGGCATTTCACCTTGTCGGCTATATTTATCATCACCGACTTATCGCATGGTTGGCAAGGGAAAGGTGCATAACACTGTGGGAGACTTACTTCACCATAAACCGCTCCCTGCTGGATTTTTGAAAGTGTCAGTTGATATTGCGTTAGAGGGGGTGCG
The DNA here is from genome assembly GCA_963859935.3 of Lathyrus sativus. Classification (NCBI taxonomy): domain Eukaryota; kingdom Viridiplantae; phylum Streptophyta; class Magnoliopsida; order Fabales; family Fabaceae; genus Lathyrus; species Lathyrus sativus. The sequence continues at coordinate 665,047,150 of OZ012740.1, forward strand.
TTTTTGCCTATACCAGATGATGTTTCAAACGCAACAGTGGTGGGAGATGCAATAGGAGCGTATGTTGCATGGTCAACAAATCTCATTTTCATAGATGATGAGGTATGTTGAACACCATTATGAACCTTGTAATATTCAAATGTTTTACGACCCATAGATGAAAGTTATTCTTACATTTACATTTTCTTATTTACATGATGATCTTAGACTCCTACAAAATCCAAATCAAAAGATAAGGGAATCATTATGCGGGAAACCGATTCAGCTACATCAAAGAAACAGGTACTACTACAATTACATGATTATCTTATTATACATTAATTACTGAACTTATATGAATTTTAGGTTCATGACCAACAGTTGCAACAAGTCAGCAAGGGTAAGATGCCTGAATCTTCCAAGGTGCCCAACAAAAAAAAAGGTCGAGCCAAAAAAGCATATGTTCCTCGATTTAGGTTGTGCCTTGAAACATATGTAGGAACAACAGATGTGACTGAGGGTGGCATCCGTCAAATACCTATGGAGGAAGGTATTTTCGGTTTTGAATATACCGAAACAATTGCTAAGGAGGATTTGGACCAGATTTTCCAACATTCTGAATTGGGCGTCGATGTTATGCATTCCTACATCAGGTATTCTGATCCTTAATTAAATAATTGAACATTTTAAAATTTGCTCATTTAACTGAATATTCTAATGTTGATAATGTTTTTATTTTAGGCTCTTGTATGACAAATTGTTGGTCCTGCATGATTTGACTTCAATATTCACATTCTTATCTGCTAGCTGTATCAACTCACGGGCAATAGATCACACACCAGATGTAGTCAAAGATTACATAGTCCAAAGATTTATGGTCGCGACTACAAAGAAGTTGTTCTTGTTGCCATATAATACTGGTCATGGGTATGACTTCATTCTAAATTCATTTATTATAATTATTCGATTTTTGCCATTCTATATAACATTTTCGTCTAAACTCTTGTCTTATTTTATAGTGGACACTGGTTGTTGGTCGCGATTAATCCACTGAAAGAAATAGTGTATTATCTGGATTCATTGAATGACGATCAAACAAAATATCCTGATATGAAGAATATGATTGATACGTAAGTGATGAGATATACTGTTCTGAATAATTATATATCTTTATTTATTATGTGACATTGTTCTAAATATGCGTTTATATTATGTTAGAGCTATACAAATATTCAGAGCACAAAGACAAGCAACAGTGCCAAAAAGTAAGGCTAACAACATTAGCTGGATCAGAGTGCAGGTATATTTTCCCATTTTTGACTGTTATAGTGGTCCTAGATAAAACTATTTAAACTATATATCCTGATAAATGTTCGTTTGTTTTTTCCATTTACAGTGTCCTCGTCAGCGGAATGGGATTGATTGCAGATATTTTGTATTGCGCTTTATGAAGGAAATTATTCATTCTGGTCAAATAGAGATTCCAATCATGGTATGGATCAATTCATAAATTATATGATTCATTTTGATAATTAACCGATGTTTCATCTGAGTAATTAGTTTTAAAATTAAATCGTGCATGTTCTGTTATATTATGTAGTACTTCGATGAATTCAAGTGCGGTACTTACTCGAAAGCAGGATTGGAAGAAATAAAGGAGGAATTGTGTCAATTTATTCTTGAGTTGAGAATTGTATAAGGTATATGTATCATCCAATATTGATGCGGGATAATAATATTTCTGGAAGTCGTATCTATTTGTAAAGTTAACGGATTTGTAATTATATGTAAATTGACTGTATTTGTGATGTTGTAATTCTGAGGATCGGATTGTGTTGTAATATATTTAAGCAGGTTTATGTGTATTAAAATGATTATGGGCAAAGTGATGAATTACAATATATACTTAAAGGCCAAAGTGTTGAATTGTATATATAAGGCCAAAGTATTGAAATAAAGGCCTGAATTATAAGCAGGGAATGTAATATAAGCAGGTTTATCAAAAAAGATATAAAAAATGTGATTATTTAAAATAAATAAAAAATTTTAAATCGTGAAGATTAGACATCGCTTTTACAAAAAAGCGCTGCTAAAGGGGACACAGAGAGCGCTAAAAAAGCGCTGCTATATGTGGGGAAAGGGGGGAGGGTCTAAGAGAGCGCTTTATAAAAGTGCTGCTAAAAGGGGGGGGGGTCTAAGAAAGCGCTGCTAAAGGGGGGGGGGGGGGGGGTCTAAGAAAGCGCTGCTAAAGGGGGGGGGGGGTCTAAGAAAGCGCTTTATAAAAGCGCTGCTAAAAGGGGGGGGTCTAAGAAAGCGCTTTAAAAAAGCGCTGCTAAAGGGGGGGGGGGGTCTAAGAAAGCACTTTCTAAAAGCGCTGCTAAAGAGGGGGGGGGGGAGGGAATAGGCAGCGCTTTTACAAGCCCTACTAAAGGGGTAAAAAAGCGCTGCTAAATATGCTGCTAAAGGGAGCCTTTAGCAGCGCTTTTTCCATAAAAAACGCTGCCTTTACCTTTAGCAGCGCCACTTTAGGCAGCGCTTTTAAGCGCTGCTAAAGGCCAAAAAAAGCGTTGCTAAAGGTATTTTTTAGCATAGTGATTAGGAATGTTAATTTCTCATTATCATACTTTAGAAAAGATAATCTATTTGATAGCTTTTCATCATCTAATTCCATTTCTTTTATTTGGAGATTGCAACACAAACATACAAGGCACAATAAACTCAAGTTGTATGACTTCTTGAATAACTGTGACTTCAAGTTTGAACTTAAAACAATCTTTTCAAAATTTGCTTGGAAAGATTAGATGAAGTGTAACTGGAGAAGCTTCATAACTGATTCCCACAAATCTGAGCACAAGGATTCAAAGATAGTTTGAGCATTAGACGTATCAATGATGTTGATATACTCAAAACCGAGATAGAGCACATACTAGAATGCATCTACCTCTGAAGATATTTTCAATAAGCTTATTCTTAGCTGGTGAGAGAGACTTTTAATCTTTGATCATCCCTACACCATCAACTTCTATAGAAATACCTTTTCAAGAGTATTCTATAGACCTTCGTAAACCATTTATCAAGTCCAATGAGTTAAAATATTTTTAACTTTTTCATCATTTAAATTCAGTAGAATCACCCTTTGAATATGGTAGGAAAAGCAATGTAATATTTTTTATGTGGCACTTGATTCCTTCTTGAAGGAAATTTTTTAACAGACATATTTTTTTCAATGGACCATTATCTGCACCACTGTTAATATGTAAGCACAAATCATGATCTAATACCAATTGAAGGTGAGAAAATAACACAAGAAGGGGGTTGAATTGTGTTTTCCGTTTTCTAAAATTGCCTTTGATCAGAGTTCAAAATCTAAATTGGTGTTTAGTCCGCAGCCTAAGACTAATCTAAATCCACGCGTCTAAAAAATTAGTGAAATATTTCAATGATGGAAAAACGTGTAAGGCACTTGTCCCCCATTATTTTTGTAACTGATATGTGACCTTCTTGCTTTTCACTATGGTTGAACATAAGTGCTAGAATTCGGTATGATTTTAAAAGACTTCCAGACTAATATACGTCTGACAAGTCTTAGGAGAAATAGTTCTGCACCGACCAAAGATTCAATGCAAGGTCAATCAAGATGATCCTATATATATATATATATATATATATATATATATATATATATATATATATATATATATATATATATATATATATATATATATATATATATATATATATATATAGACACACACACACACACACACACACAAATATACGTCTGACAAGTCTTAGGAGAAATAGTTCTGCACCGACCAAAGATTCAATGCAAGGCCAATCAAGATTATCATATATATATATATATATATATATATATATATATATATATATATATATATATATATATATATATATATATATATATATATATATATATATATATATATATATATATATATATATATATATATATATATATATATATATATATATATATATATATATATGTATATATATATATCACTACACGTGAGTTTAAGATGCACTCTATAAATAACTTGAGTGTTGAAGTATCAACTTTGCAAATTCATCTTGTGTCACCATATAGGAGTTTAGGATTATCGATTTTAGAGTCATATGTCATTAATCCGTCAAAACTAATTCTAATTTGAACACAAGTTATAATCATTTTTTTAATTTATAATGAGAAAAGGGATGATGTATTAGCAATATAAATTAATTTTATATTGTCAATCAATAACGATCATGTATTTTGTTAAATTAAATTGAAAATTTTATGCTTAATTGCAATTTTGGTCCTTCTATTTTCATTTTTTTAGTTTTGATCCCCTATTTTAAAATTCGGAATTTTTCTCCCTCTATTTTCAGTTTCTTTTTTAGTTTTGATCCCCCTATGTTAAAATCCTAAATTTTTATTCCTCCATTTTAATTTATTTTTTTTTGAATTTTGGTTCCCTTATTTTCATTTTCTTAAATTTTTGGTCCTCTATTAAATTAATCCAAATTAAAAAGGAGGGTCAAAATCTAAAATAAAACTTAAAATAGGGAACCAAAACTAAAATAAAAATAAAAATAGAGGATCAAAAATTTGAAGTTTAAAATAAGAAGACCAAAACTAAAAAAAATTAAAAATGGAGGGATAAAAATTCTAAATTTTAAAATAAAGAAATCAAAATTATAAAAAAAAATAAAAACAAAGAGACCAAAATTACAATTAAACCTAAATTTTAAAATATTTGTATAACAAAAAAAAAATAATATATTCTCATTAACACAAAAGTTTTTTACACTGTCAATCTTTATTAAATTTATTTATAATTAAAAAATTAACAACTTTTAAACAATCTCTATTAAATTTATTTATAATTAAAAAATAACAACTTTTAAACGATCTCTATTATATTTATTTATAATTAAAAAAAAGTTAACAACTTTTACACATTGATATTTAGTAAACCACGTCAATATTTAATAAACCACAAACACACCACCCTAGCCATCATAAAATCACGTGCAATGACATATATTAATCCTATTTCATCGTCTTTTCTATGTGTAAAGGTTTAGATGCATCGTAGACACCACAAAAACCATGCCACCATCTATTTTGGCAACGAAGAAATCACAAAATTGCAACGGCCAAATGACATGACAATTCGATCTTATCCAAAAATTAATCTAGAGGAGTAGACGCCCACGAGAGCAATTCCAAGTGGGATCCACGTGCCACTTATTCCTACGGTTTTACTTTCGGTTCAGTTGGATTCTCCTTTTCCTGACGGTAACTGAATCAAATGTGGGTCCTTTGCTCCGTCACTATAACGCTTTTATCTATCGACACGTACTTTTACTGATATGTCATTGTCCTACAGGTTTTGCCAACAATTTCTAAGTGCTTCTCGCCGACTCCGTTACCATTTTTCTAACTTTTTTATTTTATTTTTTTATAATAACTCTTATTTAATTCAACTAAGTCGATATCTTTAAAATATGAATTTAGTTGAATCAAATTTAATATTCAACTAATTTCATGTTTTTAACATTTTCTAATAACACTTATTTTAACTTTTTCTAATTTTTATTTTCTAATTTATATACATATTTTAACTTACATACATTCAAATGTTTACAATGATTTTGATATACACATTTAAAATGCTAAGTTAATTTGAAGATCAAATTTAATTTAAAAATTATAATTTAAAGTAAGTTAAAAAAAATATTTTTTGAATATATATATATATATATATATATATATATATATATATATATATATATATATATATATATATATATATATATATATATATATATATATATATATATATATATATATATATATTCTAAAATAATACAAAAAATTCATATTAAATTCAACATTAATATGTGTAATGTTATATTTGTGAAGAGTTTGATAATGAACGGGTGAGGGAGAGTGGTGACCTTCGAGAGTGGTGACAAATATATGTCGTCTACAATTAGGAAATGTTTCAGCATAAAAGCCTTTATTTGCCTTGGGAAACGTGAGAAAAAGATGTTTCTCGGGTGAAGGAAAGTCAGAGTCACTTGATTGGTCAACATCACCTTAGAAAATAAGAATCCAATGGTTTTTCATTGATTAAATGGGTAGTTATGAGTTCCTAAAATACCCTAGGCCCAATGAGCCTCTATAAATACTTATTCACTAAACTGGAGGAGAGAGATATTATATCCTCAATATAACACATAAACATATAGTCTTTCATCTCACATGAGTTGACCCTCTCTTATCATCGTAAAAGTCATTAAACAGAGCCTCTTACCACCGTGAGCAAGTCGTAACCACCATTAACTACAAAGACCTATGAGTATCTATCGCTACCGCGAAAATAAGGTGCCAGAAAAACAGAAGAGTCGCCACCTTTCGTTATTTATCCCTCAGAACGGGAAAGGAAACGATCGGAAAAACCTGACGAAAAGGTATAAGACAAGGTCATCGCAACCAATGTCTGGATTCGGGAGTCGGTTACGCAAGGGGAAGGTATTAACACCCCTCACGTCCATCGTACTCGATGGGATCTACGATTGTTGTGTTTATCTGACGGGTTGGTTTTACTATCTACCTATCAAGGTCGGTCTGAAAAGAAAATGACTCGGCAAAGCGTCGCGCTCTATGCCTACATATTCTCATCAGAGAATGAGAAATCAGAGTCAACGTAGTTCGCCTAACTACGGGTAACGGATGGGGGAAGGTGGCTCGCCAATACGTCAGTATTGTGCCTATGTACTCTCAACAGATATGAGAGATTAGAGCTTACGTAGTTCGGGATAATACGGATTACGGGGATTCAAATTCATCTGTTTTTCGAGTAGGGTTAACAGGCAGTTCCAGCAGTTTGGTGTATGCAGCTCGACCCTTGGAGACTTAGGCGTTACCGTTTGTGGTAGAACTGGGAGTTAACGACACTCTTTTCTTCAGAAAAGTTTCCTTTGAATTATGGGCCCACGGGGCAAAAAGGTTTGAAGTTTGTTTTCTGTCTTTTATGGAAGAACTGTGTTTTATGGTTGTCTATAGTTCGTACAACACTAGAGACTATGACCTAGGAGCGAATGCGTCGTATAGCATCCAAAGGACATATACTAAACATCCTAGATGATTGAGAGGAGACCGCTCAATCATCACTTCCCAAGTAGCTTAAGGCTCGTAACGCGCTTATACTAACTTGCCTTTATTACGTTTTTTTACTGTTGTTTTGAGATGAGAAGAGAACGAACTCTACGGGGAGACTGTCAAGTCCTAATGTTGTCATGCCAAGGATTCATCCTATGGTTGAGGTTTGAAACAGGGAACTCCTAGAAGTTATCATGCATAGGTTTCAACCTAAAGTTCTAATCGGAACTTCCTTATCAAAGGAAGTGAGATTCCTAGGGGACCATGTCAATGGTATACAGAAACAGATATACAAAAGAAAACAGTAAAGATGCACATGCAATGCAGCAATACAAGCAGAGGGAGACTCACTCAACCTCTAAGAAATCAAGCAGAGAAGAAAATAGACAAGCAGAGGGAGCTCACTCAACCTCTATTATGCAAATACGTCAATTAGAAAAAGAAAAACAACACATAAACAAGGGGAGGATCACCTCAACCCTTAAGGTAAACAAGCAGAGGGAGACTCACTCAACCTCTTAATGCAGTCATGCATCTATGCTTAAACTATCCTAAACATGTACTATCCTAATGCAACATACCACTCAATCATGAATGAGGGAAAGGAATTATGGAAAATAAGGAAATCATTCCATAAGTAGTCATACAAGGCTTCTATCCTAAGGAAAGAAATTGGGTGTTGGGAGGCAAGGGTAAGGTCCACAGGAACTTATCCCAGGCACTCAACCAACTAAAAGAGATTTGGGGGAATCCTAGACGTTTGGCTCCTTCAAGAGATGTGCAACATTCCCCCCACAGGAGGGACTATGCTACCTCAAGAAGGTTCCTAAAAAGAATTGAATAAGAGAACATTAGGAGAATGGAGATGGGAAGCAAGGTAAGTTCCACAGGAACTTACCATAGATACTCAACCAACCCCATTTCCTTAGAGAGAGAGAGAGAGAGAGAGAGAGAGAGAGAGCTTTCATAGACTCAACTCCCTTATGATGATGCAATATATTCCTCCACAGGAGGAAACATGCTCACAAGGAGGATTCCAATCAAGCAAGGGAAATTGAAGAGGAAACTACCCCTATAAGAAGAATCATCCACCTATTTGATCTTCTAAAGAACCTCAAAATTTTCCTTCTAAGGATCATCTATCCTAAAGATTCAAGGGATCTAAAGGAGGTAACTATCTAATTACCAATCTATCAAGAAAGGAAATGGAACCTAGAATCATCTAATGGTCATTTACAAGACTAATCCATGCACTTAACCTAGTTAGGATCACCTAAACTAAGGCCAATTTGTAAAATGGGAACTTAATAGAAAATCATTCCTAAAAATTCCAAGGAAAATACTACACTATCCTACATGTATCAACATTCTATGGTACAAAAATCAGGGACCAAACCTAAATCAAAAGGCTCAAACTAAATCTAAAACCTCAAGGGTACACTAAAGGGATCCAAAAAAGAACACTCCTAAACAACTACCCTAAAATCCTATTTAGAATCATCTAAAAATCATAACAAAAATCACATAACATCATCAACATGTCTACAACCAGCCTACAAAATTTCAATATCAAACTCAAAAGCATGAATGAGAAATAAAATCATCAAACTCAACATACAATTTCTCAATTATTAACAACATATTAAAATAGAAAATATGCCATTAATTGAAAACGCATGAAAATGGAAATTAAAAAATGTGATAAAATTCTAAACACATCAAAGTATTCCCATGATTTATTTTAGGAATTATTAACAACAATTGCTATTTTTACATGAATTAAAACTAACAAGTATTAAAACAAAAAATGAAAGAAAAAGAAATTAAAAGAATTAAATGGAGGGAGGTGTAAGTAGCACTAGGTTTATGTGTTATCTACATTGGGCCCTGCGCTAGGGGGTGCGAACATCGCTTCTACTAAGCCCAACTGAGTTATCAAACTCAGCTTTATTAATTAATTAATGAAACGGGCCAGGGGGTGTATTACGTAATGTTTCCTATGTTATTCTGCATGGGCCTAACAAGGTGGGGGTGTGGATAGCGCCTGAATGAGAGCCCAGTAGAGTTTCCTAGTGAAACTCTGCGTTTCACTTAAATGGGAAAGTGGCCACACGTGGATGCACTACCAGCTGCACGATGCGCTTACAAGTTCAACGATCCAGCTTGATCTAACAGACACAATGTGATCTGAGATTTTTAAAACTCAAACGGAGGGAAATACAGGGCGGTGGTTGCAGGGGCGGCCGGAGAAGATCCGGTCTTCTTCTCCGGCGAGAATGTACAGTAGCCAAAATCAAACTCCAAGAAACTTCCATTTCTTTACATCATTTTACTCGTCTCACTTCCTAGAGCACTAATCTATGATTTGTTTTCAATTTTAACCATTATTCAGAGAGATAAACGAACAACAACTTGGAATGCCATGGTAAGAATTGTCACGATTCACTACGAAACCTATACAAAATCCATCTATGTTTCAAGTAGATCCTAACCACATGTCACTATGGTGTTAAATGCGTATAATTTAAGAGGAATTTTGAGAGGAAGAACCTGATGCAGAGCTTCGAATATGGTGACTTCTAGGGCTCCACTTGCTTCCAAAAGATGCAGATTCCTTCAATGGATGATGATGAACAAGTCTTGAGGTTCAATTTCTTCTAAAACTCCTTCAATCTCCAAAATCGAAAATCAAACTTCAAGCCTCTTCCACAAACTGCTCTAACTGATTCTCAACAGAAAATGGCATTAGAAGCTTCTGAAAATGATCCAAAATCTATTTATAATCTGTTTTGATCCATTGGGGGCCCATTCATGGCCCAATTTGTGATTTCCAACTTTCAAGTTTTTTCTCAAAAATTCACTTATGGCAGCCAAGAATTTGCCTTTTTCTTGCTTCACACTTGCTTCAGAACACTTACTTGAGAGCTATGGAGTGTAATTGAGTGAGTTCCCTCCTTTGATTTCAACCAAAGATGTGTGCTTGAAGTGTTACTTCATCATGAAGCAAGCCACCAAAATGCCATGAAATGAGTATCAACTCAAAAATGTAATAATGCAAAACTGTTTAGAATATCATTTCCAATCAAAATGAGTACTAACTTGGCTTGAAATCATTCAATTACCAATTGTTTTGAATTTTTCCCTTTTAATTCATTAAAATGGCCTTTTTGTGAAATTTCTTCAACCAATGCTTGCTCTAATCCATATCAATGGAATCTTGATACTTGGATGAGCTAAAAACATCATTTTGAGCAACTTTCAAGTTGAACAAAACTCCATTTGAAGCTTGCAAGATAGTGAAATGGACCCATAATTCAAAATGACCTATAATGTCAAAATACCCAAAATACCCTTGACTTGTCAAAGCCATAACTTGAGTTATATAAATAAAATCATGGACTTCTAGTACTCTCTAGAAAGATAAGAGAATAAGGAACAACATTCATGTTGACCAAAAGTTCATAGGAACCATCCTTCTAGGGCAAAAGTGTCATGCAAGTTGGGTAACTTTCAAGCTCCAAATTCACATGCCTTTGATGACTTGTAACTTGTCTGGCTCATAACCTGAGTTCTATAAACCCTATAAAATACTTCTAGTACTAAAATTAAAGCTAATATCATGTCCTACAACAATCATGTTAGGGTCAAGATGATATGGAAATCACATCTTGAGTTAAGTGGTCTTGAAGTCAGGGGTCAAGCTAAGGGATTTTACACTGTCAAGCCTTAGAAACCCTAGCCTAAAACTTCTCAAACTCTTCAATCATGATGAGCTAACCTTGGAATCATCCTTATAACATCTCAATGTATCAATCCATGATCACATGGCTCTTGAATTAGGTCTCAACCTTCTTCAAATCATTAGTTGACTTAGGGTTGACCCAGTCAAACCCTAGCTGCATCATTCTTGGTTATATCTTCATATCCTTTTGCACAATGACCTATCTAGGCTTCAAAATGAACTTCAATATTTCTCATGAGCTCATTCAAGACCTCAAGTCCAACTCCATGGCCCCAGAATCATCTGATGATCTTCCCACAACTCTCAAGTTAGGAGATCTACACTCTTGGCTTCAACCCTTTCTCTGAGGATCTGTTAACTTCTCTGACAAGGATACCAACCCTTGAACACTTGAATAACCTTCTTAGATAGCTCCATAGTCTTGTATAGTTCTTGATTGGTAATCATACCCCTTGATCTCCTGCATACATGCCAATGAAATGCAAATGATAATGCTAATGTGAAGGAAATGAAACACAAGCGAGGTAAAGAAAGGTTGGGCAAATTTTGGGGTACAACAGTATCCCCTACCCATGTAGGGATACCACATATTCTTGTACTTTTCATAAGTACAGTGGCACTCACTATGAGTTAGGTAAAACTAACATGAGCCACACTTCCTTCATCATCATCTCTTCGATATTCCTTTTGAAGATGCCTAACAAAACTCTACAACCTAGGGTCAACATCGTAGCTAGGGGTTTCGTTGGAGAAGGAAGCTCTAACTCCACGCAGAAGAACTATGCCAAACATGAACAGACCGCAAATGTAGTATCCCTTGTATTCCTTGATGAAGAACAGGGAGAAGCAGGAATCAACATCACATTTTCTATAGTGATTTTGTCAGAGTCTTCCATCATGATAATGATCCCATGGTCATCACTATGCAACACGATAATTGGGACATCAAGTGAGCCATGATAGATCCTGGGAGCTCTACTAAGTCTTGTTCCGAGAGGCTTTCTAGAAACTTTGGATCGATCCTAATGACATCAAAGTGTTCCAAGGTTCGTTAATAGGACTTTAAAGTGGGAAAGTACTTGTGATGGGCCATATAACCTTAGAGACAATCTTTGGTGAAGGCGAAGATGCCAAGGTGGTTGAAGTTATCTACCTCATAGTAGATTCCCTGTAGCCATATACAACATCATCCTGGACCTACCCACCATTAATGCACCAGTGGAGGTTATTTCTACTCAGTACCCGGTCCTACAATACCCACTGCTTGGTGGATGAGTGCGGACAGTTCGAGGTGATCAAGAAAGTGCTCAAGAGTGTTACTATAGTACATTGGTGATGAAAAAGGAAGAGCTTGACCTTGTGGGTTCCCTATACCTCGAGGTTCTAGATATAGAGATAGATTGTTGGGATCCCAAGTTGGGCATGGAAAATGAGAGACTAACGCCCACAGAGGACTTGAAGGAAGTAAGGATAGGCCCATTATCCCACCCGGTAACAAAGATTTTCCCCTCGTTAACTAAAGAAGAATAGTGTGAACTAGTTGACCAACTCATTATAAATGTCGATTTATTCTCCTAGGCTCTATTGTGTGTTTTATGAGCGAAGTGTTCAAAGGCATTGAAACACGTTACCAAAATATTGAGAAGTTAATGTTAGTCATCATTTTCATAGTGAGAAAGCTATGACCCTATTTTCAGTGTCACATAACCCTCGTAAAAACCAATTATTATGTTCGAAAAGTTCTAGAAAAATCATATTTGGAGAGAAGAATGGTATCTTGTGTAGTGGAACTCTCAGAATACAATATCCATTATATTCTGAGAGGAATAATCAAATAGCAGGCTTTGACAGATTTCGTGGCAAAATTCAATTTGCCTACAAATGAGGAGACACCCCTAGAATTAACATTATCTATCAATGATGCCTCGAACATAAATGGGAGAGGCGCAAGAATAATCTTAGAAGGCCCTGACAACATACTAATCGAGAAAGCACTGAAGTTTTAATTCAAGGTCAACAACAATCAGGCGAAGTATGAAGCTCTCATTGTCGGCATGATTCTCGTCCTAGAAATGTGAGCCTCTAAACTGAAAGCCAAGACCGACTACCAATTGATTCCAAACAAAATTCCAATCCACCAAATTTTCCAAGCCTAAATTTTACAAATAGAGGCCTCATTTCGCTCATTTCATAAGCTTTTGATAGCCAAAATCACCTTGTCAAACTCTTTCTTGACTCTCAATTTTCTCCAATTACCAAATTCACCAAAGGTCTTTCTTCCTTTGAAAGTTAGTAAGTTCATCATTAGAACTTACTAATATTTGAGCTAAACCTTTATCCATTAACTTTTTCATCATCAATTCTAGTAGATCAAGGCTTTGAAGTGTGGTTTATGGAGCTAATTTGAAGAATTTCCATATTTGGAGTGGTAATTTATTGATCCACCATTATTGTTCTTGATACATCTTCCACAATGTTGGCTACCGATGCTTTACTTTTCCAGATTATCAGCTATTTCCAACCTTAGAGGAGTATTTCTATCTTATGGGTGTGCCAGTCTTTATTGAGTTGCTTAAGCGACGCGTCATGAAGAGACATGCAGAAGATTTATTTTCCTCTACTACTTCATTTGCTCATCCTCCTACTTCTGGTGCTTGGAAGGGTATTGTGGATCAGCTCGTGTTAGAGAAGACCACCATGAAGAACAACTATGACAGAGAGATTAAGAGACTCTGAAGGAAGTATTAGCTCAGATCGTCATCAAATGCTCCTTAGGACCTAGCTTTTTCTTATTGAATTTTGATATTATGTAACTTGTACTTCCAAGTGTAACTCTTTCCAATATTCAATGAAATGAAATGTTTATCAGAATTTCAAAAAGTGTTATTTCTTTATGATGTCTGTAATTGCTTTATATCTTAAAAGATCCTTGAAAACTGATTGAAACATTTGCATTTTGCATTTGCATTCGCATCATTATGCATTGCGTTTTGCCTTTTCCAAGTGTCTTATTTGTTTTCTTTTGACCTTCGTTCAGCTAAGCTGTCACATCACTACAACACTCGAGCTAATCTTAAGAAAAAGATGGATCGGTTGCAACAAGAGAACCGCGAGCTTCGTGAAGAGGTATCAACTCTGAAGGATATTATGGAAAGACTCATTGCTGCAATGGAAGCTCTGGTGGCTGCTCAGAATCAGCCACCAACACCTCTTTCTTCTCGTGTGCAGAGAACTGTGATTTATGAGATCGGACCAACGCCCATTTTTGTGGCCCCGATTAATGCTTCTCAATATCATATGCCTACTGGTTCCCCTTAGGGAATGTCTTTCAATTATGTGCCAGAGGGATATCAACCTCTTGCTTCTGAAGATCCAATAATTCCTGATGTTATGACTGTATCACCTCCTATGGTTAATATTGTTCCTAATGTTGAGATTCCAATTGTTCTTACTGTTGTACCTGTGCCACCGCCCGTGGTTCACACTATGCCTTATGCTGAAGAGAAAATTTTCCACATTGCTCCCAGTGAGAGTTTGGATGTTATTGATCGTATGGATGATTTTTAAGATCAGTTTGCTGAGATGCAGAGAGAAATCAGGGCTTTAAGGGGAAAAGACTTATTTGGGAAGAATGCTCACGAGCTTTGTCTTGTTCCTAATGTGAAGATTCCTGCCAAGTTCAAGGTTCCGGATTTTGATAAATACAAAGGGAATACTTGTCCACAAAGCCATTTGGTCATGTATGCAAGAAAGATGTCTACCTATACTGACAACCATCAATTGCTGATTCACTATTTTCAAGATAGTCTTACTGGTGCTGCACTGAAATGGTATATGGGACTTGATAGTTCCCAAATTAAGACATTCAATGATCTATGTGAAGCTTTTTTCTGTCATTATAAATACAATCTGGATATGGCGTCGGACCGTGATCAACTCTGTGCGATGTCTCAGAAAGAGAAAGAAACTTTTAAAGAGTAGGCACAAAGATGGTGCGAGATTGCAGCTCAGATGAGCCATCCGCTTGAAGAGAAAGAGATGACCAAGATCTTCCTGAAGACTTTGGGTCTGTTTTACTATGAAAGGATGGTTGCAAGTGCTCCTAGTGATTTCATAGAAATGGTTAATATGGGAATGAGATTAAAGGAAGTTGTCCGTGAGGGACGCCTGACTAAAGAAGGTAGTTCTGTAAATACAAAGAAGTTTGGTGCTGGTTTTTCTAAGAAAAAAGATGGAGAAACTAATGCCATATCTCAAGAGAGGTCTAGAAGACGCAGGGTTTTGAATAGCAATGGTAGTCGTCGTCAGCAACATGTAGCGTCTGTTACGCCAATCATCAATGTCGCTCCCACTTCTCAACCTACTTCAAGTTATCAACCACGTTTCTAACAGAAAACAACTTAGCAAGGTTGTAGAGGAAAGTGCAATTTGATCCCATTCCAATGTCGTATACTGAATTATTTTCGGCTCTGATAAAGAAGAATTTGGTTCAGACTCGTGATCCTCCGTATGTTCCTACTGATATTCCATGGTGGTATAAGCCAGATGCCCATTGTGCATTTCATCAGGGTGCCCCTGGGAATGATGTTGAAAATTTCTATCCTCTGAAATATGAAGTTGCAAAGCTCGTAAAAAGTGGTATTCTGTCTTTTGAAGATGCCAACCCTAATGTGCAATCAAATCTGTTGCCTAATCATGGTAACGCGACTGTCAATATGGTATATGGGTGTCCTGGTACATACCACATTTTTGATATTTGCTGGATTCAGAGGTCACTTGTTGAGATGCATGCTACTCTGAGTGAATTCCATGATATTGAACATGATTATGCTGCTTGTTGTATTTGTTCGGTGAACCCTCGTGGGTGTGTGATTGTAAAGAGGGACTTACAAAAGATGATTGATCAAAATTTGATTCAGGTTACTGCAAACATAAATGAAGTTGAGAATGAGGTGAATGTCATAGTTCCACATTTCAACATCTCGAAACGAGTTGTAATTTCTTACAATAGTCAGAAATCTGATGTGACGCCTTTGGTCATCTGTTTGCCTGGCCGAGTACCGTATGAATAAGATAAGGTTGTTCCCTACAAATACAATGCTACTATGTTAGATAATGAAAAGGAGGTTCCCATTCCTTCTCTTCCCTCAGTTGTGACTATTGCTGATGTAGGACGCGTGACTAGAAGTGGTCGAGTATTTGTTAATGTACCCTCGAAGACAAGTGAAGATGTTGTGAGTAAGCAAACTCAATTGAAGACTTCTGTTGAATCTAACCAATCAAATGACGTGAACCAAAAATCAGATAATGATGAGGTATTGAAATTGATCAAGAAGAGTGAACATAATATGGTAGATCAATTGTTGCATACACCATCAAAAATATCTGTTTTATCTTTGTTAATGAGCTCTGAGGCTCATAGTGAATCATTGCAGAAAATATTGGAACAAGCTTATGTAGATCATGATGTGACTATTAACCAGTTTGACAACATTATTGTCAATATCACTGCGTGTAATAATTTGAGTTTCTGTGATGAAGAGTTGGCCGAGCATGGAAGAAATCATAATTTGGCTCTCCATATTTCCATGAATTTCCAGGAGGACGCTTTATCCAATGTGCTGGTTGATACCAGGTCATCATTGAATGTGATGTCAAAATCTACTTTATCCAGATTGTCTTATTAGGATACTCCTATGAGATTCAATGGGGTCATTATGAAAGCCTTTGATGGCTCAAGGAAAACTGTGATTGGAGAGGTTGATATCCCTATCAAGATAGGTTTGTGTTTATTCCAGATTACTTTTCAAGTCATGGATATTCATCCTGCTTACAATTGTCTTCTAGGATGCTCGTGGATTCATGAAGCCAGAGTTGTCACTTCGACACTCCACCAAAAGTTAAAATTTGTCCAGAATGGAAAACTTGTTGTTGTTAGTGGAGAACAGGCTATGTTGGTAAGCAGTTTTTCATATTTTTCCTATATTGATGCTGGTGAGGATATTGGAACTCCATTACAGGCTCTTTTTGCGGTTGATAATGTTGTTAAGAAGAATGGGGTGTCCATGTCTTCTCTAAAAGTTGCACAACATGTGTTGGAGAGTGGCCAAGCTGATAGATGGGGCCGAGTTATTGAAGTTACTGAGAAAAAAGATAAAGCTGGTTTGGGTTTTACATCTGGTTCAACCTGCAAAGAGCTGACGAATATTCATGATGTTTTTCAAAGTGCTGGGTTCATCCATACCAAAGATCATTCTACATTTGCAATTGTCGAAGATAACTCTGAAGGTTACATCTCATATGGTTTTGAAAATCATTGAGAATGATCAAGAGGAAGAAACGCCCAACTTTATGACGCATGGGTTGATATGCCAGAATTGGATCGCTGTTGACATTCCTACTGTTGTTCATGTTTCAAAGTAATTTGTTTTTGTTTCTTTCAAAAAAATCCTTTCACTCTGCCCAAGGTGAAAGTGAATTTGTGAGGGCTTTGTTTCAACTTTTATCATCATCAATAAAATGTTATTCTGTTTATTCATATTTTGTTTTTTTTTTATTACTTTTGCTTTATTTCTAAAAAATGGTAACATAAAGAACCAAATAATAATAATGTTATGATCACTTTTATATGCATGATACTTGCACTTCTTGTTCATATTCTAAAATCAAACATAAATCATTATGCAGATTGATTATTAAACCCATTGAAAATAATGACCCTATGCCTTCTCCCAACTTCGAGTTCCTTGTGTTTGAAGTGGAAGAGGAGGATGTTGAAGAAATTCCTGATGAAATTTCCAGATTGCTTGAGCACGAGGAAAAGACCATTCAACCTCATGAAGAGCCGGTGGAATTAGTTAATTTAGGTTCTGAAGATGATAAGAAAGAAATCAAGATTGGGGCACTACTTCAGTTAGATGTTAAGAAAAGGATGGTAGAGCTTCTTAGAGAATATGTTGACGTGTTTGCTTGGTCCTATCAAGACATGTTTGGTCTTGATACTGATATTGTGGAGCACCATTTGCCGTTGAAGCCTGAATGTTCACCTGTGAAGCAGAAATTAAGAAGAACTCATCCTGACATGGTTGTGAAGATTAAGGAGGAGGTTCAGAAGCAGATTGAAGCTGGTTTTCTTGTGACTGCTGAGTATCCTTAATGGGTGGCCAATATTGTGCCTGTTCCAAAGAAAGATGGAAAAGTACGAATGTGCATTGACTATAGAGATTTGAATAAAGCAAGTCCGAAAGATGATTTTCCACTGCCACACTTTGTTGGTAGATAATACTGCTAAGTTCAATATCTTTTCATTTATGGATGGATTTTCCGGTTATAATCAAATAAAGATGGCACTTGAGGATATGGAGAAAACAACATTCATTACACCCTAGGGAACATTCTGTTATCGAGTGATGCCCTTCGGTTTGAAAAATGCTGGTGCAACGTACCAGAGAGCTATGACCGCTCTGTTCCATGATATGATGCTTAAAGAAATTGAGGTCTACGTGGATGATATAATTTGTAAGTCGAAGACTGAAGAAGATCATATTGAATACTTATTGAAGTTGTTTCAACGTTTGAGAAAGTTTAAGCTCCGTCTGAATCCTAATAAATGCACTTTTGGTGTCCGTTCTGGAAAGTTGTTGGGCTTTATTGTCAGTCAGAAAGGCATTGAAGTTGATCCTGGTAAAGTTAAAGCTATTTAGAAAATGCCTGCGCCAAAAAAAAACAAGTAAGAGGATTCTTGGAACGTTTGAACTATATCTCCCGATTTATATCCAATATGTCTACCACATGTGCACCGATCTTCAAGCTTTTCCGTAAGGATCAGGGTTGCGTATGGACAGAAGATTGTCAGAAAGCTTTTGAAAGAATTAAACAGTATCTGCTTGAACCTCCTATTTTGTCTCCTCCTATGTAAGGAAGACCTTTGATCATATATTTGACCGTGCTAGAAGAGTCTATGGGTTGTGTTCTGGGTCAACAAGATGAATCTGAAAGAAAAGAATTTGCCATTTATTATTTGAGCAAGAAGTTCACCGATTGTGAGTCTCAGAACTCAATGCTTGAAAAGACATGTTATGCTTTAGCTTGGGCTGCCAAGCGCTTCCGCCAGTATATGATGAATTGTACAACTTGGTTGATATCTAAAATGGATCCAATCAAGTATATCTTTGAAAAGCCTGCTTTAACTGGGAGGATTGCTTGTGGCAAATGTCGTTATCAGAATATGGTATCGAGTACCAAACTCAAAAAGCGACAAAAGGAAGTGTTTTAGCTGATCATTTGGCACACCGGCCAATTGATGATTACCAACCTATCTGGTTTGAATTTCTTGATAAGGACGTGATGTATCTAAAGGTTAAAGATTGTGAGGAACCATTACCTGAAAAAGGGCCTGAGCCTGGATCCCGTTGGGGTTTGATTTTTTATAGAGCTGTTAATGAATATGGCAAAGGTATTGGAGCAATTATTGTTACCCCTCATGGTTCTCATATGTTAGAACACATATTGGTTCTTAATTATATCTCTATGTTTTGATGATAACTCTTACGAAATTTTGTATTAAAAAATTATATACTCTAAAACTTGTTTAAGTATCTTTGCTGCAGATATTAAAGTGAATATTATTCTGAAAAGCAAATTAGATCTGAACATGGAATTATGCAAGGCTCTGAGGCGTTAGAAGCATCTATTAGAAGAATCTGAACGCTTCCTACAGAAGATTTTGAGCGCTGCCTACAGAAGATTCTGAGCACTGCCTACAGAAGGATCTGAAGCAGAAGCTACAGAAGCATCTGAAGCATTGAAGACTTTGTATGAAGAGTTTCAAGCACAGTTATTCAGAAGACTCTGATAGTACTACACTGCCAGTACTGAGGATCTGATCCTAAACTCTGCTCTGAAGTATTACACGCGGAAAGCACACTTGCTGCAATGCTCTGATTCAGCAAACTCTGATGAACATCAAAGACTCTGATCACTCAAGGCTCTGATGTTATCTGCTAAGTATTAGAAACTTGTTAAAGAAGAATTCAATGTTATGTCTGTTGGTTTGGCCAAACGACTCTTTCCTCATTTATGCTAGACACAAGAACACAGACAAAAAGGATTTCTCTGTGCATTCTAATTCTAGGAAAGGTCAAGTGATGTGAAGACAAAAAGGCTACAGCCCTTTTCAGTACACAACCTTCAACGTGAAAACAACTTGGACTTTTGTGCCTATAAAAGCAAAACTCCAACACTCTTCTTCAGTTGACGAAATATTGTAAGAATTCAAAGAAAAGCTCTCATACAATTTATTCTCATAGCTGAATTTATTTCATAGTTTATAAAACTTAAGTGTAAAATCACAGTTGTGATATAGCTTACTTAGAAGCATTTAAACACTTGTTTTAGTTTTACATTTGATTGTAAAAGTCCTTAAGAAGACCCAGTTGTGGTCAGTTGTTCTTAAGAAGACTAAGAACAGTTGCTCTTAGTGCTTGCTATTGTAATCAATTTGATTAATAGTGGTTTAAGTCCTTGTTGAGAAAGGAAAATCACTCTTGATAGGGTGGACTAGAGTAGTTGAGTTCAACGAACCAGGATAAAAATCTTTGAGTTTTTATTGCCATAATATTTTCTCTATACTTATTCATCCCCCCCCTTCTAAGTATTTTCTCACCTTGAGTTGGCATCAGAGCTCTGGTTCTGTGTGTGCTACCACTTCACAGTGACAGAAAAAATCCAGTGAGAAAACTTTGATATATATTCTTGGTTGTTATTATGGCTAAAACTTCAACATCTAACAGCAACAACAAATATGAAGAAAGGGATAGAATCAACATAAAACCCCCTATGTTTAATGCGGAGAAATTTGACTATTGGAAGGATAGGATAGAAAGTTTCTTCCTTGGTTATGATGCTGATTTATGGGACTTAGTCATTGATGGGTATGTTCATCCCACTGATGGGGATGGCAGGAAAATGGATAGAAAATCTATGACTGAAGCCCAAAAGAAGGAGTTCAGAAATCATCATAAAGCTAGAACAATCTTGTTAAATGCAATATCTCATACTGAGTATGAGAAGATCACAAACAGAGAAACTGCATTTGACTTGTTTGAGTCTTTGAAGATGACACATGAAGGAAACTTACAAGTCAAGGAGACCAAGGCTCTGGCGCTAATACAGAAGTATGAAGCGTTCAAAATGGAAGAATCTGAGTCTATAGAAACTATGTTCTCTAGATTCCAGATCCTCACAGCTGGTTTAAAAGTGTTGGACAAAGGCTACTCAACTGCTGATCATGTGAAGAAGATCATCAGAAGCTTGCCTATCAGATGGAGACCTATGGTCACTGCTCTGAAGCTAGCTAAGGATCTGAACAAGATCACTTTGGAGGAACTAATCAGCTCACTAAGGAGCCATGAAATTGAACTTGAGGAAGATGAGCCTCAAAAGAAAGGTAAGTTTATTGCCTTAAAATCTAACAAATCTGTGAAAGCTTTGCAGGTGTTAGAATAAAGTTCTGAAGAGTCTTCTTCTTCTAAAGAAGATAACTGTCCTTGCTGTCCAGAAGAATCAACAGACTCTGGAAGCACATACAGAGGAAGTTCAAGAACTTCAAGAAGCCAAATCAGTGCAAGGAGTCCTCTGGACCAAAAAGATCTGGAAAGAAGGAAGTTGTTTGTTTTGAATGCAAACAACCTGGCCATTACAAGAATGAGTGTCCAAAGCTTCATAAAGAAAAGCCCATAAGAAAGCTTGAGCACAATAAGAAGGTTCTAATGGCAACCTGGGATGATTCAGATGAATTTGGATCCTCATCAGAATCTGAAGATGAATGCACCAACATGGCTCTGATGGCAGGTGTGGAAGATCAGATTGAAGGATCATCTGGATCTGAATCTGATTCTGAATCTGACTCATAAGAGGTACTTTCTGATCTTACTAGGGAGGAGCTTATTAAAGTTTTATCAGAAGTCCTGAAAAACTATAACCAGATTAAGCTCAAATGCAAGAAGCTTAAATGCAATCTTGTTTCTGAGAATAATCTGTTAAAATCAGAAGTTGCTGAGCTAAAAGAAAACAATTTAAAAATGAAAACTAATTTTGAAAAAGCTCAACAAGACTCTGAGTCTGAAATTAAGTCTAAATGCAAAAACATTTTAGAGGAATATGACTTCAGCCTTCAGAAGTTTCTGGCTAAAAGCATAGATAGAAGCAAGATGGCTTCAATGATCTATGGAGTTAGCAGAAACAACAGGAAAGGAATTGGATATGAATCTTCCTTTGGAAAGGATTTAAATCCAATGCTTGTTGATAAACTTGTTATTAAGAAAAAAATCCCTTATACTCTCATTTCAAGTTTGGTCATCTGAATGATATTAAACACACACGTTCTGATCAAAACGTTCCTGTGTTTAAGCCAAAAGTCAGTCAAAACAAAACTGTTATAAAAAGACAGAAGTTCAGACAAACTTTTAAGGCAACTAACCCAAAAGGACCCAAAAAGATCTGGGTACCTAAGGATAAGATAATCCCTGTTGCAAATGTACTTAGCAGAAAAGTCAAGACGCCAGTCATGGTACCTGGACTCTGGCTGCTCATGTCACATGAAGGGAGAAAGGTTTATGTTCCAAAGCCTGGAGCTTAAATATGGAGGAGAAGTGAAGTTTGGAGAGAATCAGAAGGGAAAGATTATTGGCTCTGGTACTATTGGCAATGGTAACCTTCCCTCTATATCTAATGTTTTACTTATAGAAGGATTAAAGCATAATCTATTGTCCATAAGTCAATTAAGTGACAATGGTTATGACATAATCTTTAATCAACAATGTTGCAAAGCTGTTAGTCAGAAGGATGGCTCAATCCTATTTAATGGAAAGAGGAAGAACAACACTTACAAAATCAATCTTTCAGAACTTAAGGTTCAAAATGTTAAATGCCTTTTGTTTGTTAATGATGAGCAATGGCTCTGGCACAGAAGATTGGATATGAGACGTATATCTCAGATTAATAAACTCAATCTGGTCAGAGGACTTCCTAAGTTGAAGTTCAACTCAGATGCTCTTTGCGAAGCATGTCAAAAAGGAAAATTTTCAAAATCTTCTTTTAAAACCAAAAATGTTGTTTCAATTTCAAGACCATTAGAATTACTTCACATTGATATGTTTGGACCAGTGAAAACCGCATCCATCAGAGGCAAGAAGTATGGATTAGTCATTGTTGATGACTATAGCAGATGGACATGGGTGAAATTCCTAAAACACAAGGATGAGTCACATTCTGTGTTCTTTGACTTCTGCAAACAAGTCCAGAATGAAAAAGATTTTAAAATTGTTAAAGTCAGAAGTGATCATGGTGGCGAATTTGAAAACAAATATTTTGAAAAATATTTTAATAAAAATGGCATTGCTCATGATTTCTCCTGCCCTAGAACTCCACAACAGAATGGAGTTATAGAGAGGAAAAATAGAACTCTGCAAGAAATGGCCAGAACCATGATCAACGAGACTAATCTGGCAAAGCACTTTTGGGTAGAAGCAATAAACACAGCTTGTTACATTCAGAACAGAGTGTCTGTAAGACCTCTTCTGGAAAAGACTCCCTATGAATTATGGAGGAACAGAAAGCCCAACATTTCTTATTTTCATCCTTTTGGATGTATATGTTATATGTTGAACACTAAAGAGAATCTTAACAAGTTTGATTCTAAAGCACAAAAGTGTTTCATGCTTGGCTATTCTGAACGCTCTAAAGGCTACAAAGTATACAATACTGAAACACAGATTGTGGAGGAATCTATACATGTTAGATTTGATGATAAGCTTGGCATTGAAAAGCCAAAGCAGTTTGAAAGTTATGCAGATAGAGAAGTAATTCTCACAGACTCTGAAGGCTCAGAGGCAGAAAAAGCTCAAGTGAAGGAACCAGAAGCAACGCCAGATGCAATTCCTTTAGCTTCTCAAATGGACAACTTGGACATTTCTGAAAAATCAAATGTTAGAGGATCATCTTCCAGAGTCAAGGCCTCTCACCCAGAGGATGTGATCATTGGAAAGAAAAATGATCCAATCAGAACAAGATCCTTCCTCAGATCATTTGAAGCGTCATTATTTGGATTGGTGTCAGTTATTGAACCAACTTCTGTGGATGAGGCTCTGCAAGACAATGACTGGATAATTGCCATGCAAGAAGAGCTTAATCAGTTCACAAGAAATGACGTTTGGGATCTGGTTCCAAGACCAAAAGGATTCAGCATAATTGGAACTAAATGGGTCTTCAGAAATAAGTTGAATGAAAAAGGAGAAGTTGAAAGAAATAAAGCAAGGCTTGTTGCTCAAGGTTATAGCCAGCAAGAAGGAATTGATTATACAGAGACTTATGCTCCTGTAGCCAGGTTAGAGTCTATTCGTTTACTCATTTTTTTTGCTGCACAAAATAACATCACTCTATATCAGATGGATGTTAAGAGTGCCTTCTTAAATGAAATTATAGAAGAAGAAGTTTATGTTCACCAACCTCCTGGTTTTGAAAGTAAAAAATTTCCAGAACATGTTTTTAAACTAAAGAAATCTCTTTATGGTTTAAAACAAGCCCCCAGAGCTTGGTATGAGAGATTAAGCAATTTTCTTCTGGAGAAAATTTTTATCAGAGGCAAAGTGGACACAACACTCTTTTGTAAAACCTTTAAGAAAGATCTATTAATTTGTCAAATATATGTGGATGATATTATATTTGGATCTACCAATGTTATGCTGGGAAAGGAGTTTGCTCAATGTATGCATGCTGAATTTGAGATGAGCATGATGGGAGAATTGAGATTCTTTTTGGGAATTCAAGTCAACCAAACTCCAGATTACACTTACATCATCAGACCAAATATGTTAAAGAGCTTCTGAAGAAGTTTAACATGACTGATAGTAAGATGGCAAAGACTCCTATGCATCTAACAAGTACTCTTGGTAAGGAAGAGGTAAGTAAGAAAGTAGATCAGAAACTCTACAGAGGTATGATAGGATCTCTTCTCTACTTAACTGCTTCTAGACCTGACATTTTATTCAATGTATGCTTGTGTGCAAGATTCCAATCAGATCCTAGAGAATCACACTTAACAGCTGTTAAGAGGATTCTAAGGTATCTGAAAGGTACTTCTAATGTGGGTTTGTGTTACAGAAAATATGATGATTTTAAATTAGTTGGATTCTGTGATGCTGATTACGCTGGAGATAGAGTGGAAAGAAAAAGTACTTCTGGAAGTTGTCAATTTCTAGGAAGAAATTTAATCTCCTGGTACAACAAGAAACAACCTACAAATGCACTATCAACTACAGAGGCAGAATATATTACTGCTGCTGGATGTAGCACACAGATGCTCTGGATGAAAAGTCAACTAGAAGACTATCAGATCTTTGAGAGTAATGTTTCTATATTCTGTGATAATACTTCTGCTATATGTTTGTCTAAAAACCCCATTTTACATTCTAAGGCAAAACATATAGAAATTAAACATCACTTCATCAGAGACTATGTTCAGAAGGGTATTATAAACTTAGCCTTTGTTGATACATATCATCAATGGGCTGATATTTTCACAAAACCCCTTGCTGAAGATAGGTTTAAGTTTATTCTGAAAAATATTGGTATGGAATTTTGTCCAGAATGATATTTATCAGAAGCAAACTTCTCAGATGCAAAGTGTTTAAAACTCTGAAGTATTTCATCTGTCATTTATTTGATTTATTGAATTATTATTATTTGTGTGTATCTGAACTAACAAGTCTAGAGGATCTAAACATTGGCTAATGTTTCATTTCTCAAAGAGAATTCAGAAGCACATGCAAGCAAACATGTGTCACTCTGAATCTGAAAAGATGGCGTGCACATTACTGAAGAGACATTTGAGGTATTGTTTGAATAGTTAAAATCTTAGTTCCCCCCCCCCCCAAGTTGTCAGAATCAATTAATGTTTTGAAATGATTATTATTCTTTTCATTAAATACTATTAATTGCTATTTGAGAACGTGCTGAATGTGTCTGTTTGTGTGCCCTAATTTCTCTTTATAAATACCACAAATCACACCATTTCACACTTTTCACTTCACAAAAAATACATGCATTTTTGTTTGCTCTTTGCTCTTCATCAAAACCCTAAACCTTCATCCAAATCTTCTTCATCTTCATCAATGGCAAAATCATCCTTAACATCAGCTCAGTTTCAATCATCAATGGTTGTAGTTGCGTCATCAAACATGGGTGCTACCCCATTTAAGGAACCTGAAAGAACTTTGTTAACCCCTGTTGACAAGCTTGAAGTTCTTTGTGAATCCATGGTGGAATTTGACTCTCTGGATGACAATGGATTTGACTTGCGTTCTATTATTGATGCACAAGGCTGGGTTAAGTATTTTGACAGATTATTTGGACCAGTGTATCCACACTTGGTGAAGGAATTTTGGATTCATGCATCTGTTTACCCAAAGTTCATCCTCTCTTCTGTTCTGGGAAAAGAGATCATAATCACTGAAGATCTCATCAGAAAACTCATTGGGTATGAGGAGACTGATGGAGTTTGTCATCTGCCAGCTGGGCGTGTGGATATGGAAGAAGTTTATGAGGAAGTTATTGCATCTGGAAAAGCTTCAAACAAATTCAAGGATCTGAAACCTGACTACAAAATCTGGGCAAAGATTTTTCTGGGATGTATCAATCACAGAAATTCCACTAATTCTCTAGATTATGTGAATAATGAACAACTCTATTTTATGTACTGCTTAAGTCAGAGTGCAAAAGTAGATCTTCCATACATTCTCTTCATGCATCTGTGGAATCACAACAATGCATCCAGAGAATCCATTAAGACTAAGGGACAGAAGATCAAGATGTGGATTCCTTTTGAAAGATTGATCTCAGACATTCTGACAGAGAATGGTCTGGTAGCTTCTCTTTATGAAGCTGGAGTTAAAGAGGAGCTTGAGACAATAGTTGGAAAACCCTTGAATGGAAAGAGTCTTCAGAGGCTAAAAGTTGTGGATGAACTCACAGCTGCTCCTAAGAAGCTGAATGTTACTGAAGTAAGTCAGAGAAGGATTCCAGTCCAAGACTTTCCAATATTTGGTGCTGAAGAACCTAGGGATATTATTCTTAGGTACATTGAAATGTGAAAAGCAGATGGAACACCAATTCCTGCTGATATTATGATTCGTGCTAGAGAACCTATTCCAGATGTTTATGAAGAGAACATGAGGAAAAGAAGACTATTAGAGGCAGATGAAGATGCTGCTCAGAAGAAACAGAGAGTTGCTAAAAAACCATAGAAGCAGATTAAGAGAAAAGCTTCTGGAGAAGTTCCCTCTGTTCCTACCAAACGCATCAAGATAAAAGGTACTAAAACATCTTTACCTTCTATTTCTAAAATTGCTGTAAATTTATCAACAATTAGTTCTATGCCTGAACCTCCTCCCACTCAAAATCAAACTATTCCTGCTCCATCTCAAACCTCTGAACCACCAAAAATTCCTATTTCACAAATTCCATCTGATCCTGTTTCCACAACACCATTAAAATCATCTGACCTTCCTCAATCAGAACCACAAACAAAACCAACAGAACAACCTACAACACAACAACCTGAAATTCAACAACCAGTTGCATCTGAACCCATACAATCTGACCCAGTTGTATCTAAAACTGTTGCATCTGAAACTTTTGCATCTGAACAAGTTGCATCTGAACCAGTAGTATCTGACCCACCAACATCCAAACCTTCTGATCCTCAACCAGAATAATCCATACCTGTTGAATCAAACATACCTGATTCTAAGATTCTGGATATTCAACCTCTCAAGACTATGTTTGAAGTATCTTCTACATCTTGCACCCTAACCACCTCATCTGATTCCTCTGAATCTGATGTCCATCCTGATGTTATCTCACCCCCTTCTCTCAGAGAATATGAATCTAACCAACCAGATCTACCCATTTCATCTGATGTATTCATTCCTGAACCAACGCCAACACTTAAACAAAAACCATCAGCTTTTGTTCCTTATTTTGATAATCCAAAAGCTGTCATCCCATCCATTCACAGAATCAAACCGTTCTTTCGCATTATGCCTGCTCAGAAGAAACCAACCTATCCTAGCCCTCTGATCATCATTCCAGAATTTACCATTCCACCTCCATCTATTCAACCCAAGCCTTTCACCTTGGAAACCCTTCTTAAACCAATAACTAGGCTAAATGTTGATAATTTATTTGCAACTTTTATGAAAGAAATAAAGATGAATCTAGGATCTGTGAAGATAAGATGCTTGTCAACCATGGATGCAAATGAATCTGATGCTATCTGGAATAGCTTCATTACCAGATTCAATATTGTTGCCTCAAATCTAAAGAATGTCTGTTCTGATGATGCGAAGCTCGGATTTGCTGAGACTGCCAGAAGCATGATATGAAATATGAAAAGATCTTCACCTTTGCTTCTTGAAGATGTACCTTCATCTTATGGAGTATCTGCTACATAATTTTTTGCTGAATCTGCTTCTGAAGAAAATCCACTGGCTATGAAAATTATGGAAAATCCCTCTGGATCTGTTGTTCCTGACTCTGCATCCCCAATGGAAATTGACTCTGCTTCTATTCCTGCACAAGAATCTGCTCCATCTACCTCTACTGAGATCAAGAAAGAGAATCCAGATTTGGAAGATAAGATTGCAGTTTTAGAAGCTGGGCAATCTGAGATCAAGTCATGGATGGCCAAGCAAGATCAGAAGAATGAGAACATGGCAAAATGGATGACAAAGCAAGAAGAATCCTCATCTGAGATCACTCAACTTCTGAAGATGATTCTTTCCAAGCAAACCTAGTTTTATGTTTTCTGTATCTGATGTTTATGCACATGTACTTGAATTTCTTATCTGATGAGTTGTCTGTTTCTTATTTGAATGAATGAATAACTCTGTTGTTTTCTCTACATGAATGTATCTTTTCTGTATTTCCTTTTAATTGTCTTTAAAAGTTTTACTTTTTGATTATGACAAAAAGGGGGAGAAAATGGATCTGACTGTTCAAATAAACTCTACCTAAATGAAATTCAGACATATCTAATTATAACTAACGTGAATGTTTAGTATTTCAGAACATTTGAAAAATATGACAAATTCTTTAAAAGTAACTTTGAGATCCCCAGATCAAGTTTAACCAATCAGGCTCTGATTCTGAAACGTTCATTCAATTCAAGCTCCAATTTTTTTGGAACAATCAGGCTCTGATTCTGAAAAGAATACTCATGCAAAAAGGGATGTTTCTATTCCTTCTAAGTATTCAATTCAGGGGGAGATTCTTTATCTCAGGGGGAGTTATAATTATATTTTTATTGAACAAAATTTCTTATGTTTTTGTCATCATCAAAAAGGGGGAGATTGTTATAACACAAATTGGTTCTTAATTATATCTCTATGTTTTGATGATAACTCTTATGAAATTTTGTATTAAGAAATTATATACTCTAAAATTTGTTTAAGTATCTTTGCTGCAGATATTAAAGTGAATATTATTCTGAAAAGCAAATTAGATCTGAACATGGAATTATGCAAGGCTCTGAGGCGTTAGAAGCATCTATTAGAAGAGTCTGAACGCTGCCTACAGAAGATTCTAAGCGCTGCCTACAGAAGATTCTGAGCGCTGCCTACAGAAGGATCTGAAGCAGAAGCTACAGAAGGATCTGAAGCAGAAGCTACAGAAGCATCTGAAGCATTGAAGACTTTGTATGAAGAGTTTCAAGCACAGTTATTCAGAAGACTCTGATAGTACTACGCTACCAGTGCTGAGGATCTGATCCCAAACTCTGCTCTGAAGTATTACACGCTGAAAGCACACTTGCTGCAATGCTCTGATTCAGCAAACTCTGATGAACATCAAAGACTCTGATCACTCAAGGATCTGATGTTATCTGCTGAGTATTAGAAACTTGTTGAAGAAGAATTCAAAGTTATGTCCATTGGTTTGGCCAAACGACTCTTTCCTCATTTATGCTAGACACAAGAACACAGACAAAAAGGATTTCTCTGTGCATTCTAATTCTAGGAAAGGTCAAGTGATGTGAAGACAAAAAGGCTACAGCCATTTTCAGTACACAACCTTCAACGTGAAAACAACTTGGACTTCTGTGCCTATAAAAGCAAAACTCCAACACTCTTCTTCAGTTGACGAAACATTGAAAGAATTCAAAGAAAAGCTCTTATACAATTTATTCTCATAGCTGAATTTATTTCATAGTTCTTAAAACTTAAGTGTAAAATCACAGTTGTGATATAACTTACTTAGAAGCATTTAAACACTTGTTTTAGTTTTACATTTGATTGTAAAAGTCCTTAAGAAGACCCAGTTGTGGTCAGTTGTTCTTAAGAAGACTAAGAATATTTGCTCTTAGTGCTTGCTATTGTAATCAGTTTGATTAATAGTGGTTTAAGTCCTTGTTGAGAAAGACAAATCACTCTTGATAGGGTGGACTGGAGTAGTTGAGTTCAACGAACCAGAATAAAAATCTTTGAGTTTTTATTGCCATATTTCTCTATACTTATTCAACCCCTCCTTCTAAGTATTTTCTCACCTTCATCATATTCCTTTCACTGCAAGGTTGGTTTTCACTTGCACAAATAATGCGACTGAGTATGAAGCGTGTATTATGGGTTTGGAAGAAGCTATTGATTTAAGAATCAAGATCCTTGATATATATGGAGATTCAACTCTGGTGATTAATCAGATTAAAGGGGGGGTGGGAGACACGTCAACCTGATTTGATTCCTTATCGTGATTATGCAAGAAGGTTGTTAACTTTCTTCAATAAAGTTGAGTTTCACCATATACCAAGAGCAGAGAATCGAATGGCGGATGCTTTAGCGACTTTATCCTCCATGATTGTGGTAAATCATTGGAATGATGTTCCAAAGGTTGATGTGATGCGTCTTGATAGACCAACTCATGTATTTGCAGTTGAAGAGGTTGTTGATGATAAACCTTGGTATCATGATATTAAATGTTTTCTTCAGAATCAAGAGTACCCACTTGAGGCATCCAAGAAAGATAAGAAAACTTTGAGAAGATTGGCTGATAGTTTCTTCTTGAATGATGATGTGATGTATAAGAGAAATTATGACATGATCTTGCTCAGATGCGTGGATAGACACGAAGAAGACATGTTGATGAAAGAAATTCATGAAGGATCCTTTGGTACCCATGCCAATGGACATGCAATGGCTAAGAAGATGTTAAGGGTAAGTTACTATTGGCTGACGATGGAATCTGACTCTTGTAAGTATGTGAAGAAGTGTCATAAATGCCGGATTTATGCTGACAAAACTCATGTACCTCCAACTCCTCTCAATGTTATCTCTTCTCCATGTCCTTTTTCCATGTGGGGCATTGATATGATTGGAATGATTGAGCATAATGATAGCGCAAAATTATATCGAATATTTGACTTGACTTGCATGAATTTTATCTGTTTCTTTTACTGTTTTATTTGATTTATCTTCGATTACGCTGCTGTTTTCTTCTGTTTTGTAGGTTACTTTAAATTTGTACTAAAAGTATAAAAGGAGAAATAAATGAAGAAAATGGAAAGAAAAGATCAAAGAAAGAAAAGAAGAAGAAAGAAAGAGGAAGGAAAGAAAGAGAAAGGAAAGAAAAGGTGTGGGGGCCACCACATACCATGTGGCACTTGCCACTTGGATGTGGTGCCTGCCACACTAAGGAGAGGTGGTGCCTGCCACCAATATAGAGAAGGGGAAGATAGTGGTTGCCACATAGAGGGGGTCGCGAGTGCCACTCCTAACTATCAGGAGAAGTGGTAACTCCCACCCCTATTTGAACGGGAAGTGGCGCCTGCCACTTCCTCCTCTAAATTTTCTGCACGAAGTCTCCTACTTTTTCTCAACTCATCACTACATTTTCTCCTAAAATCTATCCTCATTTGAAGCCTCAAGGCCAGCCCACTAACAGTATAAAAAGGGAGCAGTTTGTGAAGAAATGGGGGACTAGTTTTCACGCATTATTTTTCCAGTTTCAATTCTTAGTTTTTCCTGCTTTTTGCTTTTATTTTCTCTGAATTATTTTAAGGCTTTGTAAGACAAATTTTTATGCCATTAGTTTAGGATTGATTAGATCAAGGTTGTAAACATTGTACCGACAATACAAGCCGACCTTCAAGAAATCAAATCCAAGTTCTGCTAATTTCCAGGTTTTTATTTTATCTGCTTTAATTTTACTGCTTTATCTTTATGCATCTCTCCTGCTTTCTGGTTAGTATTAGGATTGAAATTAGTAAAAATATGAAAGCCATGTCTGGCTAAAACCCGTAGTATCGGTATGTAATCACAACCGGTCGGAGGGGGTTAAGTAAAACGTGACGTAGAATTTAAATGAAATAAAAGTTTTCTGGTCTCTGTTTCTTTCGCCTAAAATTAATAACTTTTGTCACAAGAGTGAGAAAGTAACGAAGGTTAAAATCAATAGAGGAAGAGTTTGAGGTTTTAATCGGATATCTGAAATAGAACATTAGGCTTAAATACAATGAGAGCGCTTTGAGTTTATTTAGGATTTATCTGTTTCCAAAAAGTGTTTTTATCTGTACAATGAGAGAGTGAGAGCCGCAGTTTGATTTAAAAGTATAGTCTAAGTCAAGAGAACGAGAGTGTGAGATAAGGGCTTTTAAATGAGTATTTTATACGGAATAATGTTTCTTTCTTTTTAAGACTAAACTTCCACAAATTACCGAACCCCCGATGATTGATAAGATTATATACTGATATCTAGAAATATCTTATTTTAATTAGAATTTTAATTCGACACTTATTTTATTTTTCTCACCCCAAATTATAAATTCATTAGCCTTAGCTTTACATAGTAGAATTAGATAGCGGTAGATCAACTCTTGGTCCTTTGGGTTCGATAATATTTTAAAACTACACGATCAGACTGTGCACTTGCAGTCACGAAGCATTTAGACTACTAAATAGTTGATCACCTAAAGCGTCAAGCGAACACCATTTCATATTGGTGGCTATTGATTATTTTACCAAATGGGTTGAAGCGGCATCATATGCCAATGTGACCAAGCAAGTAGTGGTCTGGTTTATCAAGAACCAAATCATTTGTCAGTATAGTGTTCCGAGCAAGATTATCACTGATAATGGGTCAAATCTGAATAACAAGATGATGAAGGAATTATGTTATGAGTTTAAGATTGAGCATCATAATTATTCTCCTTACAGATCCAAGATGAATGTGGTTGTTGAAGCTGCTAATAAGAACATTAAGAAAATCATTCAGAAGATGGTTGTTACATACAAGGATTAGCATGATATGCTCCCATTTGCTCTGCATGGGTATCGTACATCTGTCCGCACTTCAACAGGGGCAAACTCTTTCTCTCTTGTTTATGGTATGGAAGCAGTGCTCCCGATAGAGGTTGAAATCCCTTCTATGAGAGTTTTAATGGAAGCTGAATTGTTTGAGGCTGAATGGTGTCAGAGTAGATACGACCAGTTGAATCTGATTGAAGAGAAAAGAATGATGGCCTTGTGTCATGGCAAATTGTATCAACAGAGAATGAAGAAAGCATTTGATAAGAAGGTTCGACCTTGTGTGTTCAGAGAAGGCGACCTCGTGCTCAAAAAGATCTCAACTTTTACCAATGATTCTAGGGGCAAGTTGACTCCTAATTATGAAGGCCCATATGTTGTTAAGAGAGCCTTCTCTGGAGGTGCATTAATTCTTACAACTATGGATGGTGAAGAGTTCACTCGTCCTGTGAATGCCGATGTAGTCAAGAAATACTTTGCCTAAAAATAAAATAACATCTCGCTAAGTTGAAAACCCAAAAGTGCAGCTTAGGAAAAAATGAGCGTCTCGGTGGATTGAAAACCCGAAAGGGCGGTCCAGGCAAAAATTTGAGACAAAAACAGAAATAGTCATCCCGGTAGGTTGAAAACCCGAGAGGGCAATCTAGGAAAAAGTTAGGAATTATGGCAAGTAACTGCATTTGACCAGTTTTGATCACTTGAAGCAACATTTCCTATCAAGGATTTTACTTCAATTATCCTCAGTTGAAGTCTCAAACACAATTGGAATTCAAAGTTGTTAGAGAGAATAGTGGTCATTGTATTTCAATGTAGCCATTTCCATTGTACTTACCATTTTTCAAACTTTGTAATGATCCGTGGAGTTACGCCTTTTTGCGGACTACCATTCTATCAATAAAATTCGGGCCTTTATCCCTTTGTTTGCAACTCTCATTTTGTTTCTGTTTATAGAATTTCATTTTATTTTTATGATGATTTTTGAAACAATAATTGATTTA
Organism: Lathyrus sativus; assembly: GCA_963859935.3. Lineage (NCBI taxonomy): Eukaryota > Viridiplantae > Streptophyta > Magnoliopsida > Fabales > Fabaceae > Lathyrus > Lathyrus sativus. The sequence goes on from OZ012740.1 coordinate 665,081,389, forward strand.
AAATTTTGAAAATTATAAAAAAATACTTTGATTTATGAATATAAAGAGGAATGTCAATAGTAATCCCAAGAATGGTAAAATCTCGAAGCGCAAAGCTTAGTGTTTTCCTTAGCGGAGTTTGTTCTTGTTGATTTTCTCCTCGGTAGAGTTTGTTGATGTTTTCCTCAGCAGGGTTCTTTCTTGCTCCCCTGGTAGAATTTATTGACAGCTCCCTAGTAGAGTTGTGTTGAGGTTTCTCCAGTAGAGTTTGTTAATATTCCCTTAGCAAAGTTTTTGTTCCTATGGATAACCAGACAAGTTTTATTCAGTTTTCCAAGCTAAGTCTTGATTCAAATCTTCTCCAGCCAAGTATGTTTCTTTCATCCATCCAGGTTATGATCAGACAGTTGAGTAGTTTGAGGACCGCCTCTCCTTGATATTAATACCCATGCAGAGATTTATCATTATTGGTTCCTAGTAGAGGTTATGCATTATTACTTTAGACGTTTCCCAAGCAAAGAGAAATTTTGCTTTCTTCTAAGAAGTGTTGATATAGCAGTCATCTGTAGGGTTTTTCCCTCACCTTGTGTTGGATATTGATTTAAAATCCCCCATAGTTTGACTTTTTACTATGATGTTAACTTCTTATTACGCGACAAGTCCATGATGTTTCTCTCAGAGTTGCATAATACTCAGAGAACTTTTTCCGATACCCCCAAAAGAGCTGTTTTATTCCCTAGTGGAGTTGTGGAGATGTTTACATGATTATAATTCTCCAGCAAATCCATTATATTTCGCAGCATATCTCTTCATCACTTTGAAGAAAATTTCATATGGATTTTTCTTACCCCCAGGCAGAGTTGGAAGATTTGTGTTGCTATGTTTTCTCCAACATATCTTTCCCTCAAAGTGGAGTTCATATGGTTGTTCCCTCTTGTTGGATTATTGATGTTTGAAGATTGATCTTTGGGTTTTCTCCCCAAGAAGTATCTCCATCTCCTCAGCGAGATTTGAGCCTTATAGTAGGATTTATTTTCCTTTGATGGCGTTTTCTTATTTCTTGTAGGATTTCTGTTGTTAAATCCCCAGTACGATCTCCAGTGAGATCTCCAACTTGATGAGATTAGTCGAGTATTTTAGTGGTGTTGTGATGTTTTGTTCACCCTTTATTTATCATTTTTATCTGTTTTGTCAACATATTCATACCCATATGCATTGCACGCGCATTCATTTTTGTTGAGCATAACATGTTTTTGTTGCATTGTGCATCCTGCATTTTTGTTGGTGTTTCTTTGCTCTTCGGTGTTGTTACCCCCACGGAGTGCGTTTGTCCTCTCTCCATTAGAGTGTTGACCCCTAAGAAAAAAATTCCCATCCTTTCTAATTCCCCACTGAGTTTATGCCTCATGGAAGATGTTTGTTTTAACTTTCCTCCCCAACTTTTATCTGGATGGAATTATTCCCCAATTGAGTTATTTCTTCATGGGGTCAAGTCTTGTTTGACCGTTTCTCTCCAGTTTGTTCCTGGATTGAACTTTGGTCTCTTGCAACAATTATTTTGGATTTTCATGGGCTGTGAAGCCTGGATGATGAAAAGGTATTTATTTCTCCCTTTTGAGGATTTATTTTCCTCGGCAAAAGTCTGTTATTAATCCCCATCAGTAGATGAAGATTTGAATTTCCTCCACGATGTTTTGATAACATTCTCTTGGTAATTGCTCGGGTGACTTCATCTGGCAACCTCTTTATTTGAGTCACTTATATGTCCCCAGCAAGATAAACCTCACCTGGTAACAAATGGAAGCCTCTTTATTTGAGCAGCTTGTGTAATCTCTAGAAATTTATTTGTACCTTCGTAATAAATAACATTTTTCTAGTTCATCCTCAGCAAAGAAGTTTATTGTGAAATGATGGATCCTTATCCGACCAACTTTTCCATCAGATGGCATCTCTGTGGAATAAGTCCCAATGAGAAGTTTGTTGTGAAGTTCTCAACAGATGGTTGTCTCTTTATTTGAGAAGTCTGTTGTATGATTTAACTTGCCTGTATCTCTTTTGAAGATTCCCGACAGAATTATTGATATTTCATCTCCAACAAATGGTTGTCTCTTTATTTGAGAAGTTTGTTGTATGATTTTAGCTGCCCAATGACAGGTAGCTGATAATGTACCTCTTTCTCTTACCTAGTGACAGGGAGTCGAGTTTGTCCTACCCAGTGACAGGTAATTAACCTTTATTTCCTTTTCTTACCCAGTGACAGGTAGTCGAGTATGTTTGTCCTACCCAGGGACAGGTAGTTGACATTTGTAATACCCTACCCAGTGACTGGTAGTAGGTATTCCTTGCGAGTTCATTACCTTTATTTTTTCTACCTAGTGACAGGTGGCTGGTAATGTTTCTTCACCTTTTGAGTATATTACCTTTGCTTTACCTAGTGACGAGTAGCAAGTAATATTTCTTACCCCTTTTGGTTGGTTATCCTTTGTTGCCTTTATTTTTCTATCCAGTAATAAGTAGCAGGTAACATTTGTCTCTCTTTTGGTCAGTTACCGTCATATTTTTCTACCCATTAACCGGTAGTTGGTAATCTTTCCTTGTGGTGATATTCCTTTTCCTACACAGTAATAGGTAGTTGATATTTTGTTTACCCTATCCAGTAATCGATAGTTGGTAACCTTTTGCTTCAGGTTTATTACCCTCGCTAAACTACTCAGTAACCAGTAGTTGGCATTGTTTCTTTTCCTACCCAGTAATAGATAGTTGATTATCTCTCAACAAGTGGATTACTTTCTACCCAATAACTGGTAATAAGTAATACATCTCTTTGTTTTCTACTCAGTGACCGATAGATAACAATTCTCTTGTGTTTATTGCGCTTATTTTCTACTCAGTAACCAGTAGAAAGTATTTTACCTGTTCTCTTTGGTTCGAGTATCTTCTCCTAGTAACCGACAGTTAGTATCTCTTCCCCTGTTGAGTCGTTTCCTTTCCTTTATCGAAATAGGATCTTGCTTTTTTGTTTTCCCCTGTGGAGTCTCTTTTCTTCTTTTGCTCCCCCGCATTTGTTTGTCTCCTATGGCATTTTCTCCCCACAGAGGTCTTGTGTCTGCATATCATTCGCATAATTATATCATTTTGTGGCCTCTTAGGGCCAAAAATTAGGTTTATTTGCTATATTTAAGTCTCTTCTATCTGGTCGAGACAAAGATTTCAATCTTCATATCTCCGGATAGAAGAAACTTAAATAGAGGCAGCTGTAATACCCTAATTTTTAACCCTAAGATCTCACATGTCATTTGCATCTCATCCCACAAACAAGATCGCAAGCTTTGGTTCTCTTTTGCCTTCCTCTGTAGGTTTATTCTTGAGCGATCACCGAACACCCTTTGTTTTCTTGTTTGTTTGATATTTGTTTATGTTTATGTTTACTAACCATTGACTAAATCCAAAAAAAAGTTTGTTTTTCCTTTACTAACTTTTTCAGGAAGAATTTGGATCAAAGATATCAAATATCAGTCCCTCAGCTCGAGTGAATTTCATTTGAAAAAAGTCAAAGTTAGTCTGCAACCATTTCAAAATCACCTGATCAAGAGTTTCCTAAGATTTGATTGCTTTTATACAATAGACTCCAAGGTTCATGTGTTTATTTCCATGCCTTCTTTGAAAAGCAAAAGAATCGAGACAGAGCCAAGACAACACATCATAAAGGCCATTTTCCACCATTTTTGTCTGTGGTAATCGGTTACCAATATTGGGTAACTGGTTACCCTTTGCGAATTTTGTGAAAATTGGGCAAATTCAAATTCTGCAGCATTTTTGGCACCAAATTCAAATATTGCAACATGAGAATATTCTAGATCGCTTCATTTTAAACCCCCTACCTCATCATAATTAATTCCCACCATACACCTTCACTGATCATCGCTTGATCATTAATTTCCCTCCAAATTCAAATTCCAAGCCTAATTTTGATTCCAAACCAAATTCCAATCCGCCAAATTTTCTAAGCCTAAATCCTATAAATAGATGCCTCATTTCTCTCATTCATAAGCTTTTGATAGCCAAAATCACCTTGTCAAACTCTTTCTTGACTCTTAATTTTCTCCAATTACCAAATTCACCAAAGCTCTTTCTTCCTTTGAAAGTTAGTAAGTTCATCATTAGAACTTACTAATCTTTGAGCTAAACCTTCATCCATTCACTTTTTCATCATCAATTATAGTAGATCAAGGCTTTGAAGTATGGTTTGTGGAGCTAATTTGAAGAATTTCCAAATTTGGAGTGGTAATTTTTTGATCCACCATTCTTGTTCTTGATACATCTTCCACAATATGATCCATTATTGATTTATGTAGCTTGGTATTTGGATCTTGCAAATTGTGTTCTATTGGTGTTGATTGCTGTTATTTTACTTGAATTTTCGTGCTCAATTGCATCCTTGATCATGAGGTGTTTGAAGAAATGATTGATCGATTTTTTTGCATATTTTAAAACTATTTTGCTGTTGTTTTAGCAGTGGAAACCGGTTACCAGCTTTGGGTAACCGGTTAGCACTAACATTGTTATTCACCGACCTTAGATAGTCGTGGTTTCTACATAAACCCGATTACGATTGCTTAACATAGCGCTAAATTGTCTCGTAATTGGAAAGTGATCATTCATGGCTCAAACCTATGTTTGAAAGTCCAAGTATGGTTGATTATTTGTCTTAAGTCCATCACTTATGAAGCTTGTTGTTAGGAGGCTTTGATTTTATCAATCTTCTAATGAGTCTTCATCAACTTTGGCTTAAGTGCATGAGTTAACCATCGTTGATCATTTGCTATAACGACTAATTACTAACTCACTAACGATATCGTTGTACTAATTTTGTTTATGTTTCCTTCTTGCTCCCTATCTCTCTTTTATCTTTATTCTTCATTATTATCATCTCATATCATATTATTGTTTATGCTTCCGTTATTTTTCCTTTGTCCGTTGGACACATGTTTATGTTTCCATTTTTTTTCTTTTGTCCATTTGGACCACACTTTGTTCAAAATACTAATAAAGGATTAAACCTATAAAATAATTGGTGCTCTTAATTTTGTGGTTATGCTCTTGGACTATTCTTAGATCTTGGACTTCTTGGATTATTTTTGGACCCTTGGACTTAGAATTAGGAACCTTTCCTTATGCTTGGAGTATCATGGATCTTTGCCTTTATTTGACTTGCTTATTTGTTATGCTTCAAGATGGATGGAATTCTTATTTGGCTTGCTATGGAGTGTGCTACAAGTTGGTTAGATCCTACTTATCTCTAGCTTTTATTTTGCTTTTTAGGGTAGTCACTTCATCTTCTCCCCTTCTTAAATTTTCAAAATCTTCTCCCTCTTTTAAAAACCTTCTTGTTTTCAAACTTAAGACCGCTTTCACAATAAAACCTTGACTTTTGTCAAGTGATTTTTAAACTTTGTTTTTCTTAATAAATGTCAATCAATATTAATCACACTTTGACCAATTTTAAAAGGATATAAAAAACACTTCATCTCATTCAAACTTTTTGTGCCTTTGCGCACTTTTCATTTTAAAACTTTTCATAAAGTTTAGACATGAGTCATTTCCATAGTTGAGATATAATTCTCCTATTCTCCATAGTATTAAGATGTTGACATTTTCCACTTAGATGTTGAGTGATAGACTTATTGATAATCCAAGCAAAATCCTCCATCTTTAGGTGATGCAAATGTTGTCTTATACTTGTGGGTGACTAGTCGTAGTTTTCTCCTTAAAATGACGACTTGTCTTTACATTTAAAATCAATCAAAACCAACAAATTTTTGTTATTTGTACCATGAACTACGAGGTTTTGATCCTATATTGCACTTTGTGGGTACGTAGGAATGAGGCGATAAGTCTTTCCATACACAAAAATCTGAAAAATAATTCTCTTCTCATCTCCCTAATCTTCTTTTCAAACAAAACTTTTTCAAACCAATAAGCGTAAATATTTCAAAGGGCTCCTATAGAGTATTATATACGTTTTGGGTGTTGACACCTTTCCATTACGTAACCAACCCCCTTACCCAGATCTCTGTTCTTGTTCTTGTTTTAGAACTCTTTGGTTTTGTTCGCTCTTTTTCCTTTCTTTTTTTGGATAAAATAAAAGTGAGGTGGCGACTCTTGAATTTTTTTAGTTAATTTAATCAATAGCTTACACTCACAATTTTACCGCTACACCCACATATTGAGAATGAAAAATTGTTGATACACTGCTTTTAAGACAATCTTAAAGGTGCCTTTGCTAAATGGTACTTAAGCCTGGATCAATCTAAAATCCATTGCTTCCAAGATCTGTCTGATGTGTTCATTCAACATTATAAGCATAACATGGATCTAGCGCCAGATCGTCGTCAGCTTATTAGCATGACTCAAAATAGTTTGAAATCCTTTAAAGAATACGCGCAGAGATGGCGCGAGATCGCCACCCCAGGTGGAACCTCCCCTAACGAAAAATGAGTTGACTGACTGGTTCGTGGATACCGTCAAACCCGAATTATATGAAAGAATGATTAGAAGTATCACGAGTGGCTGTTGGTGTAAAGGTGGAAGGTGGTTTGAAAAATGGCAAGGTGACGAGTTCGACCAGCACTAGCACAATGAAAAAGTCATCAGGCAACTTCCACAAGAAAAAGGAAGGAGAGACTAATGCTATAATGTACAACGAGAGGGTTCATAACAGAAGAAACCGCCCGCAAAATCAACGGCTACCTCGTCTAACACCTCAGCAAAATTATCAGCGACAACAATATGTGGCTGCAGTGACGCCGTTGTTCCAACCCCGGCCGAACCCACAAAATTTCCAGCAACCAGAGCCTAACGCCTATCAACAAAATCATAATTAGCAAGTACGACAACAACAAAGAGCACCGACTTCAAGGCCTGCTTTTCAGAACAGAAGGCCAGGGACTTAGCCTATCCCCATGAGCTACACTGATTTGTACCCTCTAATGGTACAACAAGGCCTAATTCAAACCATGAAGTTGGGTCCTCCTCCAACTCCATTACCATATTACAACAACCCAAACTCACGATGTGCGTTCCATGAAAATGTTGTGGGGCACGACCTCGAAGGATGCATAGCACTCCAACATATTATGAGAGAATTGATTGAGAAGAAGATCCTCTCCATAGAAGAAGATTCTAATGTAAGATTAATTTCCAAGGTGTCTGAAGTCAAAACTCCCTTGGCCGAGTTGCATAAAAAACTGATAAAGGCGGGACTAATCAAAGGTTCCCATGAAAGCTGCAACGATTGTCATCATAATCCACAAGGTTGTAACCTAGTGCAGAGGGATATTCAGTCAATGGTTGATGGAGGTTTGCTACAAATATGTGAAAAGAATAAAAAAGAAGATGTCTCGGTATTTGAGCCAATATTCAATTTACCGAAGAAATCTGGAAAGAGGCCAGTATTCAAGTCTACTTCTCCCGCTGCAGTCAGGCCTGTGTTTCACAACAACCCTGCGTGATCAGTTCATTTTGATGCAACTTCCTCTATGTTTAGACTTAGGAATTTCTATAGTTTAATTTGTTTAATTTACTATTTTATAATGTTTTTACAATTCAATTTATTTTCAGCCTTATTTGATTTTCGTTTGTTATTTTCAGCATTAGCAGCTTTTAATAAAAAATTAATAACTGGAGTTACAGGAATCAGATCAAGGCGTTCTACCAGTCATTGGAAAGGTAAGGAAAAGATCTACAACTTTCCTGTTGCACGAAGAAGCTGTGATAATTTAGTGTTTTTCCCTATTGGGCCTGGTTTATGTTTTCGACCTAGTTGAGTGTGTAATGCAAACCTTATTCTGTTTATAAGGTTGCTGCCATGCTACAGTGACGGCTACCCTAGTTTTTCACGAATTTTTCTTTGGTTTTCATGTTTTCCATAGCGAACTAATCCTGAGGGAAAATCTGCCGGCTTCGAAACCCGTAATCCTTTGAGGTTTATTATAATTCCGATTTAATTTAATTCCTTTCCAATTCGTTTTATAACTTCGTTTGCTTAACTCGTTCTTATAAAATAAATTGGATTTAATTCGATTGATCCATGTTCCTTAACTTAATCGCGGATTAACTTAGCTTTTTCGTTAATTTGCAACATCTTTAACCGTATGCTTAATTCGGTAATTAGGAATATAAGTCGTGTGGTATTGTCGACGCTTGTTTGTCAATATTGCAATCGAATAGGGATTGGAACCGCTTGGGGAATTATTGTAATAACCGATGATGAGTTGGGAGTCGAACCGGTAGATTAACCTGTTTTAAATCACTTATTTTACTGTTTATTTTCTTAATCAAATTCTAAATCAAAACTTAAAACCCCCCATAAACCTTTTCTTTAGCTGGTTGAAATAATACAAGAATCCTTGCGATACGACTCGAGTCATTGTCGCTAAACTACTATTTTTCAAACTACTCATTTTTTATCCGCGCGCGACAGCGGTTCAAATTGGCGCCGTTGCCGGGGATTCTTATTAATTTTAGTCAATTTTAGAATTTTAATTTTAGAGTTTTGTTAGAGTTTTTATTTTTTTATTTTTTGCTTTTTGTTTTTTGTGTGTTAATTTTCAGGGTTACAGAATAGGGGTAAGCGTTTCAGCCTATCAGGTAAGTTGGAAGCTACTGTTTTGATTTGCTCCAAATTTTTTCCAGAAAATTCAAAAAAAATTGACAAACAATACTCCTTTAGAATAAAATTCTAAATGAATCTGATTCTGAAAATCGCAAATTCTTTATTTTTCTATTTTATTTGATTTATTTTCTATTTTCATATTTTCAAAAAAATCCGAAATTTTTTTTATTGATTCATTCTGATTTGATTTGATTTTTAGTTATATTTTCATAATTTTTAGATTTTATTTTATTCGGTTTTCTATTTTTCCATTTTTTTTCTAATTAGGGACATTGTTGGTATTTTTCAAATTGTTTACTGCATTGCTGAATAAGTTTTGTGATTTCTAATTCTTTGTTAATTTTTTCCCCTTTTGATAACATGGCTAATCAAAGAACTCTAAGAGAACTTGCTGCTCCTGATATGAATTATAATGATTTATGTATTAAATATCATGTTGTTACTGTACCTTTTGAATTGAAACCTGGTTTAATATACTTGTTGCCAAGGTTTAATGGTCTTGCAGGTGAGGACCCGTATAGACATCTGAAACAATTCCAGGTTATGTGCTCTACAACTTTGAGACCTGAAGGAATCACAGAAGATCACATCAAGCTGAGAGTCTTCCCGCTTTCACTACAGGGAGCTGCCAAAGATTGGTTTTACTATCTTGAGCCTAATTTTGTCACAACCTGGAACGATTTGAAGAAAGTCTTTCTACAGAGATACTTTCCTGCCTCAAGAGTTGCCTCAATCAGAAAAGATACATGTGGTATTAGACAGATTGACATGGAGTCATTGTCCGAATACTGGAAGAGATTCAAACAATTAGTGTCCAGATGTCCGCAACACCAGATTACCGAACAGTTACTTATCCAATATTTCTATGAGGGATTGCTACCAATGGATAGAAACATTTTAGATGCTGCTATTGGTGGAGCACTTTTTGGTAAGACCCCGGCTGCTGCCAAAGCCTTGATTGAGAATATGTCACTCAACTCCCAACAATTTACAACTATAAACAATTCTGTCCAAACAAAAGGTGTGAATGAGATTCAGGTTTCTTCTTACAATAAAGCTCTAGAAACTAGACTTGATAAGCTTACTTATTTAGTGAAACAACAATTAATGTTAACATTACCACCACCACATAACCCTCCACAAGTAACCACCTCTGCACCTTCTGGACCTTCACTAGAGGACCTTGTCAAGCAAATGGCTGTAAATGATCTCCAATTTCAGCAATGAACAAATTCTAGTATTCAGACCTTACAGGCACAAATTGGACAGCTTGCCACTTCAATGAATTCCATACAGCAAGCTCAAGGATCAAACCAACTACCTGCCCAAATAGTAGTAAATCCTAATTTCACTAACCCTAATATGAGTGCAATGTCTTTAAGATCCGGAAAGTTGCAGAACCAACCCTAGAAAAAAATAAAGAAGTTGTTGAGGTCACGCTTGAACCCACACCTGGGCCTGAACCTGAACCTTCCATTGTTGTTGAGCCTGAAAAAGAGTATGTACCACCAATTCCTTTTCCACATAGAGTACTGAAAAGTAAGAAGATTGATAAGGAAGAAGAGCATTCTGTTTTTCATATTGAATTGATTTCTGAGTTGGTTGATGATACTTGTACTGATTTGTTTGTAGCTGATTTTCCATCATTGTCTTATTTTAATGATAGTTACTCATATGATGAATGCATTGAAACTAACCTTTGTTCTGAGATTGAGTTTACCTTATAGGTTAACATTTTTCCTACAAATGGAGTTGTTGAAGTTGTTTATACAGCTGAAGCTCTCGACATCCCGGCTGCCCCAACCAAACATTCTACTGAACAACCACCTTCTGAACCACTTCCTGAGGATTTATATTATTCATCAAAGCTTCAATTTGAGCAGGAAGAAAAGTTATGTAGGAACATAAGAAGGGAATTGGATGGACCTTGGTTGACACTCGTAATTTTAGCCCATCAATGAGTATGCGTAGGGTCTCAATTGAAGATGGAAGAAAAGCGGTAAGGCAACCCCTTAATCCTTTGACTCTTTATGTTGTGGAAAAGGAGACCACTTTCACGTGCCCATTTGACACTTTTACTTATCGAAGATTCTTCTTTGATCCTAGAATAAAAGTCGAAGGCACTAATAAATATTTCAAGGTCAATGGATGCTACCCAAAGTTACTTTATGACATCCCCACTTTGGGAGAGGAGCCTGTAGAAGATCTCTTTTTGGGAAAGGCTGCTTATATGATCACATATCCACCTTGACTACCCGGGTGTGTTCTTTCCTTTCTCTCACTCTTATTTAATAGTTATTTCCTTTCATTGAGGACAATGCATCTTTTAAGCGTGGGGGAGGGAATCATTGTTTTATTTTGTTTTCTTTGTTTTGTTTTAAATTTTCTTTTGTTTTGGTTTTGTTCTTGAATTTAAATAATAAAAAAAATTGTTTTACTTAGAAACACAATGCATTTTATGAAATTTTTAGGCTATAGATCAATTTGAGGTTAGATTGTGGAGACTTGGGAACAATTCATAAGATCGTTATCGTGTTAACACCTTAAGTCTCCTGAATATAGAAATCGATTTAAATACTTGTTATGACATAGTCTTAAGTTCTCGTCCTTTGATAGCTCTTAAATAGTTTATCTAGTAGTCAGCACCATCTAGAAGTCACACGCTAAGTAATTAAGCTGATGCAAATAAGTGAATGATCCCGTGCTTAATAAGAAGTCAAAATAGGAATCCGCCTTTTAAGTTAGGTGACCCTCACCCGGTCACTTAGGCTAACGATTGTGAAACCTTAAAAAAAGACAAAAAAAGAAAAAAAAAGTGTCTAATTGTGAATTTTTGAAAATATATGGATCATAGTCACTAACAAGCTTATTTACCATGTGTGTGAATAGATAAAGGGTTTAATGTAATTGCACTAGAATGAAAGAGAGCAAAAAGGAGGATGAATAAGTTAGACTTAGGCATTATGACATGATTTGGATTGGTTCGTATAGGAGGGAGCTTTATGACCGCACAATTGCGGATTTGTGTTCTTACGATATCATTAATTAGTATATCGATGCAATCTTGACTGAAGAAGAGTTTACAGCCTAGAATTAGTATCTAAATGTTTTTGTGTTTCATGTGTTTTGATAATACTTTGCTCGGAGTGCAAAGGTTCAAGTGGGGGGGGGGGGGGAGAATTTGATCAGTTCATTTTGATGCACCTTCCTCTATGTTTAGACTTCGACATTTCTATAGTTTAGTTTGTTTAATTTACTATTTTATAATGTTTTTACAATTCAATTTATTTTCAGCCTTATTTGATTTTCGTTTGTTATTTTTCCAGCATTAGTAGCTTTTAATAAAAAATTCATAACTGGAGCTACAGAAATTGATCGAGGCGTTCTACCAGTTGTTGGAAAGCTAAGGAAAAGATCTACAACTTTCATGTTGCACGAAGAAGCTGATTTGGATTGCTTAAGTCTCGAATAATTCGTTGAAGTTTCTGACTGTGATAACTTAGTGTTTTTCCCTAATGGGCCTGGTTTATGTTTTCGACCCAGTTGAGTGTGTAATGCAAACCTTATTCTGTTTATAAGGTTGCTGCCGTGCTACAGTGACGACTACCCTAATTTTTCACGAGTTTTTCTTTGGCTTTCATGTTTTCCATAGCGAACTAATCCTGAGGGAAAATCTGCCAGTTTCAAAACCCGTAATCCTTTGAGGTTTATTATAATTCTGATTTAATTTAATTCCGTTCCAATTCATTTTATAACTTCATTTTCTTAACTCGTTCTTATAAAATAAATTGGATTTAATTCGATTGATCGATATTCCTTAACTTAATCGCGGATTAACTTAACTTTTTCGTTAATTTGCGACATCTTTAACCGTATGCTTAATTCGGTAATTAGGAATATAAGTCGTGTGGTATTGTCGATGATTTTTCGTCTATATTGAAATTGAATAGGGATTGGAACCGCTTAGAGAATTGGAATTGTAATAACCGATGATGAGTTGGGAGTCGAACCGGTAGATTAACCTGTTTTAAATCACTTATTTCAAAATCACTTATTTCAAAATCACTTATTTTACTATTTATTTTCTTAATTGAATTCTAAATCAAAACTTGAAACCCCTCATAAACCTTTTCTTTAGTTGGTTGAAATAATACAAGAATCCTTGCGATACGACTCGAGTCATTGTTGCTAAACTACCGTTTTTCAAACTACTCGTTTTTGATCCGTGCGTGACAGCAGATCACTGTGCTAGCTGCAGACCAACCAAAACCAAGGTTCAACCCAAGGAGGGGACAGGGTCCTAATCCAAAAGTTGTATCGTGGAAGTACGACTACTCCTGGTCCAACATGAAGGCCAGAATAAAATAGGAGGATGTGACAAACATTGCAGGAAACTGTTCTTCAGGTAGGTTTCCCAAAGCAACCACTACCGCTCCTAAGGAAACTGTTCATAAGGAAGCCATCTCCAAGGAGCCCTTTATTAAAGGAAAAGAAGTCCCAAAGAAGGATGAGGAAGAGTTTTTGAAGATAATTCACCGAAGCGATTACCGGGTAGTGGACCAACTCAACCAGACACCATCCAAGATCTCGATTATGTCATTACTACTGAATTCTACCGCTCTTCAACAAGCTCTATTGAAGATATTCACACAAGCCCATGTAATGAAAGACATCACTGTGGGGAAATTTGAATCTGTCGTTGTGAACATCACAGCCTGCAATGCGCTGAGCTTAGACAACAGTGACGTGACCATTGAGGGTCGTAAGCACAACCGTGCCTTGCACATGTCTATTAAGTGTGAAGAAGATACGCTTGCCAGAGTACTTGCCGACACTGGGTCAACCCTCAATGTAATGCCCAAAAGAACATTATCAAATTTGGCATACAAAGAAGCTGAGATGAGACTCACATCTTTAATTGTGATGGCTTTTGATGGATCGAGGAGAACCGTAATAGGAGAGGTTGATTTGCCGATCATGGTGGGACCCAGGTCTTTGAAATCACCTTCCAGGTAATAGACATGAATCCGACGTATAGTTGTCTATTAGGAAGGTCGTGGATACATGCAGCGGGTGCTGTTACATCCACATTATACCAAAAGATGAAGTTCATTACTAAGGATCAGTTGGTCGTGGTCCATGGTGAAGAGGACCTGATGGTGAGCAACCTATCCTCTTTCCGATACATTGAAGCTAATGAAGATGCATTAGAAACAACTTTCCAAGCATTAGAGATTGCACATGTTGTGTTGGTTGAGGACGTTGTCATTACACGCGGTCCATCTTTCGCCTCTGCCCAGAGTATTAAAAATTCCATATAGGAAGGACTTCCGCAAGGTTGGGGAAAGATAATCGAAGTCAACGCTCGAGCGAAGAATGACCGACAAGGGTTCGATTACAAACCAACTCTGAATGAAGAATCAGAAGTTAATGGCAAGCGCCTGAAGACCCTAAAGGAGATCTTTGTAAGTGGCAGTGTTCAAGTAAACGCTATCGAAGAAGACGGTGAAGTGAGCTGCATAGACGACCTGATGTTCTGAGGTGAAGCTGTTATGTGCAACTGGGAGGCCGTAGAAATTCTCGTCATGTTACCGCTCTTCGAGTAATTTGTTTGTTTTGCTTGTTAGCATTTTCTTTGTTTTAAATCCATGGTCGTGCCTGGGGCCAATGGATCATTTTGTATGGACCACACTTTTGCAATTAAAAGATCAATCAATGAATGAATGTTTTGTTAAACTCCATTTTTGTTGTTCATTGCATTTTTTTTATTGTTTTCACTTTTTTGTAAAAAAGGAAAAAATGTCAATCTTTTTGGAAAAAACCTAAAAATAATTCATCATCTGCATCTCTTTGTGTGTGTTTGCTCATTTTAAGCCCGTTCATCACATGCAGAGAACCTCTATCACCCTCCAAATTCGATGATCATCCAATTCTTTCTGACTTTGATTTACCGGTATTCCAAGTCGAAGACGAGAGTGATGAGGATTCTGAAATCCCTGAAGAGTTGATGAAAATGACCGAGTACAAGGATGCCTATCTTCAAACCTACAAAGAACAAATTGATGTCATCAACTTAGTCTCTAAAGAAGAGAAAAGAGAATTTAAGATTGGGGCATCACTTGGGGCAAAGGTTAAAGACAAACTGATAATGCTTCTCAAAGAGTATACATATGTGTTTGTTTGGTCCTACTAAGATATGCCTGGATTGGATACCGACATTGTAATGCACAAGCTCCCTCTTAAACCTGAGTGTCCTCCGATTAAGCAGAGGCTTCGAAGATCTAGATCCGACATGACTCTTGAGATCAGAGATGAGGTCAAAAAGCAAATCGATGCAGGTTTCTTAGTAGTATCAAAATACCCAGAATGGGTGGCCAAAATTGTAACTGTACCTAAAAAGGATGGCAAAGTCAGAATGTGCGTGGACTACAGGGATCTGAATAAAACCAATTCGAAGGACGATTTCCCTCTTCCACATATCGACACTTTGGTGGATAACACTGAAGGTGAGAAAAACACTTAGGGGGGGGGGGGGGTTGAATAAGGGTTTTAAAACAACTTTGGTAGATAGAAAAATAACACAGTATTTTTATCCTGGTTCGTTTGAACTCAAACTAATCCAGTCCACCCTACCCAGATGATTTTCCTTTCTCAACAAGGACTTAATCCACTATATCAAACTTGATTACAGTGTAAACCACTAAGACAACTGTCTTAGTCTTCTCAAGAAAATCTGACCACAACTTGGTCTTCTTAAGGAAATCTTTTACAAAGATAAACTAACAATTTGTGTTTAATGTTTTGCTTCTAACAAGCTATATCACAACAGTGATGTTTACACAAAATTAAGAACAAAAGTATGAAAGTTGTTAGCTTGAAGAATATTTGAATGAGAGCTTGTGAGTTGATTTTCTTTCAAGTAATTTGTCAATATTCGTCAACGTTGGAAAGATGCTGAAGCTTGTTTAAATACTACTTCAAATCCTTCTCTCAAAGATTGTGCATTGCTGTACGTTCTGCTGCCTCTGTTGCCTTTTTGTCTTCTAATGACTTTTCCTTTCCAGGAAGAGGAATGTTCAGACATGTGCTTTGTGTCTGAATTCTTGTGTCATGCATAAATGAGGAATAGTGCCGTTGGAGCAGACGTTAGGATTAACAACGAATATTTTCTTTGAGTTGGCATCTTTTCAACTGAATAAACTAACATCAGATCCTCTGATGTAGTTCCTTGTTCTTCAGATCAGAGTCTTGCAGCAATAGTGCTTAAGCGTGAATGTTACAATCAGTGCAAAGTTTAATATCAGATCCTTTGTACTTGCAGCGTGAAGTACCTCCAGAGTCTTCCGAAACAATGCTGTAACGCTCTTACTCAAATTCTTCTTAGTCTCACTCAGAGTCATCTGTAGCAGATCAGAGTCTCTTCAAGCAGCATTCAGAGTCTTCTAAAATGTTGCTTATGACGCTCAGAGTCTAAACGTTCTTTTCAGTTGCAGATGTAATTTTTGCTTCCAGATGAATATATAATTTAAGATCTGAAACAAAATTACTTAAACACAATTAGAGTATATATTTCCTTTATGCAAAATTTCATTTATGTTATCATCAAAACAATGAGATATATTAAATACCAATCTGTGTTCTAACAAACACATCCAGCTTCACGGTATTTTCATTCATGGATGGTTTCTCCGGATATAACCAAATAAAAATGGACCTAGTCGATATGGAAAAGACAACCTTTATCATACCTTGGGGCACTTATTGTTATAAGGTCATGCCTTTTGGTTTGAAAAATGCTGGGGCCACACATCAACAAGCCATGGTGGCATTATTTCATGACATGATGCACCAGGAGATTGAGGTTTATGTCAATGACATGATCGCCAAGTCTCAGAGTGAAGAAGATCACCTTGGTTATTTGTTGAAGTTATTCAAAAGACTTAGGAGGTATCAGTTGAGACTAAATCCTGCCAAATGTACCTTCGGAGTCAGATCCGACAAACTACTCGGCTTCATCTTAGTCAACATGGAATCGAAGTGGATCCCGATAAGGTATGAGCCATCCAGGAAATGCCTGCACCACAAATGGAGAAACAAATCAGAGGTTTCCTTGGCAGACTAAATTATATCTCCAGGTTCATCTCCAACATGAATCGTACTTGCACGCCAATCATTAAGTTGTTACGAAAAGATCAAGCGGTGGTATGGAACGAGAATTGCCAGTCAGAATTTGAGAAGATCAAAGGATACCTCCAGAAGCCTCCAATATTAATCCCACATGTGCCTGGAATACCTCTCTTCATGTACATGACGGTGCTCGAAGAATCATTGAGTTGCGTCTTGGGCTAAATAGATGAATCCGGGAAGAAAGAGCATGCAATCTATTACTTGAGCAAGAAGTTCACCGATTGTGAGAGTCGTTACTCTCTATTGGAAAAAGCTTGTCCCGTGCTGGTTTAGATGGCCAAACGTCTGAGACAGTACATGATTTGTCACACTATTCTGTTGACATCCAAAATGGATCCAATAAAGTACATATTCGAGAAACCTGCTCGGATGGGAAGACTTGCAAGACAACACATGCTCTTGTCAGAGTATGATATTTAATATGTTGCACAGAAGTCGATAAAAGGAAGCGTCTTGTCAGACTACCTTGCTGATCAACCTGTTGAAGATTATCAGTCGCTCAAATTCGACTTTCCCGACGAAGATGTCATCTCTCTTTACAAAGCTAAAGAAAAGTCTAGTCCTGAAGAGGGTCCTAAACCTGGTTCCTGTTGGAAAATGATGTTCGATGGTGCATCCAACAAAAGGGGTCATGGTGTTGGTGTTGTCTTGGAAAATCCTACCGGAGGTTACACTACTCTTACTATGAGGTTGTGCTTCAAATGCACGAACAACATAGCTGAGTATGAAGCCTACATCTTAGGTCTTAAAGCTGCCATTGACCTTCGCATTAAAATTCTGAAAGTAATTGGTGACTCTGCCTTAATGATCTATCAACTCAAGGGCGAATGGGAGACCCGAGACGAAAAACTGGTTCCTTACAAAGATTACATTTTGGAGATGATCGAGTATTTTAATAAGATCACTTTCAGACACGTCCCAAGGTTTGAAAATCATATTGCTGATGCTTTATCCAAGCTAGCATCAATGTGGAAGGTCCAGTTTGTCAACGAGGCCCCTTTGATCAGCATTGAAAGAAAGACTGCGCCAGTATACATCATGATGATGGAAGAAGATTTTGATGGAAAGCCATGGCTCTATGACATCAAGAATTACCTCCAGAATCAAGAGTATCTGGTCGATGCCTCTAAAATTTATAAGAGAGTTTTGCGAAGATTGTCATCTAAGTTCTTCATCAACAATAATGTTCTGTATAAAAGAAATCACGACATGGTCTTACTCAGATGTGTTGACGAAAGAGAAGCAGACATGCTGATGACAGATATTCATAAAGGCACCTTCGATATTCATGTAAGCGGCCTTGCAATGGCAAAGAAAATCTTGAGGGTTGGTTATTATTGGTTGACTTTGAAGACTGGCTGTATTCTGTTTGCCCGAAAATGTCATAAATGCCAAATTTATGCGGACAAGGTGCATGTGCCACCACACCCTCTGAACGTGTTGACATATCCTTGGCCATTCTCAATGTGGGGCATTGATATGATCGGAGCAATTGAGCCCAAAGAATCCAACGTTCATCAGTTCATCCTCGTCGCTATTGACTACTTCACCAAATGGGTAGAAGCTACATCCTACGCTAACGTGACCAAGCAAGTGGTTTCTCGGTTCATCAAGAAGGAGATTATCTGTTGTTACGGAATCCATAACTAGATCATTACAGATAATGGGAAAAATTTGAACAATAAAATAATGAAAGAGCTTTGTGACAATTTCAAAATTAAACATCACAACTCTTCTCCTTACCAGCCTAAGATGAACAACGCTGTTGAAGCTGCAAATAAAAATATCAAAAAGATTGTGTAGAAGATGGTAGTGACCTACAAAGATTGGCATGAAATGCTGTCATTCGCTTTACATGGATATAGAACATCTATTCGCACTTCAATAGGGGTAACCCGTTTCTCCCTGGTCTACGGGATAGTCGCAGTATTGTCGATTGAGGTTGAGATGCCTTTGTTAAGGGTCTTAATGGAAGCCAAGCTCGAAGAAGCTGAATGGGTGAAAGAAAGGTTCGATACTCTGAATCTCATTGACGAGAAGAGGATGATGGTGATATGCCATAGTTATATCTACCAGAAGAGAATGAAGAGAGCCTTCGAAAAAAAAGTCCAGGCCAAGGAATATAAAGAGGGTGAGTTGGTACTCAGGAAGATTTTGCCAGTACATCGGGACATGCGCGGAAAGTGGATGCAAACTACGATGACCCATTTGTTGTAAAGACGGTTTTTTCTAGAGGCTCTCTGATCCTTGCAATGATGGATGGTGAACAACTCCCTCATCCTGTAAACTCAGATGCAGTAAGAAAATATTATGCCTAAAAAACCCGTTAAGTTGAGACCTGGAAAGGAAACTTAGGCAAAAAGGGGGCATCCCGATGGATCATAACCTATGAAGGAGATCCAGGAAAAAATTAAGGATAAAACAAAAGAAAAGAAGAGCTCGCTAAGTCGAAAACCTGGAAAGGTGGCTTAGGCAAAAATGAGCAACAAAGGCATTTCACTGCATCAGAGTTATCACTACATGCAGAAGATCGTCAAAAAGGCTCATTCCCTACTACTCTCGTTAGAGGCAACGTTCCGGATCGACTCTTAGCTCGTTAGGACTGGATGATCATTGGAATTTTGTAAACCTTTACTTATATTGCCATTTTTCGAAATTGTAATTGTTCCATGGGACTTTGCCTTTCGTAAATTTCTGTCTTAATAAAATCAGATTTGGACCAATCTTTGTTTATGACCTGTCTTTTTTGTTATGCAAAATATCACTTATTCTTTAATAATGATTTTTTAAAGCAAAAGTTTTTGGAACAACAAATTTGTTTTAAAGAAAGTTAATTAAAAGTAAAACATAACTTTGAATGCGACTTGACGGTATAAATTTAGATTCTTCTCATGAGGACAGAATGGTTGAAACCGTAACGCCATCATTTCAGCAATATGGGCTATAGAGATTTCTTTCCCCATGCCGCCGCATTACAAAGTCTTGACAGTTTTATTGAAGTTATGACCTCTCTTCAGTAAATTTGCAAGAATATGGATCATTTCCCCATCAGAATCGCCAGAGGATTACTACTATTCTCCAGCAATGGAATTCAGTGTGATTCTCTTTGTTTCCCCTATGACAGATTGTTATCTATCTTTCGTTGCTTTCCCTTGTGGGTCGTCCGACATTGCATATGCATCATACCTTTAACATATGCATTTTTTCAGCATACCGCTCGTTTTAGGTCTGTTCTGGCTATAGCCTTCGTGATCCGGTTAGATGGTTTTCTTTGTCAAGAATCCGTCAGGTGTTCCCTCCCCAGTAGTTACTGGATGTCATCTTGAGATTCTTTGGTCGTTACTAAACCCTTTGCTTCAGACCTGTTGTCACATGCTTACCCTTTTGTTGTTACCTTAACTTCGTCAAGTTATCTAGCTTAAGTATTATTGTGATAATATCCCCGGAAAAGTCCAATAGTTGCTGGCATTGTTTAAATTCAATGGTCATTGGTATCACCGTTTGGTTGTCACCATAAAGCCTAGTCTTTACTAGAAATTCCCTGAAACCCAGTAATGTTTCGACTAGTTTTTGTTTAAAAAACCAATAATATTGGCGTTTCTGTTGATGGTTATCCCAATTTGAAGTCCAGTAATGTTTTGATTGAGGTTCTGCGTGAAATCTGATTGCTACTGGTGTCGTGGATTAGGGTTGTTACTTTATCTCCAGTAAGTCCAGTAATGTTTTGACTGGCGGTTATTGGCGTTGTTCGTCTCAGGATGGCTGGTTGTTACCAGTATCCCAAGTGAATCTTGGAAATTTTGGTTATTACCAACGCTCCTAGTGCATCCTTGGATGTTTTTTTTGTCACCTATACCTCCAGTTGTTTCTTGAAGATCCTGTTCAAACTCTTCAATATAAGGAAATCCTTAGTTTTTGTTTAATCCCCAGGGAAGGTTTTATTTCTCTATGAATCCCTCAGGAAGTCTAGTTTTTACCAGCTCCCTATTGATTTTGCTTGTCTGGTCATCACCAAATTCCCCTGTGAAGTCTAGTTGTGACTAGCAATAGGTCGGTCGCTGACCCCTATCTGATACTGCTAATTGGTAGTTACCAAACTTTAGTCGTTACTAATGTAGCATCTTATCCTTAGTATCTGGTGTTTACCTGAATCTATCCCCCAGTCGATGTCCCGTTTGTTAACGGGATCTGCTGGAAGTCTAGTAGTCACTGGCATTGCTCGAAATCCAATCGTTATTGGTATCGTTGATTTGGTCGTCACCATATCCTATTGGAAGTCTAGTCGTTACTAGCAATCCCTAAGAAAGTCTGATAGTTACTGGTATTGTTTAAAGTCCAATTGCAATTGACAATTTTCATCCAACTCTGTTGTGTTCTTCAATTTATGTTTGTTACCAACATATCCTTTTGGAAGTCTAGTCGTTACTAGCAATCCCCAAGAAAGTACGGTAATTATTGGTATTGTTTAAAGCCAATTGTTATTGGTGTTGTTGGTTCAGTTGTCACCATTTTTTATTGGAAAAACCAGTAATGATTTATCTGGCATTGTTTAAAGTCTGATTGTTGTTAGTACCTCAGTTTTGGGTCATCACCATATCCTTTGAAGGCCCAATGGTTATTGGAAATGTTCTTCTAAACTTGATATTAGGATGGTTGGTTGTTACTAGCATCCCCAATGAACCCCTAGATATCCTCAGCAGGTCTTGGAGGTCTATTAGTCACTAGCACCCTAGGTGGGTCGGGTCTTGTTTCTAGTCTTTTTCTGAAGATCCCATTCGAACTCTTAATTGCAAGGAAAATCCCCATTTGGTTTGTTCCCCAATAGGGACTATGTCTCTTGTCTGTTGAATCCTCAGTTGGAGTTCGAGTCTGTTGACTTTTGTTCCCTTGTGTGGTTTCCTAACCTTGTTTCCTTTGATGAATCTTCCAGCCGGATATACATTTCCCCAATGGATTTGTTTTCCCAGTGAAGTTTTGTTTTCCTCGTTGGAGTTTTTGTTCCCTGTCCTCTGTGTGGAGGGTTCCTGCAAAGTACCATCATTAGTCATGTCTGAACTATTGGTTGGTTTGTTTTGGATCTCTCCCCAGTGTGTCTGTGTTCCCGGTGAGTGGTTACTCGTTTGTTTTGTTCTTCTTTCTCTTTTTCTCGTGTATCAGCATTCTTAAAACTCATTGCATGGTCAGGATTTATCCTTTTTCATACCATCACATCTAAGGGACAAAAGTTTTGGTTTGCTATATTTAAATACCTTTCACCATGATTCTATGGAGATTGTCATCTCTCATACCATCTGGTAAAGTTATTTAAATAGGGGCAACTTTCATACCCCAAATTTTGACCCCTATATTTCATCATCATTCTAGGAGCACAATGCATGTGTTACCTAACCTTAACCTTTCTCAAGTTGATCTTTGTCAAGATACAGTTGAATTAGGGTTTTACACTATCAAAATCAAGGATCCTATGGACTGATCAGTCAAGGCTTTGGATTGATATTCTACAAATCAAGTCTTCATATCATCAATAGACTCACATCTTGACAAGAACAAGTGCTATTTAAGGTTGTTACCAAAATAATAGGAGCAGTGCAATGCAACACCCTGATTAAGGTTTCTAGTGGAAAAAGTCAACTAAAGTTTGAAATTTGGTCTAAAGAGGTTTCCAAAGCTTGAATCATGATCCATGGCACTCATATGAATTATTAAAGTCTCCCCAAGAAATTTGAAAGGCTCAAAGAACCCAAAACACTGAGGAGCGATCCTGAAGATTTTAGCCGTTCGGTTCGTCTGTCTGGAAAGTCAACTCTTTGACTTTTAGGATTTTGACCCCAAATTGAAGGAATCAAGTCTTCCAACATAATATTTTGCCTAACTAGTGAGTTTGGTGGATATTTAATCAAGGATTTGTGGATAACATGCAAATCAAGAAACTAGGGTTCATGAAAAACCCTAATTTTAAGCCAACTTGAAATGATCATAACTTCCTAACCACACATCCAAATGAAGTGGTTCAAAGCTTGTTGGAAAGCTCTTGAGGAGCCCTACAAAATTTTACTATGGGGTTGAGGTCTAAAAATGCATATATTTTGAGTTGTGAGCTCATCAACCTTGCCAAAAAACGTTCAAATATGATGCATATGATGCATTGAATCTGTTCAAATACTCAATCTCATCAGAAAACGTCTTCCTCAAAAAGTCAACTGTCAATCCACAAAACTTTGACTTTCTGCACTTTTAGAGCCACAACTATGTCCACTCCTCTTCCGACCTTTCCAACACTTCAAACACCTTCCGTATAGGTTGTTTAAACTATCCAAATCATCACCATACTTCTGTAACACCATTTCAGAGATTTTCCTTTGAGAGTTCTTGGTCATTCTTGCAAAAAGAGGTCATTCTATCAAGGCATCCACTTGGAAGAAGTTTGGATCACTTGAATAGCTCATTTGGAACATCTTGAGTCTGTTTGAATCATCACATCTCAGCTGGAATTCTTGCTTTGAGTATTAGCTTGAAGAGGCTACAAGAGGTATGTGCTTTTACTAGTCACTTTAAGAATCACACCATCTTTTGATATACATTGAGTTTGGATATGTTTAATATCAATTATATGTCATGTTTGAACTTTGGTTTACCCTTAAACTTGTGTGGTTGTGACTGTCCACTTGTATTGGCTTGATAGCTTTCTTTTTATGTCATTTCCATATGCAACTATGTGTTTTTGTTTGAGCATAGGTGTTTAGTGTTCATGAACATCATTTATAGGTCATATATGTTGTGTTTGATCATTTGTTTGATGTTGAAATGTTGCATTTCTGTCTGTCACCATGTTCTTGCTCAAACTTGCCATTTTGACCACTTCATGTGCAATCTGTTATTTGAACTCCTCTATTGATGTGTGGTGTTTGTAAACATCATTTGTATGTTCCATATGGTGTATTTGATCAATTTCTTGCTGCTTAAACCATGTATATTTGATTGTCCACATGTTCTTGAACATAACTTGCCATTTTCAATGATGTCTTCGAATTTTTTATTCAATGCATGATCTTTGAAAACCACCACCACCCTTGAGTTACTTGTGAAAAAATACACAAATTTCTTTTTGTTTCACTCAATTTCATTAAGTTTTGAGCAAGTTATGGTTGCTTTTGCAAATCTACCTAAAGTTGCCTTGCCTTGACTTGGTTTTTGCCCTAGTTTGCCTCATTTTGGACCCAATTTTCAAAAGTGCATAACTTCCTTGATTTTTATCATTTTGATGTCATTCATTTTTCAAAATGCTCCTTGATATGTCTAGTTTCAATGTGCGAGGAAATAATTCAAGAATTGTTATTTTTGAAACACTTTGATTCACTTGAAAGACATGACCTTCTTTAGGGTTTTTACTTGTTTTCATGAGTTTCATTGACTTATTACTTGGTTTTTTCTTTGATGTTTGATCTTGTATGAATCAATTTTGAATGTTTAACATGTTTATATGTTTGAAAACATTTGGTTCTTTGCTTTACTATGCTTATTCATGCCTTTGTAAATGTATGAACATGAAAATCATGTCTTGAAACTTTTTGTTGGTTTGTGATATGCTTCTTGATGTTGTAACCTCTTGAACATGTTCCCTTAACCTCATATTACTTGTTTATGTGTCTTGTTATAACTATAGCATGTTTAAGGTTTGATTCTTGCTTTTGTAAATGCATGAATATGAATGTATGACTTGGAACGTCTCTGTGAATCTTTGTGTATGTTCTTGATGTTATGGCCTCATGAAATTTCCCCTCATACCCTACCTTGCTTATTTATGTGTCTTGTTAGAGCCATAACATGTTTAGGTTTCATTCTTACCTTGGTTTTTATCTTGAATCTTGTTCATCTTTCCCCTTGTGAAGTTTGAATTCATGCTTGAACTGTTGTCACTCTTCTTGCTTATCCATGATTGATTGTCATCAATATGTCTTGAAAATGGTTGAATGTTGTTACATTTATATTTATTTGATTCATATGCCAAGTTGTAACATGTATGAATGAATTTTTTTTGCCTATCATTGATGAACTTGTTGTTGTCACACATGTTTCATGTTTGCTTTTGTTGGTTGTTACCTTCATAACCTTTGAACTTTTCCATGATGAGTAATGTCTTGACTTATGCTTGATGCTTGAATTGTTTGGTCTTGTAATAACCTTTATCACCATCCCTTTTTAGATGTCGTAGCATCTTTGTTTACCTTTGGTTGTAACCATTTGGTTTGATTCTTTCATTATTTAGATCTTTGTTGTAACTTTGTTCTTTGCTTGATGTTGTTACATGCTTGCCCCAAATCTTTCTTGGTTGTTACCATGCTCTTCTATATCTTCATCATGTTTGAATGAATGCTTATGTGTGCTTTAACTTTGTTAAGTTTCCCCGAGTAATGGAACTTGTTAGTTCTCATCCAGTTGCCTTGTTTTTCCCTCATTCCAAAGGAAAATCTCTTTATCGACTTCACTATCATAGATAGCTCATTACCCTCCCATTGACTTGTTTAAGTTATTAGGTTCTTTAACTTAGTTAATTTAGAACCTATATCCAGTAGACTTTGCTTTAAGTCTAAAGGCCTACCCTTTGTTAGAAGTATCCTTTAATTAGAACTTTAGGATAGAGTTTGTTAACTCTATGTAAGGATCATTGTCATGATTACTTCCTCCCTTCTTGGCTTCTGCCAAAGTCAATCCCCCTTGAGTGTTCAACTTAGATTTAGAGAGTTTTTTCAAACCCTTCACAAGCATTGCCATGTTTTTCCCCTTGGAGTGTTTACCATAGTCAAAAATTCCTCAAACTTAGTAAGGAGAACCACGGTTGCTCTGATTCCATCCTAGTAAGGATACGTAGGCATAAGATGCGATATCTTTGCAAGCAAACTTAGAACCATCCTTAGGTCTTTACCTAGAACTTTAACCTAACCTTGATCTAATAACCCTAGCAAACAACTTAGATAACTTAGCATACACACACATACACAAAAGGTTCCCATAGAGTACCACAGATGTCTAGGATGTGAAATACCTACCCTAGGCATAACCAACCCCCAAACCCCGAATCTTTAGCATTGTTGTTACATCGCGAAAAAGGTTTTTCTTTCTTTAACCTTTCCTTTGGATAAATCAAAGCTCGATGGTGAACTTCAATGAATTAAGATTCAAGTTAATCAATAGCTTGGCATCCGATTCTCACCACAACAGGAAGCAATTGAAGATCAAAGGAATCCTATTATCTTGTAATGTCTAATTTTTATTTTGTATTATCTCTGAACCTTATAAGTAGCTAAACCCTCCAATGCTAGGGGGTGTCCCTGAATTGCTTTTATAATGAATATGATTTCCTTTATTATGTGACATAAGTGCTTTTTTTATAATCAATTTTATTGTATAATGTGTTTAATGCTTTTTCTATCGGACAAATGGAAATTGATTTACGGTTAACCTTAGGTCGGATAAACCACTGTTAATGCTTTTTATACAATAATACCATAGTAGATATCACCTAGGACTAGGGATACCCTGTAGTAACCACACATTCTTGATAAAATATAATGCTTGATTTCATCCCAAATCTCTAAGGACTTAGGGTTTGGGATGAATATCAAATGTTTTTCTTTTTAAGGCCTTAGGGAAAAGTATACTTGAAAATCGGTAAAGGTTTGTTTTAAGCCATGTCTCGTGAATAAGGATTAAGGTTGTTGCAAGGAAATTCATACATTGTACCCTAGCATGCTTCTCATGTCTGTTAAAACTTCCTTTTATTATTAATTTATTTATTTCTTGATTTTCCCTTATAACTTTACAAAACAATCCTCAAACCCCAATTCATGTTTGTTTAATTGAATTACAATAAGAACTTATATTCCTACGCAGTCCTCGAGATCGATACTGGGGATAAAACCCATATTTTAACTACAATCGGCAAAAATAGTACACTTGCTATTTTTCCGATCATTACGCCGATGACAACTGAACTTTTGAGTAACAATGACGCTTGGATTTCGGTTTGTTCAATGAAAATGGGTTTTGAGTTACCGATAAATACCGAATTTTAAAGGTGGTACCAATGAAGATTGAACTTTGATTTTGAGAGTGCCAATAAAGATTGTACTTTTGGTTTTTTTTTCTAGTTGCTAATGAAAATTAGACTTTTTAATTTGAAAGGTTTCAATGAAGATTTGACTTTGGTTTCTTTCTGGTTGCCAATGAAGGTTGAACTTTGGTCTTTTCCGGTTGCCAATGAATATTGGACTTTGGTTTCTAGAAAGATCTTGACTTACCAACACTTTAGGTCTTGATAATGTTGTGGTCGTAAGTCAGATATGGATCCTTTTCGTGCCCCAAATTTGACTCGTTGCTTGGCAAGTTATGCCTTTATTCATGGGAGAACCCCGACTTCTGTGCTGATTCGGTCATGGTGACCTATGGATGATTTCATGTATTGTGCATCGATCTCATATGTAAAATGTTAATCTCCTTTTAGACATTTCAAAATCAAAACAATTTACTATTATTTTCAATGCTTTTATTATTTCCAAAGTTTAATGCATTATTTATCAAAAGTAGTTATCATTTTGAAAATAAGCATAAAAGCAAAATA
Organism: Lathyrus sativus; assembly: GCA_963859935.3. Classification (NCBI taxonomy): domain Eukaryota; kingdom Viridiplantae; phylum Streptophyta; class Magnoliopsida; order Fabales; family Fabaceae; genus Lathyrus; species Lathyrus sativus. Next base: position 665,108,847 of record OZ012740.1, read on the forward strand.
ATAGAGAAAGATTTAATGAATAAGTTTTCTTTTATTCAATGAATAATTGACCTATAAATGGGTGACAATACATAAGGATGCAATTCCTATAAGAAAAAATTGTTGAGATGGAAAAAGTAAAATGGAAATGGAAAATATTTATGTTTCCATAGAATTACAACACTGCTATTTGAAGGTGAGAAAAATACAAGAAGGAGGGTTGATTGTGTTGGCATTTTCTCCTTCTAATATTTTTCTTCTTCTGCTTCTGATGAATCTTAATCATATTTTGAACACTTGGTTCAGAGTACGACTTAGAAATACTAGGTTAGCTTCTGAAATTCCTTATCAGATTCTGAACCAGAATCTGACTCAGAGTTGTAAAGATGATAGCAACGGAATGATAAGTACAAAAGCAACGAAAGTAGAAGCAAAAACACATAATAATTATCCTAGTTCCTCTCATGATTTGATAGTAGTCTAGTTCTCTTTCACTTCCAAGGGATTTTCACTATAACGAAACTGATTACAAATGCTCAAGCACCATGCAAGAGACTTTCAATGCTCAAACCCAGAAGTAAGAGACTTATATGCTTAAGCACACAAGTAATAGCCTTTGAATGCTTAAACACACAATCAAGAGACTTCCAATTCTCAAGCAAACAGGAAAGAGACTTTAAATGATCAAGCACTAAAGCAAGATAGTTTTGACTCTATAACAAACTATTAAGAGATTTGGGTAAAACCTACACTTGATATATAATCAGAGGTGTAGATAGAATACAACTTCGAAAAACTCTAAGACTTAAGAACTTCTCAAATATTCAAAGTGTTAAGAGGTTCTAAGTCTAGGAAATTTTATAGAGTGACTTCTCTTTGAAATGTCAAGGTTTAGAGTCTTGTTATACAATGTGTTATAGATTGGTCTTTTTCTTCAAGACTTCTGCTCCTTATATAAAGAGGAATAAAATAGACGTTGAAGACTTTCACCAAAAGGTTTGGCTAGCTTCCTACTTGATTGAACACATCAAGAAAGCACCTTTCCACATGAGGGATTATACATTAAAGCTCACATAACAAAGAAGAGATTTTTCCTTAAGTCTTCACATGATCAAAAGGTCTCTGATATTGTCAGAGTTTCCTCAATTAAAGTGAACATGCTTCAAAAATTGAATTTCTTCATACTTCACTCTTTAGAGGTTAATCTTCTTCAGAGTCTTTTTCATGGCTTCTGAAGCTTCAAAGTTGGGATCACTAGAGAATGACTTTCTTCAGAGTTAACTGCTTCAGAGTCTGGATTTTCCATCAGAGCCAAAGTTTTCATAAGTGATCTTCAGATCTAGAGTCTAAACTTCAGATTCATAATCCTTAAGCTTATCTTCATTTATTCTCACTCTTATATTCCTGCATACTTGAACATATGTTAGAATGCCCAATTATTTTTTAAATGCCATGTTATCATCAAAATCCTAGGGATATGTTATCAACCATTTTTTCCAACAACTGCACTCCCTTTTTGATGATGACAGATATAAGTATTTAAGAACAATGGTTGTTAATTTAATTAACATGTTGACTTCAGGGTCTAAGGTTTGTAAGCTCCCCCTGAGTCTGATAGTCCAAAGGGTGAGGTTTGTTAGCTCCCCCTCAGTCCTATCTAGGTTAATTAAATTCATTTAAAGCACAATAACATTAATCTTCATATATTAAGCAGCAGTAATAATAATCATCAGATTCATGCGCTTAAATATTATTTATCTCTCCCCCTTTTGTCATCAACAAAAAGTAATATTGGAGAAAGAAAAGTCTCTAAAGAAAAACAAATATATGGGAAAGAATCAGGTCAAAGTAAAAATAAATAATACTCACATTTTCTCCTATTGTCATTAGTAAAAAACGTGCAAGAAAAAAATGATGACTTGAGTGGTTGGAAAAAGTTTAGCAGTTCACGAGATATTCCAACCTATTTCTTGGCTTATGAGATATAGCATTCAAACCTTGGAAAGAGAGTCTGAAGACCAAGAATATATCTCTCTCTTGATTCTATTGGTGCACATAAAACTAGACAAATTACATTTGTTTCCATTTTCTCTATAAAAGCCAGTTTAGAAAAAGCAGAAAATTCGTTCCTTCTTCTTCCATAAAACCTCTCCCTTGACCATAATAAGAAAATTAACTAAGAACAACAAGGGTGGTTCCTCATAAGAGGTGAAGAAGGATTTAAATGGAAATATGACCAAATTAACTCATCCAAAGGTGCTGGAACTTCTGCTTGAGCAACTAGGGTTGGAAAAACATCAGAGACAAAGATGAAGAACCCAAAGAAGAACCCCAAGAAGGAAATTATCAAGATATCTAATGATTAGTGGGATGAGGATGAGAGGATATTCCATATGAGAGGAGGGTGGGTATTCACTAAAAATGAGGGATGTTGTCTCATGTATTGCACTTTAATAATCAAAATCATGTAATCCTTTCCATTGAATACAAGCAGTTTTGTTCCCATAGCTTTGTTTAAAACTCTTTTTAACCACCCAAGTCATGAATGTTCGGTAACGTTTAAAACAATTTCACAAATTTAAACTAACTAATATCCAAGGAGATTGATAAAACATGATTTTATCTTACCAGACTCTGATCATTCATTCAAAATCAAGCATTACTCTTTCATACAATTCATGTTTAGATTCTTTTTAATGAAATCAAATCTTTATATAGTGAGAGGTTTGGTAAATATATCAGCCCATTAATGATCTATATCAATGAACTGCTTATCTATTACACTATTATTAACATAATCTCTAATGAAATGATATTTTTATTTCTAGGTGCTTGGTTCTAGAATGTTGAACTGGATTGTTTGTTAAACATATGGCAACAATATTATCAACGAATATGGGAATACTCCTTCCACTAATATGATAGTCTTATAACTAATATTTCATCCAGAGAAGTTATGTGCAACATTTAGCAGCTACGATGTATTTCTCTTCTATTATGGACAAGCCAATAGTTGCTTGTCTTTTATTAGCTCAAGATATTAGGTTTTCGCCTATGAATTGACAGTTTCTACTAGTGGATTTCCTTTCAATTCTATCTCTAGTATAATCATCATCACATAATCCAACTAGCTTGTAATCTAGGTATTTTTTTATAAAGAAACCCTAGATTAGTTGTTCCTTAAGATACCTAAAGATTCTCTTAACAACTATTAAGTGAGTCTCCCTAGGATCTGTTTGGAATCTTGCACACATACACTCACTAAATAAAATATCTGGCATAGAAATTGTTAAGTAGAGTGAGGAACCAATCATACCCATATACAGCTTCTGGAAGACTTTAGAGCTTTCGTCTTCTTTGTTCAAATTGTGTGTTGGATGCATAAGAGTTTTTATAACTTTGCAGTCTTCAAGTTTGAACTTCTTCAGAAGCTCTTTTGTATATTTTAACTGATGCAAATAAAATCCACCTTTGCTTTGGTTTATTTTAATTCCAAGGAAGAACTTCAATTCACTCATCATGCTCATTTCAAATTCATCCCGCACTGTCTTAGGAAACTCCTTGCAAAGGGTAACATTAGTAGAACCAAAAATAATATAATCTACATATATATTAACACTTAAGATGTCAGTTTTTTTATATTTTTCTGAAGAGTATGGTATCAACTTGCCTTTCTGGAAATAATTTTCTAAGAGGAAGTTAGTCAATCTCTCATACCAGCAGGATCTAGGATCCTATTTGAGTCCATAGAGTGACTTCTTAAGTTTAAAAACATGTGTCTGAATGGATTGAATCCTAAAATCCAGATGGCTGATTTACATAAACTTCTTCAGACACCATTTAAAAATGCATTCTTAATATCCATATGATATAGAATGATGTCATGATTAATAGCATAGAAGATAAGTAACACGGTTTTCTCTAACCTTGCAACTGGTGCAAAAGTTTTAGAGAAATTAATAACTTCTTGCTGACTGTAACCTTGAGCTACAAGTTTGGCTTTGTTACTTACCACTTATCCTTTCTCATTAAGCTTGTTTTTGAATACCCATTTTTTCTAATGATTTTCTTCTGATGAGGTCTAGGTATTATATCCTACACATCTTTCCTTTGAAACTGGTTCATTTCTTCTTGAATGGCTATAATCCTTCCATCATTAGATAAGTTTTCATTACCATAACTTGGTTCTACCATGGAGATAAGTTCCAGAATTGAACGCTCCTCTTTGAATGCATATCTAGTTTTTAGAGATTATCTTTATTTCTGATGATTAACTCTTCTGGATGAGAAGACTTGTACTTGAAGGTTTTTTTGGATTGTGCAGCTTCATGAGAATCACCAGGAGCTTCCTCATAACTTGCTTCCTCTGGATGTGTTTCAAAATTAAGTTTGGTTTTGTACCACCAACTTTTGAGCATCTAAGTTCTATACATTCATCTTCTAAAGGGATAATAGCTTCTAATCCACCAGCTTCTTGATAGACTTCTGATATATGAAATTTTAAAAAAATTTCAACTAGCTCTGACATTTTACTTCCAGACTCTTTGTCATCAAATTTGATATGCATAGACCATTCAACAATTTTGGTTTCAGAGTTATACACCATGCATGCCTTTGTGCGTTTAGAGTATCCTAAAAAGACAACCTTTTGAGCTTTAACACCAAATTTCTTCAGATAGACTTTATTGTTTAAGATGTAACATGTACACCCAAATTGATGAAAATAAGAAATGTTATATTTTATTCCTTTGAAAAGCTCATATGCAATTTTGTTAAGAACATAACATGTTGCGTTTATAGCTCTTCCTACAAGTACTTAGGTAAGTTATTTTCATGAATCATGATTTTGGCCATCTTTTTAAGGATTTGTTCTTTCTCTATACAACCGTGTTTTGTTATGGAGTTCTAGGAGAATAGAAGTCACAGAGGATTCCATATTTTTCATAAAATTTTTCAAAAGGTTAATTTTAAAATTCTCCTCCACGGTCACTCCTTACTTTTAAATTTTTTTTTTCATTTTGTACTTGTATGCAGAAGACACTATACACATTTTATGGAATTTGACCCAAGTCCATATACTAAGGTCATCAGCTATGACAAGTCCATATTTCTTCCCATTGATTGATGTAGTACTAACAGGACCTGACAAATCAATGTGGATTAGTTCTAAGGTTCTAGAGGTAGAGATAAAGTTTTTTGTTTTAAAAGAGGTTTTGTTAATTTTCCCTATTTGGAATGCTCAACAGAGAGCATCTAAATGATAGCTAAGATCAGGCAACCCCTTAATAAGTTTTAACTTGCTAAGCTTGGAGATTAATCTTCAGTTAGCATGACTTAACCTTCTGTGTTTAACCCACTTTTCATCATCCATTGATAAAAGGAAAAAGTACGTTTTATCAGGAAATTCAGAAAAATTAATTTTATTAACATTTCCTTTCCTCTTACCCTTGAACACTAGTGCTTTATCAAATTCATTCATGCCTGTACAAATGTTCTTATTAAATCCTACTTCATAACCACTATCACAAAATTGACTTATGCTAAGTAGGTTATGTTTTAGTCTATCTACTAACCATACATTATTGATAGAGATAAAGAGTTACCAATAGTACATGTACCAATGATCTTCCCTTTTTGTTTTCCTCCAAATCCTATAGTGCCTCCCTCTTTTAGAGTGAAGGTTTGGGACATATGCTTTTCTCCTATCGTATGTCGTGAGCATCCATTTTCATTTACCATGACTGCTGTTTTGCTTCTCTCTTGAAGCATATTTGTAGCAAAAATGATTTTAGATTTAGGTACCCATAGTCTTATGGGCCATATAAGATTAGTACTGACAATTTTTCTCTTGTTTTGCACCTTTTATCTTTCTTTCTCTCTCATATGGAAAGGCTTCAAATCATTCAAGAATTTTATTTTAGAAGTTTATTGACTTGAATGAATCTTGACCTTAGGTTCTGAACGTTCCAGAACCTTATGACTTGATGCCTTAGATTTTGGTTTCTTCAGAACCCTTGACTCAACTGTTTTAGATTTTGATTGGTTCAGAAACTTTGCATTGTTAGAACTAGGTACAAAATAAAAGTCTAACTCTTTTTTAGTAGATTTTGAAGAAGAAGGATCTGATGGTTTTATCAAGGTTTCAGTCCTTGGATTAAATTATTTTCGATAGTAACCAATACCTTCTCCTCTATTTCTACTTATATCATAGATCATGGATGCAAGTTTAGTTCTTTTATGGCCAAATTAAGATAAATTCTTGAAGGGCCATTTCACACTCATCGAGAGTTTTATCGAACACATCTTTAACAAGAGTGATATGATCTCTCTCAAGAGCTTCATTTTTGTTTTGAACAAATATTAATTCTTCTTTCAAAAGATCATATTGTTTTGTTAATACTTTCATGTGTCTGGAATTTTCCCGACATCTACTTATAAGATCTTGAGTGAAGGTAATCAAATTAAAACGAGATAGTTTAGAAAGTACCTCACCCTCTTCAGATTCTAATCCACTATCATAGTCAGATTCTACTTCAGAAGATGTAAGAACCATCAAATCTAGATTGTCTTATTCTTCATCTTTCACAAAATCTTCATCATTGCTAAGTTCATCTCATGTTGCCATGGAACTCTTCTTGAATTTGTTTATAAATTTGTCCTTCTGGAAGCTTCCTTTCTTTAACTTGTCCTTTTGTAGCTCTACACAGTCAGCAATAAAGTGACCAAACTTCTGTAGTTGAAGTAGCTTCTAACCATCCTTCTTATCACTTGAACTTGATCCTCTAAAGCCACTGCTTCTACCAGAGAATCCATTGTTCTTCTTGGCCAAGTATTGAAATCTTTTAATGATAAAGGCCATTTACTCATCATCTAAGTCTCCTTCAGAACCTTTTGATTGAGAAGCTTTTTCAGAGTTTGAAACTTTAGGGAACTTTACATGTTTTGCAGAAGATTTCAAAGCTAGGAACTTTGGCATCTTGACAGGTTCATCTCCATTGAGCTCCTTCTCATGACTCTAGATATTTTTGATAATACTTTCAAGACTTAATGAGTTTAGGTCTTTATTTTCTTAGATAATTGTTACCTTGGGTCTGTATTTAATAGGAAGACTCCTAAGAATCTTATTGACATGATCAGAGGTAGTGTAGCTCTTGTTCAGAACTTGAAGTCCATACACAAGAATTTGAAACCTAGAAAACATGGTTTCAATGTCTTCATCCTCCTTCATTCTAAACATATCATATTGTTGAACCAAAAAGGTTAGGCTTAGCTTCCTTAACTTGTTGATGCCCTTCATATGTAGCACATAAGCATTTAAAAATGGTCTTAGTAGTATATTTATCAATGATTTTGATGTACTTTGAATGAGGTAGAGCATCAACCAAGATGCCTCTAACTCTATGATGTTTTCTGAAAGTATTTTTTGAACAGATGTGAGAGATTTTCTATCAGACACCATTCTAACTCCATTGATTTGAATGGTGATACTAATTCGATGTGTCATGCTTTAGTCACTTGTCGCATTTATTCACATTATCTTTGGCATCTTCATTCGTAGTGTGAAATTAGTATCTAGATCTATTAGCCTAATTATATAAGAATTTTCAACCTAAGTGTTGTCTGGAGGTTCCCCTGTGGATTTCTCGAAGGATGCAGTTCCTCTCTTTGTGGGATATACATTTGAGAAATACATAGGAAACTTTGTATTATCTTAATGAGAGAGTACATGCAAGCCTTTCTTTTTCCGTGGGAAGCTTACTTCTTGTTGTTAAGTAATTTTCCTGATTTAATAAACTTTGATTTTGGAGTCATTCATTAGCCTAACACGGCTCCTTAGTTTCTATTGTTGTTGTTATTGTTGTTCTTGTGATGCATGTATATTTCATTGTATTTTAGGTTTTTGTTGTTGTCGCCTCTTATGGATACCGTTTTAGCCGACTTTGATATGATATAAACTTTATTACATTTATCTCGGGCAAACTATTTTATATCAATAGAAAGGAACTTCAACATATTTTCCTTCACTAGGGTTAGGTACTTCTAGAAGGTTTAACCCTTGGATTTTATTTCCTTTTTATTCGAGAAATTAAAAGTTAGTTTTACGACATCATCCTTACCTCTTGTGCCACATCTCTTTGAATATGTTTAGCTTGCCAAACATGTTATGTATTCAACAATTTGAGGTTGATAAGGAAAACCTTTGGATGCAAACCCCTTCAGTGAACTATTCAAGTGTGTCCATGCCATTTCAACTACAAACTCTTCTAATATATGTTTAATGCCTTTTCGAGATTAAAAGCGGACATCAAACTCATGAAGATAAACAAAGCACTTCGTCATTATGTCAGAGATATCAGGTCTGAAGAGAACTAGCTTACATGTTGATCAATTTGTAGTATTATTTGATAAGCTTAACTATGTTTGTCTCACTTTGCACCATTTTCTCTATCAGCCGGTAACACAACTTTGATCCTTGCAATACTTTGTTGATGAAGTATACTAATTTCTAAATTTTGTTAATTTCTATGATGAGTAAGGTGATAATGGATTCACTAGAAATCGAAAATATATGAATGATTTTTTTCTTGCTAGGGTCTACTGAGTATAAGATATTGGTAAATTACCTCTTTAAATTGGCAGATAATGATTATGTTTTCTTTTGTACATTCAATTATAATTCTTTTCCTCAATAGGCTCAATAATGGTAGGATGTGTTTGTTTGGTATCGCGATGGAGGTCAAAGTTGACATCTTTGTAATTATTATGTACTTGTCTAAATTTACTTCAACTTCTCTTTCCTCGAGGTAGAATTAAAGAAATTTACCTGGTTAGACTTCAAAGGTACTTAAATATGTGTACAACCTCATATTGTTTCTTAAAACCTCACGAAAGACTTCCTATAAATGGGCCATGTTGCTTATTTTTTTTCTAAAATTTGACGATCATGTTATCCATGTAAAATTTATGCATGTCTTTAATCTTCCTTATATTTCTCAACTACACAATGTGAACTCTCTATTTGGCTTCAACCTTTCTTATAGCTTCTAGAGGCGAGGCTTATTTGTTGTTCTCATGATTATTATCAATGATGGTTGGTTCTTACATCGTGTCAAAGTTAGTTAGGTGGACCATGCATACTCTCATTGACTTTAGATCTACCTCAAATTTCCTTGAGCTTTAGTGTTTGTCCTTTCCTTTGGGTTTCATGCCCATTTTTTAGATTCTTCAGATATGCTAATAAACAAGACTGGCATGCCTCTACGTCTTCCTTTATTGTTTCAACTTATCGTTTGGTGTTTGAAATTCTGGCAAGCACACGATGGATGTTATTGCCAAAGTTATAACATCCACTGTAACATTGACTACTGTACTAACTAATTAAACTGTAAGTAAAAGCAGTAAATAACACAGTAATTGTTCACCCAGTTCAGTGTCAACAACACCTACATCTGGGAGCTACCAAGCCAGGGAGGAAATTCACTATCAGTAGAATTAATTCAGAGTCAAACAACTCAGTTTGCACTCCTCACTTAAAACCTACCCAATGACACTTCAACCTAGAGACACTCTAGACTTGAGTATTCCCACTCACTCCCCCTCAATCACATAACAGTGATATTCAATTACAGTTACAGAATAAAGATGAAGAAACACTTCATACACGCCTTGATCTTGCTTCAAAGCTTTGATCAAGGGACACACACATTCTTGCTTAAAAGCTTTGAGTGAGATACAACTTAGAATCTACCTAACCACTGCAGCAGACAATTGCTTAGTAAACAAGTATTCCTAAGACTCAATTCACACGTGAAGAAAACACTTTCTTCACTCACAATACTCACGTGAAGAACAACCTTCTTCACTCACAAGGACTCTGTAATATGCACTCTTTATTCTTCTATCAAAATCCTTACTGCTAAGATTGCTCCTTCTGATATATATAGAGCAGTCAGTTCTTTGGGCCTTGGTGCGCACAGTTAGGTTTAATCATAACAAACCCTACTCTTTAATCATCTGCACGCTTGCGATTTAATATAGGAGCATTTGTTTTGCTTTAGGGCTTTTCAAATGTCTCCTGTCTTTCAGCTTGAGCTCCTGATTTGTTTCCTGATTTCTAGATACCAGAAAAACTAACATGCATGCTGGATGTCATACGGTCAGTGTCATGACATTCTGTATGACATTTAGCTTAACTTATGGTTAACTTACCCTACACACGCATCATTATGTATTTCTTAACACTCAGTATGACATACATGCAAACTCTAATGTTTTGCCACAAAATGCAGCCAATCAAGAGCACTTACAGTGTTGATAACTCGTATTAAGATGAATAGTTTGTTGAGAAACAAATGTGGTTTGGAAGTTTCACATTGCTTGAAAAAGTGGAGATTAAGCATTTTATAAGTGAGATGACCCATACATCCATTGTCTTAAGATTTTGGATGAGTATGTGTTGTCTCTCTAATTTGTTTGGGTAGTTTTTGACTGAATGTGGATGCTTCCCTTATCGTGCACATTAGAGGTATTAGAGTTGATGGTTCGAGTAAGAGACCTACTTCTTGTATTAAAAGTCTTCCTGACATGGCGGTGGTCAGACGACGTGTCCTGTTGAAGAGTCCATGAAGTGGTAAGAGTGTCTTTCAATGGCAGTAAAAGTATGTGGATGAAAGAGTTTCTGCTTGAGAGAAAGCATAATAGATAAATTCACACATGAGGGAGAGATTGTTGAGAAACAAGTGTGATTTGAAAGTCACACATTGCTTTTAAAAGTAAAGGCTTAGCATTTTTTAAAGTGAGAGAACTGATACACACCATTGACTTAAAGTTTTTAGTGTTGAGTTTGTAATTCCTTGTGTTGAAGCAGTGTAGCTTGACAGAAACAAGGATTAGTCGAAATTAGCCTAACGTGTGTGTATGTGTGTCATACCCCAAATTTGTCCTACCTGTATATAGCTTCCATTTGTACATCCATCCATTATTATTCATATAATATGTGGTGCAAGTTTGAAGTCGAGACGTCGCAAGGTTGCGTAATTTATAGTTGGATTTGAAGAGTTCAAAATAATTGTGAGGTCAAGATCCCTCCACCTCACATTCAATTTTCATCATTTAAATCCAACTATAATTCAAGTCCGCTGTGGTGTTGCAATAATCACAAACCATAGTTGAATGGTTTTAAGTGAATTTTGAAATATGGATTAAATTTAGTCAAGCTTTGGGGTAATGGGTTTCATAGGTTTCCAAGTTATAATTCATTTTTAATGAGGCTACTTTATACAATCATGACAGTAAAGAAATTTGAATTCAGTTACAAGGAGTTTATTTGAGGAATTTATATGATTCAAAATACGTAATACAAGTTATGCAATATTCAAAGGAGGAACTTCAGCCTAAGAGGATAAGTTATAAACAAGCTTTGAGATTGTTCTTTTAATGCACTGCAAAATTCAGAGTTTCATGGCCCACACACAAGGCACATGAACTTTTCACAAAGTAGCCAGCAAGACGCACAGCTACGAAACCGCTACGTCAATGCCATTTTCCTCCATTTTGTACATCCCTGCTACACCCACAATGGATAAAAAAACCATATACAAAGAAAAATTTCAGAGTGAAGGAAAAGAGGCAAATTGCAATAACCCTGCGATATGTCTTGCAACTGGCCCCACAATTGTCACACAAAACATCCACTCTGCACAAGGACGACAGACTGTCCTCAACCTGCATAAAGTACGAGTTGTGTGTTTCACCCTTAATGACAAAATGCAAGGCAAATCATGACCCCACAAGCTTGTACGGAACTTGTAGCAACCACCACAAAACAACACGCTACATCACGCCTGCTATCAGTAACTGCTACATCCATCCATTACACTTACACAAAAAACCAGCAAATAAAGAAATGGCAAAAAAATGAAGAGAAAAATTAACTGCATAATCCTTAGCATAATGGCATAATAGAGGCACTATGAAGAATGTGTACTACCTGAGAAACACACAACAAGCAATAAAAATAAGATGAGACACAAAATGAAGGGCTATTGTGTTTTAGGCCCGTTACGGTTTCTATGTTACAACCAAATTTGAGAATGCTGATTGTTGAACAAGTCACGTGAGGGAGAGGGAAGGCAACGGCCTGTGCACCAAGGATGCTAGCAGCAGAGCAAAACTGGTATGAAAAGCCATATGCTGCTCAAATCGTACAATAGCCCAGACCAATTCATTACACCATGTACCACCTGCAAATATGCCTCACAACAGACAAAATTAATCAAGTTGAATTGGTAGAACACAACACAGACAAAGCCATTGTTGTCTCAAACCACACAAGACAGGATCCTGGTGTAATGAATTGGACAAGCACATTGTACCGAAAACTTAATCAAGAAGTTTGGCTAAATTTTCAAAATGAGAAGAGGTTCATGGAGCCGACATTTTCCTGGTTCATGCTTCAAACTAAACACTTCCTACAATTGTTGCACCCTAAAATTTGACCAACCGATTCTCCTATCTGACTCATGGTTTAAATTCATATTCGCAGCTCAGACATGTGATTTTTGTGCACAAGCAGGGGATATCAGAGTTTACAGCTTGATTTTCGTCTATCAGATATGGCAGATTCAGTCCAGATTATCGGGGTTTTATTTTCGGGAAATTGTGCGCTCCTCAGTGATTTTTAGCTTGCACAGTGATTTTGAGGCTATTTTGATGCCCGGGGATATCTGTTCGATTCGATCTGGTCTCGTGCGCTCTTTTATGGGGGTCATTTGCATTCATCTGCATTTTTAAGGTTTAATAGGCTTTTGTGAATTTTTAATAGGCTTTATAGATTTTTCTGGAATTTAAATAGGGTTTTTGAATATTTTAACAATTTAATTCTCTTTTTAGAATTTTATAGAATTTTTAAATAGTTTTTAGAATAATAAAGAAAAAGGGGAATATAGTTTTTCTTTTATTACTAATAGATAATAATAGTTTAGAATTTTATAGGTTTGTTAAATAGGTTTAATTGCTTTTTAAATCATTTTTAGAATTTTCTATAGATTTTTAAATAGGTTTAAGTGTTTTTTAGATAATATAGAAAATAATATAGTTTTTCTTTTATTAATAGATATTAAATAATATTAGATTTTTAATAGAAAATTAGATTGATTTAGAATTAATTAGATCTTAACTAGATTTTTTAGATTTAATTAGGATAATTAGACTTTAAATCATTTTTTAGAGTTTAATTAGGTTAACTGAATTTTAGAGTTAATTAGATCTTAATTGATTTTTAGGTTTAATTAGGATAATATGAGTTTTAATCATTTTTTTAGAGTTGATTATTAGGTTTAATTGTTGTTTATTTTAATTCAGCTTTTACAGATTTTTTTGGTCATCTTCGTGGGCCAGAATCCAGTTTTTGGGGCCCAATTCGCAGTCATTGCTGCAGTTCAGAAAGTCCAAAAATGGTCCACAGTCCAAATTCGTCCAAAAATCCAGCAAGCCCCAGAAACTTCTAGAACACGCCAGCAAGTCTTCAGTGTAATAAATAGTGCGCCACGTGTAGGAAGAAAGAGGGTCCCACGCGTTTCGTAGAGAGCACGCCACCACCCACTCCCAGAGTCACACACGTGTTACACAGCTGTCCCACCACTTCCTCTCTCTCTGCGCATGCACGCCACTTGGCGCCCCCACACCCATCGCCTGAGTGTCACCGCCGGCCATGCATCCGCCGTGCCGGTCATCAGTAACGGTCACCGGAGAGCAGTAACCGTCGCCGGACTTCGTTAGATCGCCGGAATCTGCAGAAATTCCCAGAATTCCTTCTTTCTTCCACCGATCCCTTCCGTCAGCCTCAAAACCCCCTCGCCGGAAACATCATCGTCGCCGGAATCATCAACCTTCATACAACATTTCTCCAGAATCCACTCAAACCTTCAACAATCTTCATCAAATTTTCCAGAACACCCTAAACCTTCATACTCCATCAAAGATTTCCAGAAACCAGACCTTCATCCGCCATCGAAGATTTCCAGAAACTCAAACCTTCATACAACATCTCCAGAACGCCATCAAACCTCCATAAGTCCTTCAATCCTCCCAGCTTCATCAAGATTCCTCGTTCTTCAACAAAGCCACCAAGATGTTCAAATATCAGAGGCGTCCAAATCGTCTTCATCTGGACCTATGAAGAACACAAGCGCACTCATCCAGATCTCCAGATTCGTCGTCTGCTTCCAGGAGATTTCCAGATTCCTTCGCTCCAACCTTCATCTATAGCGTCTTCAGAAAAGTCCTTCAAAGAAGGCGAACTACTCCCCAGGTATGCTTGCTAAAACTCCTTGCGTGTTCTTCTTCAGATTAGATTGCGTTGCCTTCAACGATTAGGGTTTTAATTGATTAATTGATTTGGTGCGTGGTTTAAGACTAGATCTTGAGTAGTGATTTCTTGTGAGGGATTGAGGTGTTTGGGTGAGGATTTGTTTCGTTTAGGGTTTGTTGGATTGATTGAGTTGCAGAGAGAGTGAATTGAGGGAGACGAATGAGGGAGACGGCTAGAGAGGAGAATGAACAGTGTTAGGGTTTGGAGAGAGTGATAGGTTTTGTTTTCTGAGTAGTGGATTAGGGTTGGGCTGGGTTCAAAGCCCAAGCGCGTTTTCTGAACGCTACACACCCTAGTTTACTCAATCTCCCCCCCTGGCATATGAGAGACTGAATGGATTGAATTGGGCCTTAGGCCCTGATTGCTAACGGCACCCCCTCATTTGAGCCCATAATGATAATGAACTGAAAAATTGCTAGCGCTGCACCCCCCTGCGCTCAGCTCAGCTTTTTTTTGTTTTTTCTGGATAATAAGTCCTGGGCCTTGCGCCCTTTTGCTAGTTGCACCCCCAGCATAGGCCCAATGAATAATAACCTGATTTCTTTGCTGATAGTACCCCCCAGCTTTATTTCAATTTTATTTTAATTTCTTTTATTTTTGCATATCAAATAATTCATAGAAAAATGTAAATAATTGTTTTTTAATAATTCTTTTTTCTACCATTTCATGAAAATGTTAAGAAAATTAAATAAAAATAAAAATGACATTTTATTTTAGTTTGCTATTTTTTTGCATATTTTCCAATTAATTGGTTTCTTGTTAATATTTTCAATGCATGCATATCATTAGAAAATTCATAAAAAATGGTAGATTTAGTCAAATAATTCCGTTCTTTTTTCTGTAGACTCGTAATTCAGTGTAGAATTTTATAGGGCAAAAACATTAGCTTAGTCATGCATTTTCATTTTTATGGCATTTTTTTTCATTGTTATTAATGTTGGATAAATTGGTTTGTGGATATGTCTGTCTTGCTGATTTTAGTTCTTTCATCTGGTGTTGAATTTTGTTCTGATTTTTCAGTATGTTATCCTAGAGCCATGTAGGTCTCCCATTAGATTTTTGATAGATTTTTGTGGGATGTT
Source organism: Lathyrus sativus (assembly GCA_963859935.3). Classification (NCBI taxonomy): domain Eukaryota; kingdom Viridiplantae; phylum Streptophyta; class Magnoliopsida; order Fabales; family Fabaceae; genus Lathyrus; species Lathyrus sativus. Next base: position 665,124,279 of record OZ012740.1, read on the forward strand.
CTGATGTGATTTGTCTGAGCCTGAAGATAGGAGAAGTCTTGATGACTTCTGACTTTGAAGTTCAACTGTGGTTGAACTTCAGAGATAGTCTCCTGTGGTTTGTTGGCCTGTGGGTTCTTCTTGAAGGTGGGAGCTGATGGAGGTCCTGCTGGAGCCTGCAAGGATGCAGTGGATTGAGGCTTAGTCTAGGAGTTTGTTGTCTGTTGTGAGGTTTGAGGTCCTGAAGTTTGAAGGGAGTTTATGGTACTTTCCCGAGGAAGGCACTATGAATGACTTTCATTCTTTCTTCTCGCCTCTCTCTTAAGTATCCAATGATGTCGGAGCCGACTTGTGAGTTTAATTCCTCCTGAGGAGGGATGTAAACTGATCACATGTTGTTGAGCCACATGGGATACGATTCCTAAGTGGAAGTCTCCTAGTACTTTCCTGAGGAAGGTCCTATGGGTCTATTCACTTAGTTCCATTAGTTTATCTAGGATTTCTTAAGTATCCAGTGATGTTGGAGCCAACTTGTGAGTTTAATTTCTCCTGAGGAGAAATGTAAACTGATCACAGTTGTTGAGCCACGTAGGATACGATTCCTAAGTGTCAGCCTCCTAGTACTTTCCTGAGGAAGGTCCTATGGGCCTGTTCACTTAGTTCCCTTAGTGCATATAGGTTTTCTCAAATATCCAGTGATGCCGGAGCCTTCATGTGAGTTTAATTTCTCCTGAGGAGGAATGTAAACTGATCACAGTTGTCGAACCGCATAGGATACGATTCCTGAGTAGTAACCTCCTGGTACTTTCCTGAGGAAAGCACTATGGGCTTGTCTGCTTAGCTTCCTTTCTCTGGTGAGCTTGTTCTGAAGCTTGGAGACTGGGATTGGTTCCTCTTGAGGTTGTGATTAGATTGTTGCTTAGATCTTTGCTTAGGGTGTTGCATAGAGCTTTGTTTAAGAGATAGATTAGGAGCTTGTTTCAGGTTTGTTAGGGGCCTTGCCCAGGAGTAGCTTCTTGTTTTGTAGATTGAGGCCCTGCTCAGGGTTAGCCTCTTTGTGTTGTTTGACTTGTATGATGTTATGTTGCATTAGACTTAGGTATTCATCTAGATAGTTCTGAGCAGGTGCGTCATTAGAAGTAGACTTTGTGTGCATGAGAAGTTGAGGTGGTCCTCCTTCTGCTTGTTTGTTATTGCGTGGCTTTGCTTGTTGGTATTTGGTAGAGCTGAGCTCCCTTGCCTTTGTGGTTTGTGGCCTCTGTGCCTTGTTTGTCTAGTTGTTGCATTCATGCATATTTCCGGTATTCCTTTACTTTGCAGTTTCTTGTTTGTGGTTTAGTCCTGTTGCCATGATCCCTTAGGAGCTCTGACTTCTCCGCTGCGGAGTTGTTATGATAGACTTTAGGATAGTCAGCCAGGTGTGATAGCAGTAGGTAGATTCCCCTTTCTCAGCTATAGTTTTAGGGTTTCCCTTTCCTTTCTGTAGGAGCTTTTGAGTAGCTTGACCCGTAGTTAGCTGAACTACAGCTGCTCTGATTCTTCGTTCCAGACGAAGATATGTAGGCATAGGATGCGATATCCTAGCGAGCACACTAACGACTAACCTTTGTTCTCTCGCGGCTGTGCGATCGAGACTTTCCCGCTAACGACTAATTGAGTACCCATTTTTCTCTTGCCCGAGCGCATTGGAGACCAGATCGTATTTGTAGGTTCCCGAGCCTTAGAGACCAGTTTGTTTTCTCACTGCTGTGTGAGAGCCCCTGTTTACCCGTAGTTAGCCGAACTACGTTTGCTCTGATCTTCCATACCAGATGGAAGTACGTAGGCACAGGACGCGATGTCCTGGCGAGCAACCTTTTCCCCGTTTAGACGTAGGCAGTCGAACTACGTTGACTCTGACTTTCCCATTGCACGAGGGAATACGTAGGCCCAGAACACCGTATGTTCTGTCGAGTCCTGTCCTTTTCTTTTCTTTTCAGACCAGCCATTAGCGTAGATAGATAACACACCCTTTCACCTATAAACACCAAGCGTGGATCCCATCGAGTACGATGGACGTGAGGGGTGCTAATACCTTCCCCTTGCGTAACCGACTCCCGAATCCAGGTTTTGGTTGCGATGACCATACCTTTTTCCCGTCTTTGTGAGGTTTACTTCGAGCGTTTCCTTTCCCGCTCTGAGGGATAAATAACGCACGGTGGCGACTCTCCTGTCAAGCCGGCGCCGATTTTCGCAGTAGCGACAGCTGGCGACTCTGCTGGGGACTTATAGCATCTAGGGACTTTTCCCATCCCTTATGCTGGGACCGTTTCCCATCCCCTACGCGAGTCAATCCTAGCGCTTGGGTGTTTATTTGTTGGGTGTTGTGCATATTGTGTTTTACTTTTCTGCACTTTACTTTTCTGTACCTTTACCTTTCCGCATTTATTTTCCAGCATTATATTATTATGATTATTGCTGTGGGCAGAGGGAGGTTACTGTGAGTGAAAGCCGGACCTGGGCTTGAGTACACACCTAGATATAGTTGTGGAGAAGTAGTAGACGAACCTGTCTGCTGAGCAGGCACAGTTCCCTACGAAAATCTGCGCTCAGACGAGATTCTTGCAGAGGTGCTCCTTTCCGGTCCTGAGGATCTGAGGGGAGTCCAGACGTGAGGATTGTCGACTCTGGGGACCGATCATTTGGAAGTCAGCTAAGTGAGGCCTCTTCATGACTTGATGATGCCACTCCTTCTGGGAATCGTATCGTCACTCATGAAAGTCTGTGACGCTGATGACCGCATAGGATGCCGTACCTTTGTCCGTGGATTAGGTTTATCCTACCTGTGAGAGGGACTGGGTTATTGCAGGAAAACTGGCCTTCAGAAACCAGGATTCAGTACCGTTATCAGATGGTGTTCTTGATTCATCTCCGGGTGTGTTGTCTGGGTCAGATGGGTTTCTTATCTGAGGTTGAGACTATTATCAGATGGTATTCTTGTCAGATACAGAGGTTCAGATGGTTTTCTTACCAGGGGATTGATATTTTGAGTATCAGATGATAGTTAGTGGCATGAGATTCTGGTGACCGTGTTGGTTTTCTGTTCTTGATCATAGAGATATTCCTCTTCAGGCTACAGCACAGCCCCTGTGTTCACAGATTGCATTATTTATCATGTTGCATCATTGCATTATCATCTGCATTCAACTAACGTGTGTGTGTTGCAGGTACATATTTTCCCTTCCAGTTCTGGTGTTCGTTCCTAGCAAGACATGGAAAACCTGAAGAGAGTATTGCCCTATAAGTTTCCGTCGCCAAATATCAGTCTATTGTTAGAGTTGATTGCTATTGCTAAGAAGAGGGGAATGGGTGACTTCAGGAAGAGATATGGGAGGATTCTGACCTACGTTTATCAGCCATCTGCCTACGAGACCAGCGGCATCTATACTCTGTTACAGTTTTACGACGCGGAGCTCAGGTGTTTTGTATTTCCCGACTTCGTTTTGGCTCCTACCCTGGAGGAGTACTCTGCACTTCTGGATATACCGATCCGTGAGCAGATGCCTTTTTATCGTACGGACGCTGAGCCTAAGCTGGCTGAGCTTTCTACCATCCTGTGCTTGAAAGAGTCTGAGTTGTCTGGGAAAATGATCAGAAGAGGAGACGTATGGGGATTTCCATTGGATGTCTTAGTGGAGAAGGCTCGAGAGTATGCCCAGAAGGGTAGCTGGGATGTCTTTGACGTCATCCTTGTTGTATGTGTGTATGGCATCGTGTTGTTCCCGAACATTCCTGATTTTGTTGATTCAGATGCCTTCTATATTTTGGCTGCGAAGAACCCAGTCCCTACCTTGCTGGGGGATATCCACCATTCAACTCACTATCAGAATGAAAAGCGACGAGGAAGGAATGTGTCTTGTTGTGTCCCTCTCCTATGCAGGTGGTTCACCAGTCATTTGCCTAAGTCAGGTCCTTTTGTCACCTCTATTAATTCTCTAGGATGGCCCGAGCGCTTAATGGGATTAACTGCTGAGAACGTGGTATGGACCAATAAAGAGGTATTTGGAGCTGAAGTCATACTCAAAGGCGAAGGATTCCCGAATGTTCCGTTAATAGGAAGGAAAGGTTGTGTCAACTATAACCCTTCCTTATTGATCAGACAATTTGGGTACATACCTCATGGAGCGCCAAAGCCCGAGGAGATACAGGAATCTCTGTATCTCACCGGGGCAATAGGGAAAGAGATGCTGACCAAACTTGAGAAAGCCTGGAAAAACTTGCACAAGAGAGGGAAGCTTTCAGGTAGCAGAGGGGATACTCGAGGTCCTAGCCCATATGCAGAATGGATTCGTGAGCGAGCTGTGAAATTCCTTATGCCGTATCCAGCGGTTCAGCCATTGCATCCTTCTCCGGTGGAGGAGCCTACCACTGTGGACATTCAGGTTTACAAGCAGCTGATGGCGGAGAAAGAAGAGCTAGCAAGGGCTAAAGAGGCTTTAGAGCAGGAGAATGCCCAGCTTCGGCATGAAAAGAATGAAACAGGATATATTTCTAAGCAACAGGCTGAAACTCTGAAACATCTGAAGACTACGCTATTGGAATTGACTGAAACCAAGAAGCGTCTAGAGTTAGATATAGACTCCGTTAGTAGTGTGTTGGCCACCAAGAAGCAAGAGCTGGAAAGGGCCTACACAAAGCTAGCCAAGTTCAGAGAACACTGGGATCTCACTATGACCAAGCGCAAGGAGCGAGAAGAAGAGCTGAAGACACAGGTAGCTCAGTTAGAGGAACAGGTCAAAGTGAAGAACGAAGAGCTTGAAGAAGAAGCCTGTCGCCGATACGAGGCCGAGCGTAAGTTGACAGATGCCATGAAAAATTTGGAAGATTTCCAGCATAGAGCAGATGCCAAGAGACCCAAACCTGGGGATGGTGCTAATGATAAAGCTTGGGAAGACTTTGTCAGAGACATCCAGGGGACAGTCAGGAAGAGGGATCGACTGATAGAAGGTTTGATTTATCAACCAGATCATGCAGAGACAAAGAAGATGGTCGAGGACTTCCGCAACCGTACCCGTATTTGATTTCTCTCTTGTATTCTGTATGTTGAGATCACCACCAGGCATGTTGGCTGGGATCCTCTTTGTCATATCAGCTGTATGGAGCATAGTTATGTAACTTCTTGACAAGACAGTTATTCTAATCAATATATGAGGGTTTTTCCAAATATTGTCTCTATGGTCTATCTCGTCTTGCTACCACTGACACTGGAATTGGAGGGAAAATGTCTCCAATGCACACATGCACGTTAGCATTTTGTATTTCTGTTTGCATAAATCATATTGCATAGCATTTAGCAGGTCAGAGCACTTATCCAGCCTTTGTTTTCACCAGAAAGTGATCCTCGGGGAATTGTTTGAGGCAAGAGTGGAGTGTTGAAGACGACCAAGGGGCTGAAGCGGATTTGAGCAGAATCAAGCAGCATAGTCGGCTACAGGTAATTGGCAGCTATGGCTGAAGGCAATTTCCAGGTTCCTGGCACCTTGGCAAGGTTTACTATGGCGTCCAACCATCAGTATGATTCTATGGAAGGCTTCCCGCAAGCAAACAATCTTACTGCAGCCCAAGTGGTGCAGCCTGCTGTTGAGAACAGAGATCGGCATGAGCAGTTTCTGGCCCGAGATGAACGCTATCCTCCTGTTAACAATCAATGTGTTGCTTTCCCTGTGATGAATTACCGGAGAAATATTCCAGTGACCGGGTTAGTAGATCCAAGAGCTCTCGACTATGGTAGAAGAGTCCGAGTGTTGGAAGAGCAAATGAAAGCCTTAGAAGCGAAAGATGCCGTTAACCTGGATGCTGTGGCCATGTGTTTGGTTCCTGACCTGGTGTTGCCGTACAAGTTCAAAGTACCGGAATTTGAAAAATACACGGGAGATAGCTGCCCAAAGCTGCATTTGATGATGTTTTGTCGAAGGATGACTTCGTTTGTGCGAAATGACAAATTGATGATCCATTGCTTCCAGTACAGCCTGACTGGGGCATCGTTGAGATGGTATGTGCAATTAGAGAGTAATCAGATTCGATCATGGGTGGATTTAGCCAGAGCTTTCACAAAGCAGTACGATTACAACATGGATTTGACTCCTAGTCTCGTAGATCTGCAAGAATTGTCTCAGGCAGAGAATGAATCATTCAGAGCGTATTTGCGAAGATGGAAAGAATTGTCTGCTAGTGTTCGACCACCGCTTCCGGAAAGAGAACTGGTTGACATCTTCTTGGGTACCCTGAAAGGCCATTATTTTGACAAATTGTTTAGTTGCACAAACTTTGTGGGCCTGATGAGGCTGGGAGAGATTGTTGAGAGAGGACTCAGGAGTGGAAAGTTTCGAGGTGTTCCTTACGTCCCAGTTAATAAGATTGAGTCAGTTGTCAGTTCTCAAGAAGAGTGGGAAGGAGATGACGCCACCTCAGAATCTCTAGCATCTCAGGATCAGTTTTCAGACACTTCAAGTCAACGATCATCTTACCGCCGATCGCGTCAGCATGCTCCACGAAGACCAAGGAAACCTGAAAGGCAGTTTACTCAGCTACCGGTGTCGTACAGTCAGTTGTTGCCAGATCTGGTCAGAAGTGGATTGGTAGTGCCGAAAGAGACTAAGCCGGTGATTCCACCGTATCCTCCAGGTTTTGATGCCAGCGCCCGTTGTGAGTACCATGTTGGGACACAGGGGCATTCAACGAATGATTGTAAGGTGCTTAGAAGTCAGATTCAAGATCTGTTAGACTCCAGCCGTATTTGCATCACTCCTCAGGGTTTTGTTCAGATTAATGATTTTCCAGCCTCCAGTTGTGCGGGTTCGTCAGTTAATGTCATGGAAGACTCCACAGGAAGTGTGTGCTCTGAAGATTGTCAATCAGAGAGTTCAGTCGAATATGGGGGAAGTTTCTAGAGGTTTCTAGGCCGGGTGTCGCATCTGTTTCTCTGCCTAACCCGTTTAGCTTTTGTGCATCAGTATTTGTCGACCACCACCAGGATTGTTGGCTGGGGTCGTTATATTCACACTCGTTTGTGCTTACCTGCTGACTTTGTTGGTTGTACGTATGTGGGAGATGTTCGTCTGTGTGCTTATAGCTTGAGTTTCTCTTTATCTCGTTGTGAATATGTGTTTGCTTTCTGCGCTGCATTATTATTTAGCAGGTATATCAGAACTATGGGCCTTATTTCCTCATCGCCCCAGTTTGTTGTAGGAATTCCTTCAGAGATATGGAGCAGAATCAGTTTGAATTGATTGAAGTCCAAAGCCAGCTGGGGCAGATGATGAGAGACATGCAAGAGATGCGTCTGGAGCAGAAGATTCTCAAGGAGGAGAACAGTCAGCTGAAGACCCAAATGAGCTTGATCATGGAGGTAGTCAAGAATGTGCTTAGAAAAGAAGACGATCAGCTATTTGAAGCCGCAATGAAGAAGCTCGCGCCACCTGTGCATGTGGAACCTGAGCAGCAGCAACAGAAGATACATCCGGCTCAGCGGAAGATCCAGGAAGGAAAGCCAAGGAGAGTATTTGAGGCACCACCTATGACCTATGCTGAGCTCTTGCAGACCTTATTGAGGTTTAATCTGGTTGAGAAGAGAACGTTGGCACCACCAACGAGAGTGTTTCCTCATGGGTACGATGCCAATAAGCAATGTGAATTTCATTCCGGGGCATTCGGACACGACATCGAGGGTTGTCATGCTTTCAAGCACAATGTTCAAGACTTGATTGACTCGCACGATATTGAGTTCACGCCGGGCGGCGTAGCTGTGCATATTGCTCCTGTCTCAGTCGATGCTAAGATGACAGATGTTTCTAAAGCTGCAGTGGGTCAGAAGCGTATCCTGGACTCCATGGTGTCAGAATCTCCAGGCCCACAACTGTTGCCTATTCCTGGGGCAGATCTAAGAAAGAAAATGGTTAAGCACAAGGAGGGCGTTAATCAGTACATTAAAGGTCAAGAAACCAATGTTGCATTTGATACAAAGGGTGTTCAAGGGTCAACCCGATACCAGCAGCAGCAGCCTCCGCAGGGGGCACAGCAAACTCAACGAAGATTCCAGGGCGGCAAGCCGAGAAGAGTGTTTGAGAAGCCTCCCTCAACATATGCCGAGTTGTTGCAGACATTGTTGGGATTGAATCTGGTAGAGAAAAGAACTCTGGCACCAATAACGGGAACTCCCCCGTTTGGTTATGATGCAAGCAAGCACTGTGAGTTTCATTCTGGGGCCCCGGGCCATGACATCGAAGGTTGCCATGCTTTTAAGCACAAAGTGCAGGATCTGCTTGATAGTGCAGCAATCAGCTTCGGGCCAAGAGGTCCCCAAATCATCTGAATGAAGGAGGAAGGGCTCTATAATTGGGTTAAGTCGTTGAAAGCAGATCAGGACAACATCAAATTGTCTCTAATAACTGATTGTAAGGATAGCTGGTTCAGCAGCAGGGCAGATGCAAAAGCCCGGTTCTCAGAAGCTAGCATATTTTCTTTGTTTTAGCTTGTCATTTCTTTACATTTGTAGTTGCTTTCCTGTTTGAATTTGTAATCTTGCTTGTAAAACTTGTTGTTTTCATTTCAAATCGATGATAATGAAATAAATATGCATGTTTTGATTAAATCCAGTCGTGTTCACTAACTGTGTTTACAAATGTCCAACGCTTGGTTAAGAAGAATTTGGGGAGGATGACGAAAATGACCGACATGCAACTACCGATATTGTATGCTTTCGAAATAAAACCGGTTGATGATGTACAGGCATTGTTTCAAATCCCTAAACACCGGAGATATAAGGAAGATAATCCCTTGTTACCCCCTTTGAACCTTGTAGTAGGAGTTTCTTTCTGTGAATGAAAAACCCTCAATCTTAACCTGGGGCAGGGTAGGTGTTAGCTAATTTGACCGAGCGTCCAAATTGCAAAAGGAGTGTCCGTTCGAGGATCAATCACACCCCTAGGAGGCGTGCCTAAAAGACCACGATGGTTCAATCAAGAGTGGGACAGCCACATCATTTCCCAAAGAGTCAGGCAACCAGTGTCACACGACTAGTTCGAAAGAAAAATGAAAAAAGAATCAAAAGCCCGCTAAGTCAAGAAAACTTCAAAACAAATGACTTAGGCAAAAATGAGGGCGTCCCGCTGGACTTAAAACAAAATCAAAAGAAACTCAAAAGGAGTCAGTCCAGGCAAAAGTTAGGGATATGAAAAGAAAAAGATGGAAAGGATCAAAAGAAAAATCCTCGATGGAAATACAAGTCGTGTGACCACAAGTGTCAAAGACGCAAGGTGAGTGGCTGTCACTCCAAAATCCAAAAGTTTCTCGAACTATCATTCCTATTTTTTCAGCCTCTGAGAGGTGAGCGCTAAGGTCAAATTAGCTGAACGTAGGATGGGAGAACATCAAGGAGAATGGGTGGGTTAAAGTAAACTTTGAGCCTTTATCCTTTCTTTCAAAACCATGAACCTGACCACATTACAACCTTCAAAAGTCCTAATTGAAGCAGGTTGTTTCGAAAGCATACTCCGGTAAAGGTCGCGTCGATTCTGACTCCTAAAAAGGTTCCTCTTACCATGTTGATACCAATGTTGATAAATGTTTTATGCATTATATGCTATAAACTGTTTTTCCTTTTCCCAGTGAACAGATTGGATGTCGAAGCTGTCATATGTGTTGCATTAATACATCTTTTATGCAGAACAACTTGTTTTACTTGCGAGTAAGCGCTGGACAGCAGAAAAGCTTCCTACAATGGAAAGTATGGTCAAGATAGAATGCAGAACGCCCGAATGTTCCGAGAACAGGGGCAAGCTTTTATTGTAATCCCCAGTCAGGTCAGCTTTTTCGAAGTCAGTTATCCTGGGGCAATCAGGTTGAGAATCAGGCAAACACGGCGTAGTCAAGAGTACTACTCTGAATCAGCTAATCAGGGGCAAGGTCATTGCAATCAGGGGCAGACCATCTTAAGCGCGTAAAGGGTATGCGAGAAGCATTCAAGGTGAAGTATCTCTCAGAAGTTCAGAACGCTGAGGCACGTTATATCAGACCATCGAGGCAACAGATTTGCAAATTTCCTTTCAGGGACTATCCCCACAGATGTCCTGTAGGCTGGGGCATATCAGGAGTGGAAGAATTATTCCTCTCCGTATCAGTAGGGTCATTCGGAGTTATTCGAGCAGATGCAGTCGATTTTCGAGAGCGAGATGAATACGGGAAGTCGTGTCACTATCCCTTGACTCTTCACCAAAAGGCTGTGTATTCAGAAAGAATATCTGCCAGCGTCAGTTGTACCTGACCCAGCAAGATGGCTTAAGAGTTTAAATCCATGTTTGCGATTACTGTGAAGCCCATCCGTGTTGGCGCATCAATTTCCAGATCCGAGCTTCATCAGCACGCGGGAAGATTCCCTCCATTGTCTCCAGCAGAGTCCAATTTGTCATTGGTATGGGTAAGTTATTCCCAGAGGAGTCTAATCATATTCAGCATGTCTGCTATTTCACAGCGGAGTTACATTTCCTAGCAGGGTATTACTTCGTCGAGGTGTTCGGTTAAGTTCCCAATAGCCCCAGCAGAGTTGATTTCACTCCCCCAGCATTATTTTTGCTAGGACGATTCAGTGATATCCGGGTTTATCCCTAGCAAAGTTGGCCTCGCCTTCAGCATTTTATTTTGCCGAAGTGGTTCTGTACCCGGCCTTCTCCGGCAGCTCGAGCCTACTAGCATATTGCATGCATCATCATATTTGCATCATACTTGCATATCATGGTCAAAATGCGTAGCATTTCTATCCCGAATGGAGCATTACGCTGTAGAAAGATTAAAGCATTTGCATAGGCATACGAAGCATAAGTCAGATTTTCTATCAGCCTCATATGGCGCATGAGTTACTCTGTGATCAGTTCAGGGGCATTTATCCAGCAACAGTATTCAGACAGTTCAACAGATTATTTGTATCTCAAATCAGACAACAATTATGCTTTGATCAAGCAGTCATCTGATATCGACAGACTTTTCTTCCCGTCAATTCATATTGACGATGTGTTCCTCCAATGAGTGGATTTCTCTGTCTGTCATTAGACGTCTTGAGTACGAATGTGGTTTTCTTTCCGTCTATCCATAGACGATGTGAAGTTGCGGGTGATCACAGTGGGGCTTCAAGAAGGGGTTTCCCCAGGATGTGCTTTTCTTCCCGTCTATCAGTAGACGATGTGAAGTTTTGGTTTGATTTTCAATGGAGTTCAGAATAGAGTTTCTCCAGCAAGTATGCTTTTCTTTCCGTCTGTCAGCAGACGATGTGAAGTTTCGAGCTACTGTTCAGCGGGTTCTTATTGCCAGATCATACATATGATGAGGTGTTTCCCCAGCGAGTCTTCTCCGGCTATCCTTGGTTGTTGAGGGGCTTCAAAATGATTTTGGATATTGGTTCTCTTTCTGGTTATTGGATATGATGACGTTTAAGAGGGACTTTTCTGACCGTCAATCCTTATTGATGTCGAGGCTCTTTCGAAGAATGTTCAGTTTTCGTGATTGTCGATTCTTATTGACGACATGGTTCCTTAAAAGGTGGTTTTCTTCCTGTCAGTCCATACTGACGATGTGGCCCCTTCAAGGATATTGATCTTTCCATCAATTCCCGTAGACAGAAGGATTCTGAAATTCAAAGGATGGTGTTGAATTGCGTTATGGTGACATCCCGTCTACTCTTAGACGATGTGAATATGGAGATTAATAGTATCCTTCCGTCTATCCTTAGACGATGTGAGTATTCGATTATGAATTTCTTTCCGTCTATCCTTAGACGATGTGAATTGATTTGTCATTAATCAGGACGGTCCCGTCTACCCTTAGACGATGAGAATATTGATTGATTCATCGATCAGGATGATGCCGTCTATCATTAGACGATGCAAGTTCGGAGATTATTTCTTTCCGTCTATCCTTAGACGATGTGTGTATGGAGACTAAGAATTTGATCCCGTCTATCCTTAGACGATGTGAATTCGGAGATTATTGCTTGCCGTCTACCCTTAGACGATGTGAATAGTGATTTGTTCATCAGTCAGGATGATGCCGTCTACCCTTAGACGATGTGAATATGGAGATTATGGTGACTTCCCGTCTACCCTTAGACGATGAGAATGTTGATCTGTTCATCAGTCAGGATGATCCCGTCTACTCTTAGACGATGTGAATATTGATTTGTTTCATCAATCAGGATGATCCCGTCTACCCTTAGACGATGTGCATATGGAGATTAATGGTGTCTTTCCGTCTACTCTTAGACGATGTAAGTGCAGAAATTATTTCTTCCCGTCTATCTTTAGACGATGTGAGTATGCGGTCAGGATGATGCCGTCTACCCTTAGACGAGGTGAATACGGAGAATTATTTCTTCCCGTCTATCCGTAGACGATGCAAGTTCAGAGATTACTTCTTCCCGTCTATCCTTAGACGATGTGTGTATGGAGATTAAGAATTTGATGCCGTCTACCCTTAGACGATGCCAGTACGAAGAATTTCTTACCGTCTATCTTTAGACGATGTGAGTATAGAGATTATTCCTTCCCGTCTATCCTTAGACGATGTGAATTGATTTGTTCATCGATCAGGATGATGCCGTCTACCCTTAGACGATGTGAATATGGAGATTATGGTGTCTTCCCGTCTACCCTTAGACGATGTGAATCGGAAGATTAATGTTGTCTTTCTGTCTATCTTTAGACGAGGTGAGTATTCAATCAGGGTGTCTTCCCGTCCATCTTTGGGCGATGTGAGTACATTTCTCTTCCTGCCTATCAGTAGGCAATGTGAAAGGATCAGGTATTTTGTTGCAGCCCTCGAGTTTTGTTATATGGGGTATCACAAGCAACGGGTATTCAATCAGGAGTTCTTTATCAGATGATTAATCAGTTTGGTGCCGCAATGACTGGACTTGGTTTTCTGGACTTTATTCCCCAAGCAGTTTACAGTATACGCTCGCGGTTGGCAAATTTTCGGGTTTTATTTGTATTCAACCGTCTCGTACCTCTGAATGTTTGAAGGCTGAGCGCTCTTCAAACCCTTCAGGTCCAAGTCGCTTGAATAGGGGCAGCTGTTGCACCCTAAAATTTGACCAACCGATTCTCCTATCTGACTCATGGTTTAAATTCATATTCGCAGCTCAGACATGTGATTTTTGTGCACAAGCAGGGGATATCAGAGTTTACAGCTTGATTTTCGTCTATCAGATATGGCAGATTCAGTCCAGATTATCGGGGTTTTATTTTCGGGAAATTGTGCGCTCCTCAGTGATTTTTAGCTTGCACAGTGATTTTGAGGCTATTTTGATGCCCGGGGATATCTGTTCGATTCGATCTGGTCTCGTGCGCTCTTTTATGGGGGTCATTTGCATTCATCTGCATTTTTAAGGTTTAATAGGCTTTTGTGAATTTTTAATAGGCTTTATAGATTTTTCTGGAATTTAAATAGGGTTTTTGAATATTTTAACAATTTAATTCTCTTTTTAGAATTTTATAGAATTTTTAAATAGTTTTTAGAATAATAAAGAAAAAGGGGAATATAGTTTTTCTTTTATTACTAATAGATAATAATAGTTTAGAATTTTATAGGTTTGTTAAATAGGTTTAATTGCTTTTTAAATCATTTTTAGAATTTTCTATAGATTTTTAAATAGGTTTAAGTGTTTTTTAGATAATATAGAAAATAATATAGTTTTTCTTTTATTAATAGATATTAAATAATATTAGATTTTTAATAGAAAATTAGATTGATTTAGAATTAATTAGATCTTAACTAGATTTTTTAGATTTAATTAGGATAATTAGACTTTAAATCATTTTTTAGAGTTTAATTAGGTTAACTGAATTTTAGAGTTAATTAGATCTTAATTGATTTTTAGGTTTAATTAGGATAATATGAGTTTTAATCATTTTTTTAGAGTTGATTATTAGGTTTAATTGTTGTTTATTTTAATTCAGCTTTTACAGATTTTTTTGGTCATCTTCGTGGGCCAGAATCCAGTTTTTGGGGCCCAATTCGCAGTCATTGCTGCAGTTCAGAAAGTCCAAAAATGGTCCACAGTCCAAATTCGTCCAAAAATCCAGCAAGCCCCAGAAACTTCTAGAACACGCCAGCAAGTCTTCAGTGTAATAAATAGTGCGCCACGTGTAGGAAGAAAGAGGGTCCCACGCGTTTCGTAGAGAGCACGCCACCACCCACTCCCAGAGTCACACACGTGTTACACAGCTGTCCCACCACTTCCTCTCTCTCTGCGCATGCACGCCACTTGGCGCCCCCACACCCATCGCCTGAGTGTCACCGCCGGCCATGCATCCGCCGTGCCGGTCATCAGTAACGGTCACCGGAGAGCAGTAACCGTCGCCGGACTTCGTTAGATCGCCGGAATCTGCAGAAATTCCCAGAATTCCTTCTTTCTTCCACCGATCCCTTCCGTCAGCCTCAAAACCCCCTCGCCGGAAACATCATCGTCGCCGGAATCATCAACCTTCATACAACATTTCTCCAGAATCCACTCAAACCTTCAACAATCTTCATCAAATTTTCCAGAACACCCTAAACCTTCATACTCCATCAAAGATTTCCAGAAACCAGACCTTCATCCGCCATCGAAGATTTCCAGAAACTCAAACCTTCATACAACATCTCCAGAACGCCATCAAACCTCCATAAGTCCTTCAATCCTCCCAGCTTCATCAAGATTCCTCGTTCTTCAACAAAGCCACCAAGATGTTCAAATATCAGAGGCGTCCAAATCGTCTTCATCTGGACCTATGAAGAACACAAGCGCACTCATCCAGATCTCCAGATTCGTCGTCTGCTTCCAGGAGATTTCCAGATTCCTTCGCTCCAACCTTCATCTATAGCGTCTTCAGAAAAGTCCTTCAAAGAAGGCGAACTACTCCCCAGGTATGCTTGCTAAAACTCCTTGCGTGTTCTTCTTCAGATTAGATTGCGTTGCCTTCAACGATTAGGGTTTTAATTGATTAATTGATTTGGTGCGTGGTTTAAGACTAGATCTTGAGTAGTGATTTCTTGTGAGGGATTGAGGTGTTTGGGTGAGGATTTGTTTCGTTTAGGGTTTGTTGGATTGATTGAGTTGCAGAGAGAGTGAATTGAGGGAGACGAATGAGGGAGACGGCTAGAGAGGAGAATGAACAGTGTTAGGGTTTGGAGAGAGTGATAGGTTTTGTTTTCTGAGTAGTGGATTAGGGTTGGGCTGGGTTCAAAGCCCAAGCACGTTTTCTGAACGCTACACACCCTAGTTTACTCAATCTCCCCCCCTGGCATATGAGAGACTGAATGGATTGAATTGGGCCTTAGGCCCTGATTGCTAACGGCACCCCCTCATTTGAGCCCATAATGATAATGAACTGAAAAATTGCTAGCGCTGCACCCCCCTGCGCTCAGCTCAGCTTTTTTTTGTTTTTTCTGGATAATAAGTCCTGGGCCTTGCGCCCTTTTGCTAGTTGCACCCCCAGCATAGGCCCAATGAATAATAACCTGATTTCTTTGCTGATAGTACCCCCCAGCTTTATTTCAATTTTATTTTAATTTCTTTTATTTTTGCATATCAAATAATTCATAGAAAAATGTAAATAATTGTTTTTTAATAATTCTTTTTTCTACCATTTCATGAAAATGTTAAGAAAATTAAATAAAAATAAAAATGACATTTTATTTTAGTTTGCTATTTTTTTGCATATTTTCCAATTAATTGGTTTCTTGTTAATATTTTCAATGCATGCATATCATTAGAAAATTCATAAAAAATGGTAGATTTAGTCAAATAATTCCGTTCTTTTTTCTGTAGACTCGTAATTCAGTGTAGAATTTTATAGGGCAAAAACATTAGCTTAGTCATGCATTTTCATTTTTATGGCATTTTTTTTCATTGTTATTAATGTTGGATAAATTGGTTTGTGGATATGTCTGTCTTGCTGATTTTAGTTCTTTCATCTGGTGTTGAATTTTGTTCTGATTTTTCAGTATGTTATCCTAGAGCCATGTAGGTCTCCCATTAGATTTTTGATAGATTTTTGTGGGATGTTCTGATGTGATTTGTCTGAGCCTGAAGATAGGAGAAGTCTTGATGACTTCTGACTTTGAAGTTCAACTGTGGTTGAACTTCAGAGATAGTCTCCTGTGGTTTGTTGGCCTGTGGGTTCTTCTTGAAGGTGGGAGCTGATGGAGGTCCTGCTGGAGCCTGCAAGGATGCAGTGGATTGAGGCTTAGTCTAGGAGTTTGTTGTCTGTTGTGAGGTTTGAGGTCCTGAAGTTTGAAGGGAGTTTATGGTACTTTCCCGAGGAAGGCACTATGAATGACTTTCATTCTTTCTTCTCGCCTCTCTCTTAAGTATCCAATGATGTCGGAGCCGACTTGTGAGTTTAATTCCTCCTGAGGAGGGATGTAAACTGATCACATGTTGTTGAGCCACATGGGATACGATTCCTAAGTGGAAGTCTCCTAGTACTTTCCTGAGGAAGGTCCTATGGGTCTATTCACTTAGTTCCATTAGTTTATCTAGGATTTCTTAAGTATCCAGTGATGTTGGAGCCAACTTGTGAGTTTAATTTCTCCTGAGGAGAAATGTAAACTGATCACAGTTGTTGAGCCACGTAGGATACGATTCCTAAGTGTCAGCCTCCTAGTACTTTCCTGAGGAAGGTCCTATGGGCCTGTTCACTTAGTTCCCTTAGTGCATATAGGTTTTCTCAAATATCCAGTGATGCCGGAGCCTTCATGTGAGTTTAATTTCTCCTGAGGAGGAATGTAAACTGATCACAGTTGTCGAACCGCATAGGATACGATTCCTGAGTAGTAACCTCCTGGTACTTTCCTGAGGAAAGCACTATGGGCTTGTCTGCTTAGCTTCCTTTCTCTGGTGAGCTTGTTCTGAAGCTTGGAGACTGGGATTGGTTCCTCTTGAGGTTGTGATTAGATTGTTGCTTAGATCTTTGCTTAGGGTGTTGCATAGAGCTTTGTTTAAGAGATAGATTAGGAGCTTGTTTCAGGTTTGTTAGGGGCCTTGCCCAGGAGTAGCTTCTTGTTTTGTAGATTGAGGCCCTGCTCAGGGTTAGCCTCTTTGTGTTGTTTGACTTGTATGATGTTATGTTGCATTAGACTTAGGTATTCATCTAGATAGTTCTGAGCAGGTGCGTCATTAGAAGTAGACTTTGTGTGCATGAGAAGTTGAGGTGGTCCTCCTTCTGCTTGTTTGTTATTGCGTGGCTTTGCTTGTTGGTATTTGGTAGAGCTGAGCTCCCTTGCCTTTGTGGTTTGTGGCCTCTGTGCCTTGTTTGTCTAGTTGTTGCATTCATGCATATTTCCGGTATTCCTTTACTTTGCAGTTTCTTGTTTGTGGTTTAGTCCTGTTGCCATGATCCCTTAGGAGCTCTGACTTCTCCGCTGCGGAGTTGTTATGATAGACTTTAGGATAGTCAGCCAGGTGTGATAGCAGTAGGTAGATTCCCCTTTCTCAGCTATAGTTTTAGGGTTTCCCTTTCCTTTCTGTAGGAGCTTTTGAGTAGCTTGACCCGTAGTTAGCTGAACTACAGCTGCTCTGATTCTTCGTTCCAGACGAAGATATGTAGGCATAGGATGCGATATCCTAGCGAGCACACTAACGACTAACCTTTGTTCTCTCGCGGCTGTGCGATCGAGACTTTCCCGCTAACGACTAATTGAGTACCCATTTTTCTCTTGCCCGAGCGCATTGGAGACCAGATCGTATTTGTAGGTTCCCGAGCCTTAGAGACCAGTTTGTTTTCTCACTGCTGTGTGAGAGCCCCTGTTTACCCGTAGTTAGCCGAACTACGTTTGCTCTGATCTTCCATACCAGATGGAAGTACGTAGGCACAGGACGCGATGTCCTGGCGAGCAACCTTTTCCCCGTTTAGACGTAGGCAGTCGAACTACGTTGACTCTGACTTTCCCATTGCACGAGGGAATACGTAGGCCCAGAACACCGTATGTTCTGTCGAGTCCTGTCCTTTTCTTTTCTTTTCAGACCAGCCATTAGCGTAGATAGATAACACACCCTTTCACCTATAAACACCAAGCGTGGATCCCATCGAGTACGATGGACGTGAGGGGTGCTAATACCTTCCCCTTGCGTAACCGACTCCCGAATCCAAGTTTTGGTTGCGATGACCATACCTTTTTCCCGTCTTTGCGAGGTTTACTTCGAGCGTTTCCTTTCCCGCTCTGAGGGGTAAATAACGCACGGTGGCGACTCTCCTGTCAAGCCGGCGCCGATTTTCGCAGTAGCGACAACAATATGCTCTGCACAACCTGCATCAATCAATTTATAGCCAAGCCACAAACACACAAAAACAGCCAGCTGCAAGAGGACCACAGACAAAAAATAAGGATATGAAGACCAAGACAGAATAGAGGGCAATAAAAAACTCACTTATGTTTCAACCAGGAGGACCCAAAACGGACTTTTTCTCCTATCTCCAAAAGTTCTTCTAACCCAATAAAGACCACACTCTCTCTGATCCGTTGGAATTCCTCACCCTACCACCATTTTAACTCCTTTAAACCTACAACAAGAAAAACACTATAATGAAACCAGCCCACACACCACACACAGAACCAACAAAAACAATTTGCTAGGAGGCCAATACACTAACCTGCTCTGAAACTCGTACAACATCCCTGCTACAGGTCAGGACAACTGCTGCACCTTGCACAAAAAAACAAAATATACAAAACCTGCATCAGAATAGACATCCTGGCCCTTGTCTGATCCCTTTCCTCTCTGCATATAAGAAGCAATGTTTATTAGTGATAAAAGGACCTAGCCGCCACCCTCTTGGAGCCACCCTCACTATTCTTCTTCCTCCAAGCTCTAAAAAAAACCCTCTGAATCTTCAAGCACCATTTTTTCTTCTCCAATCTCCAAATCCTCTCGCTAAAACAACAACCACCAAAACCAAGAGACTCATCTTCATACATTTTATCAACCTCCTTCAACCTCACATTTCTTCAAATCTTCAAAGAATCTCTCATAAATCTTCTGTATCCCAACCTTCAACTCCAATCTTCAAAACCAAACCCCTATGCAAACCTCTGAGGACCTAAACCTTCAATCTCATAACTCAGAAAACTCATTACCCGAAAATCCTCTTCAATCGAAACACACCTCTTCCCTTCTATCAGAACTTTCGCGACCCTCATCACCTCAACAAAACCCATCTGGCGAAACTCTGTTCATTTTCTCTCCAAAACCCTTTCACTTCAACCTTTCATTTAATTTCAATACTCCTCATTAACTTCCAACAACATCCAATCGAAAACAAAACCCAGAAGTGGAGAAGAGAGCGGAACGGAGCTAGAGAAACCATGAGTGGAAACCGATAATGATGAGAATAAGAATCGAAAGGAGAGAGGTAGGAAGTGACGAAGCTTCACGTGTTTTTGTGTCGTTTCTCACGCTTTGGTGTTATGTTAGTAGCTGGGTCTGGAGTATTGAGATCTAAGCAAACCTCAGTTTTCATTATTTTCTCTTTTTCTTTTATGAAAATACTGTTTCCTTTTTATTATTATTTCTTTTAAGTTTTTTTTTTTTTGAGAATAATTGTTGGATATGTTTACCTGTGTTTCAAAACGTGGTGCTTTTTTTTTTTTCTTGGATAAAATCTACCACTTATTTCTCACACAAATCAATGGGGACCCCAAGCGGACCATGGGGATATTGGGCTTAATAACCCATGTGAACTATACCCTTCCGTTTTTTTTTGTGTTTTTTTGAAAAATGTATAAGTTATTTATTTTGTAAGTTTTTGGGAGGTTTTTATTATTATTCAGGTTTATTTCATTTTCACCGTTTTAAGGTCGATGACGATACCCCAAGTCATAACTTTGTCGATTTATTGACGAGTAATGACAAACCCGAGACCGCTTTCTTTTTAACTTCTTTCATTTCCGATTTCTATCGATTTCTTATTTTAGTCAATGATGGCGTTAATAATTATTATTGGTCAAATTATTGATGATAATTTTAGTCGAGACTATTTCACTTACACTTCAAATTATCTTTTAAAACATTTTCTCGAAAAAAACTCCAAAAGAGGGAGATTCTTGAAATCTAGCATTTCTTGGACCTTCGAATGAGCAACTCTCGAGGCTCGCCCTTGAGTTGTTGTTCATTCAATCTTTTGATTTTCTCAAACGCTTTCCCAATATCTTTTCTCGATTAAAACTCCGAAAGAAAGAGGCACTTGGAGTCTAGCATTCCTTGTGTCTTGGAGTGAGTAATTCTTGAAGCACGCCTTTGAGTTGTTATTCACTCAACCTTTCGATATCATTTTCAAACATTCTCCTAAGTCGAATGCTCGTCCGCATTTGCAGCCCTTTTTCATTCACAATTCCTCGTGGTCTCGATATTAGGAGCACCCTCAGGGACTAATATCGTTTCTCACAACCTTAACCCTTGACACGTCGTCAAGCCGGTTCCATCTTCAATCAAATCTTCGACACGTCGTCGAACCAGTTCAAAACAACTTCCTTTTGGCCTCGCATGCCATTCTTCGATTCGATCCTTTCACAAAACATTTTTAAAACTTACGAAAGAGAGATATTCTTAGAATCTAGCATTCTTTGAATATTTGAATGAGTGACTCTAAGGCGCGCCCTTGAGTTGTTATTAGTTCATTCTTTCGATTTCGAAACATCTAACTCTTATCTTCAACTTATTCAGTCAATTCCCGAAAGAACTGAGTTCTTGGAATCTCGCATTCTTTGAATTCCTGAGTGACAAGCTCTTGAGACACGCTCTTGGGTTGCTTGTCAGTCACCCTTTCGTCTCTTTCCCAAACTCCCGATCTATTCAACCTCATATTTTCGTGGTTGTTACCACGAACTACAGACGCTCTGATTCTTTATTCATTCTTGAATATAAGATACGTAGGCACAAGATTGCGATGATCTTGGCGAGCACACTTCTATCCACCTTCAGTTTCCCCCATCCTTTCCCGTAGTCGAACTACGACGCTCTGATTCCTCCTTCTCGTCCGAATGAGCATACGTAGGCACAAGGGCCCCAATCCTTGGCGAGCACCCTATCTTCTCACCACCCATCTCTCCTTAGCGTCTTTAACCTTTTATCGTACCAATTCTACCTTTAACAACAAGAAGAAAACAAGTAAACCTAAAAACAACACTCCCCACATTACCTTAAGAGGTTCCCGTCGAGTACGACGGACGTGAGGGGTGCTAATACCTTCCCCTCACGTAACCGACTCCCGAACCCGGAACTTGGTTGCAACAGCCCTGTTCCTATCCCTTTCATTTTTAAGAGGTTTTCTCGATATTTTCCTCTCCCGTTTATTCGGGAAAAATAAAGTTCGGTGGCGACTCTGTCGAACCGCATTTCCGCGCCTTTCGCGCGAGGGTCGTTTCTCCGAAATGTCTCCGTGATTTTTCGAGGTGCGACAGGTGGCGACTCTGCTGGGGACATTGCTCCATGAAAAGAGAGAGTCGAGCCTATCTTTTGGTTTGTGAGGAGTGTTTGTTTTTTATTTGTTTTCTTTTTATATTTGTTCTCTTGTAGATTTTATTTGTGCTTGTTATCTTGGTCGCCTGTTGGTTCTTGGGATGACATCATGAGTAAAGCTCTACACCCGAGCTTTAGTAAAAGCAGAGAGAACACATAGTTTAGAATTGGTAGTCGAGTAGTGTTAGTCTCCGAGGACTTGCTCCTTGTGGGCCTAGCATGAAAGCTCCTCCAGAGGAGACCTATTCGTAGATCTCGTTGTAACGCAGCTAGCCTGTTGCCCGACTTGATTAATGAAGGGTCCGTGATTCTGGGAACCTTTTGTTAGCACCAGTTTCGATATTGGTGGTCGTGTAGTGTTAGTCTTAAAGGACTCGCTCCTTGTGCGCCTAGCATGAGGACCCCACTCAGGAGAGACCTTATCGTCATTATCGTCGTAACACAGCCAGCCTGTTGCGTGACGATAATACGACTAGTGTCCGTGATCCTGGGAACCAAACGTAGAAACCATCCCGTGAGAGGGTTTATGGGTAGAATGTTTAGACTTTCCCGTATAGGTTGTACCTGTCTGTTTTCTTTGAGCAGGAATTATGGTTACTTATCTATTACAGTTACCAGCTTCAGGAGTTGTTGGAGTTGTGATCCTGTGATCCTGGATCTTGTATCTTGCATTGCATCTTGCATATCATTTGCATTGCATTTCATATGTTGTGCATTTTGCATTTCCAGTCCTTCAACAGAATCTTATGTCTTCGTTCCTTCCTCTCCAGTAAATCAAGCTGATTCCCCGACACCAGTACGCAACTAGAGCCAATACCAGACGAATGATGGAGCAGATTCAACAGGAGCGAGTCGCCTTCAGGGAAGAGTTGGATTCCATGAAAGGAAAGATTGACCAGATCTTCGAAGCCATCCTCACAGCCAGGAGAGAGGAAGAACAGCGTGAAGCCGCCGCTGTCGTCAACAACAATGGTTAAGGACAAGGGTCTACTCCCATCCCTTTGGTTCCAATTTCAAATTCTCATGGGATGCCGTTGAACTTCAACAACGCAGTCGAGGGAAACACTTCTCAGCCAATCCCAGCGCCTGGAGTTACCGTTGGAGTTATCCCGCACGCCCAGCCTACTGCTGTGCAAATCCCAGCTCCTCATATCGAAGACACTCTGATGGATCAGTATGACGACGTTCAGAACTATCATGCTGCTATTCCCATCGCCAGTCCTGTTGCCGCTCAGGATTCTGAAGCCATGAAGATATGCTGAGATCTAGCTGAGAAACTCCGAGCCATGGAAGGGCACAATTCAAATTCTTTCAGTGCTTTGGAATTATGCTTGGTGCCTGATGTTGTCATTCCTCCCAAGTTCAAAGTTCTCGAATTTTCGAAGTACAAAGGTCTCAGTTGCCCAAACATTCATTTGAAGATGTACTGTCGCAAGATGGCTGCTTATGCCAGAGATGAAAAGCTCATGATCCATTGCTTCCAGGACAGCTTGTCTGGGGCATCACTCGAATGGTATATGCAGCTGGAGCGTAATAGTGTGCGCACTTGGGCCGAGCTAGCTGATGCATTCGTCAAGCAGTACAAATACAACACCGATCTTGCGCCAAATCGTACTCAGCTTCAGAGTATGACTCAGAAGGACAGCGAATCCTTCAAGGAGTACGCGCAACGATGGAGAGAGCTAGCCGCAAGGGTGCATCCACCTCTTGTTGACCGTGAATTGATTGACATCTTCATGGGTACCTTGCAAGGCCAGTACTACGAAAAGCTGATCGGTAGTGTCTCCGCTGGATTCTCTGACTTGGTGATCGTCGGTGAGAGAATTGAAGAAGGGCTGAAGAGTGGGAAGATCCCAGGAGGTTCTAACAGCCAGGCTAATGCCAAGAGACCTTTTAACGGATACAAGAAAAAAGAGGGCGAAACAAATGCCATCTTTGTGCAGAAAGGGCAAGCTTCTCAGCAAGCTCCTGCTCCTATGCCTTATCAAGTTCCTTATTATCAGTATCCATATGTTGCTGCTGCGCAATATGCTCCAATGCCTTATCAGCCAGCTGTTCAAGCAGTGCAAGCTCAGATGCCACGGCAACAGGCTCCTCAGCAATAAGCCTACAACCAGCAAGGATATCAGTATCCTCCTCAGCAACAGCAGATGCAAGTAACTCAGCAACGACAAGGTGCTCGCCCACAACGTCCGCAGAGAACATGGAGACCAGATAGAGTCTTTGATCGTCTACCAATGTCATATGCCAAAATCTTTGCTCAGTTGATGGAGAAAAAAGCTGTTGTTCCGAGAGATTTAGCTCCTCCAACTATCATTCCTGCCGATTACGATGCAAATGCTCATTGTGAGTTTCATAAGGGCGCTCCAGGTCACACCATTGAGGACTGCAGGGCTTTCAAACACATAATTCAAGACATGATCGATAGGGATGCTATCAACTTCAATGGGAAGTCTCCAAATATCATCAACAATCCGATGCCACCAGTCAACTAGTGCCAACGTCAGATCGATTCCAGTCAAGTTTGTTCCCCGAAGAAGGCAGTCATGTTGCCATTTCATTATTCGCAGCTTCTTATGTTTTGTCTTTGTTTATTTAAGTATTATATGCTTTGAACAATTGCCATTCGTATTTGGTTTTCATTAATGTATTGTTTATGCATGTTTTGATCTAGTTATGTCGTGTTCACTCTTTTTTACTTATCACTGACACATTTATTCACTCCACTCTACTCACTGTTGTTTAGCATGACTTGAGGGAGGATGATGAAAACGAGATACCCATAATTGCAAACTGTATGCTTTCAGACTGAATCTCGTTAATGATGTACAGGCATTGCTTCAATTCCCCCAAACACCGGAGATATAAGGAGTTAATCCCTAGTAAACCACTTCGAGCCTAGAAGTAGCAGTTTCCTTCGGATTTTCAAACCTTACATTCAGCCTGGGGCAGGGTAGTGTTCAGTTAATTCAACTCCGCAAAATCCCGAAGACGGTTGTTCGTCAAAGACTCATGCTATGGCAGCCACAACAAAATTAAAAAAAAAAATCAAAAGGCAGCTAAGTCAGACACCTTAGAGGGGACTTAGGCAAAATCAAGGCAATCCCGATGGATCTGACAAACGAAGTCAATCCATGCAAAAGTTAGGGATCAAAACAAAAGCAAAAGAGGACCCCGAAACCATCAAAAAAAACAAAATAAGATTCAGTGACCACCCAGATCAAAGGGGCACTGGCGTCCATCAAAATAAAGTGACTGCCACGTCGAGCAAACCTTGAACCTTCAAGCTTACACCGTCCAGACAAGTGTAGAATTAACTGAGCGTAGGACTGGATATCATTAAGAAGAAGGGGTGGGTACAAACCATACTTCAAGCCTAACATCCTTTGTTTCATAACCGTGAAACAGACCACGTTACAACCCTCGAAAGACCTAATTGAGACGAGGTTCATTCTGAAAGCATATTGTCGCAAGGTTGCGTAACCTGACTCCTCACACGATTGTTAATCATCAGCATTGGTGTCGTTATCCTTGCAATATCTTCTACACCAATCAAATTAGCACAACGTATGGGCTAGCAGTCCATTCGTCTCACACTTTCACGACACTTCAATAAACGACACACTTTTTCAAATCTTGCATCGAACTTTGCATTAATTATTGCCATTTGTGAATGCACAATTTTATCTGCAAATCAGTGTTAGGTATTCAAAGACATTTCAACAAAAGGCAATCGAGGAGAAACTTGACTTTCAGTGGCGTACATGAAGCAAGATTATTTCAAGGCTTACAGGCTGGAGCAAATCATTCAACAGCTCAAGCAGGGGCAGGCCATCACCACGTTCAGACCGAGGCAAGACCAGGTCGTCCTGACCAACAAGCAGAGTTGCAACCTTCCCTGAAGGAAATTGACAACAAATCACCAAGTACCCAGACTTGGGGCAGCCAGAGCATCATCTTCTGCTTCAATCGTGGCGTCTTCAGCAAACTGCGTGTCGAGGAAGTCAATCCTTCCCACCACCCGAAGTCCAATCCGCATTGGCAACTACCAGAGTCTACCACGCTGGCGTCTCCACCTACATTCTCAATTACCTATCTACAATCATCTGCATCATACCCATTGCATTCGATCTCGTAAATATTTTGCATCATATGCATACTCCAATCATACCATAATTCCCCAGCTCTTGCATCTCCGCTCGTCAGCATTTGCATTTGCACGTCCACTCATATCGTATCATCAAACATTCACATATGCAAGTCAAGGTCCAGGACCAATCCCGAAGATTTCCAAGACCATCGGCAACCCAATCAGGGCATCTTCCACAAAGGTCGTGGATTTCTCCCATGAATTTCAAGAGCTTCAAAGCAATCGCCAGCCCAGGCAGGGACAACCTTCTGCAATTGTGGGTCTCTCCCATCAAGATTCGAAGTCATTCAAAGCAAGATTCTGCCCAGTCAGGGGGCATTTTTCAAAGACCATGGGTGTCTCCCATGATGTATTTCAACCTTGTGGTTGATCAGATCTTCAAATCAACATTCAGCCCAGGCAGGGGCATACCATTCAAGACTGTGGGCGTCCCCCACGAAGTTGTTCAACCTTTTGTTGGGCAAATCCAAGATGTTCAAAGCAAGATCCAACCCGAACAGGGGCATCTTCAGCAAAACCGTGAGCGTTCCTCATGAAGTTGTTCAACCTTTTGTTGAGCAAACCAAGACATCAAGACAAACTCAGCCCAATCAGGGGCATCCTCTTCAGAGTTCATGGGCGTAACCATGAAATCATTTCAGCAAAGCTATGATCCCCAAGCAAAGACGGTGGGCGTACCCCGTTGACTCATTTCAATTTTCCTCTTTGGGGTTTCCCTAGTGAGTTGTACCCAGCAAGCGTGACTGTTGTCATTTGCCTTACTATCATCCTTTTGGTGGTAGTCGAACTTCGTCAGTTCAATCTAGCCTGCATCCTTTTGGTGTTGGTAAACTTCAAATCTGTGATGTCCTATCATCCTTTTGATGGTAGCAACCTGTGTGTTGTGTTTTCGCTCTACCATCCTTTTGGTGGTAGGTCTGGTACTTCGTCGGTATCAGGTTGCGCGATGTTTTCTTTTATGTTTTCGCTCTACCATCCTTTTGGTGGTAGGTCTGGTACTTCGTCGGTATCAGGTTGCGCGATGTTTTCTTTTGTGTTTTCGCTCTACCATCCTTTTGGTGGTAGGTCTGATACTTCGTCGGTATCAGATTGCGCGATGTTTTGTTTGTGTTTTCGCTCTACCATCCTTTTGGTGGTAGGTCTGGTACTTCGTCGGTATCAGATTGCGCGATGTTTTCTTTTATGTTTTCGCTCTACCATCCTTTTGGTGGTAGGTCTGGTACTTCGTCGGTATCAGGTTGCGCGATGTTTTCTTTTATGTTTTCACTCTACCATCCTTTTGGTGGTAGGTCTGGTACTTCGTCGGTATCAGGTTGCGCGATGTTTTCTTTTGTGTTTTCGCTCTACCATCCTTTTGGTGGTAGGTCTGATACTTCGTCGGTATCAGATTGCGCGATGTTTTGTTTGTGTTTTCGCTCCACCATCCTTTTGGTGGTAGGTCTGGTACTTCGTCGGTATCAGATTGCGCGATGTTTTCTTTTATGTTTTCGCTCTACCATCCTTTTGGTGGTAGGTCTGATACTTCGTCGGTATCAGATTGCGCGATGTTTTGTTTGTGTTTTCACTCTACCATCCTTTTGGTGGTAGGTCTGGTACTTCGTCGGTATCAGATTGCGCGATGTTTTCTTTTATGTTTTCGCTCTACCATCCTTTTGGTGGTAGGTCTGATACTTCGTCGGTATCAGATTGCGCGATGTTTTGTTTGTGTTTTCACTCTACCATCCTTTTGGTGGTAGGTCTGGTACTTCGTCGGTATCAGATTGCGCGATGTTTTATTTGCGTTTCCGTTCTACCATCCTTTTGGTGGTAGGTCTGATATTTCGTCGATATCAGATTGTGCGATGTTTTGTTTGTGTTCTCGCTCTACCATCCTTTTGGTGGTAGGTCTGATATTTCGTCGATATCAGATTGTGCAATGTTTTGTTTGTGTTCTCGCTCTACCATCCTTTTGGTGGTAGGTCTGGTACTTCGTCAGTATCAGATTGCGCGATGTTTTGTTTGTGTTTTCGCTCTACCATCCTTTTGGTGGTAGGTCTGGTACTTCGCCGGTATCAGATTGTGCGATATTTCTTTTATGTTTTCGCTCTACCATCCTTTTGGTGGTAGGTCTGGTACTTCGTCGGTATCAGATTGCGTTATGTTTTCTTTTATGTTTTCGCTCTACCATCCCTTTGGTGGTAGGTCTGGTACTTCGTCGGTATCAGATTGCGCGATGTTTTCTTTTATGTTTTTGCTCTACCATCCTTTTGGTGGTAGGTCTGATACTTCGTCGGTATCGGATTGCGCGATGTTTTGTTTGTGTTTTCGGTCTACCATCCTTTTGGTGGTAGGTCTGATACTTCGTCGGTATCAGATGGCGCGATGTTTTGTTTGTGTTTTCGCTCTACCATCCTTTTGGTGGTAGGTCTGATACTTCGTCGGTATCAGATTGCGCGATGTTTTGTTTGTGTTTTCGCTCTACCATCCTTTTGGTGGTAGGTCTGATACTTCGTCGGTATCAGATTGCGCGATGTTTTATTTGTGTTTTCGCTCTACCATCCTTTTGGTGGTAGGTCTGATACTTCGTCGGTATCAGATTGCGCGATGTTTTATTTGTGTTTTCGCTATACCATCCTTTTGGTGGTAGGTCTGATATTTCGTCGATATCAGATTGTGCGATGTTTTGTTTGTGTTCTCGCTCTACCATCCTTTTGGTGGTAGGTCTGATATTTCGTCGATATCAGATTGTGCGATGTTTTGTTTGTGTTCTCGCTCTTCCATCCTTTTGGTGGTAGGTCTGGTACTTCGTCGGTATCAGATTGCGCGATGTTTTGTTTGTGTTTTCGCTCTACCATCCTTTTGGTGGTAGGTCTGGTACTTCGTCGGTATCAGATTGTGCGATATTTCTTTTATGTTTTCGCTCTACCATCCTTTTGGTGGTAGGTCTGGTACTTCGTCGGTATCAGATTGTGCGATATTTCTTTTATGTTTTCGCTCTACCATCCTTTGTGTGGTAGGTCTGGTACTTTGTCGGTATCAGATTGCGCGATGTTTTCTTTTATGTTTTCGCTCTACCATCCCTTTGGTGGTAGGTCTGGTACTTCGTCGGTATCAGATTGCGCGATGTTTTCTTTTATGTTTTCGCTCTACCATCCTTTTGGTGGTAGGTCTGATACTTCGTCGGTATCGGATTGCGCGATGTTTTGTTTGTGTTTTCGCTCTACCATCCTTTTGGTGGTAGGTCTGATACTTCGTCGGTATCAGATGGCGCGATGTTTTGTTTGTGTTTTTGCTCTACCATCCTTTTGGTGGTAGGTCTGATACTTCGTCGGTATCAGATTGCGCGATGTTTTGTTTGTGTTTTCGCTCTACCATCCTTTTGGTGGTAGGTCTGATACTTCGTCGGTATCAGATTGCGCCATGTTTTATTTGTGTTTTCGCTCTACCATCCTTTTGGTGGTAGGTCTGATACTTCGTCGGTATCAGATTGCGCGATGTTTTATTTGTGTTTTCGCTATACCATCCTTTTGGTGGTAGGTCTGATACTTCGTCGGTATCAGATTGCGCGATGTTTTGTTTGTGTTTTCGCTCTACCATCCTTTTGGTGGTAGGTCTGATACTTCGTCGGTATCAGATTGCGCGATGTTTTATTTGCGTTTTCGCTCTACCATCCTTTTGGTGGTAGGTCTGATACTTCGTCGGTATCAGATTGCGCGATGTTTTATTTGTGTTTTCGCTATACCATCCTTTTGGTGGTAGGTCTGATATTTCGTCGATATCAGATTGTGCGATGTTTTATTTGTGTTTTCGCTCTACCATCCTTTTGGTGGTAGGTTTGGTATTTCGTCGATATCAGATTGTGCAATGTTTTGTTTGTGTTTTCGCTCTACCATCCTTTTGGTGGTAGGTCTGGTATTTCGTCGATATCCGATTGTGCGATGTTTTATTTGGGTTTTCGCTCTACCATCCTTGTGGTGTTAGGTCTGGTATTTCGTCGATATCAGATTATGCGATATTTTGTTGGTGTTTTTGCTCCATCATCCTTTTGGTGGTGGGTCTGACATTTCGTCGATGTCAGATTGTGCGATCGTTTATTTGTATTTCGCTCCGTCATCCTTTTGGTGGGGGGCCTATCATGGTCATTAATGATAGATTGTGCGATAGTGGTTTGCTTTGCCATCCTTTTGGTGGTAATAGCTGTGTGTGTTTCATCCCATCATCCTTTTGGTAATGGTGACCTTTTGTCAGTTATTTACAGTTTGCTCAAAGATATACCTCATCCAATATTTCAATTCTCGGACATCTCCTTTTCTTTTCGGACAAATTTAGGGTTTTCTTTGTATCTAATTGACTTCCCCCTTGTAAGATTGAAACGCAACAACAATTCATCTTACTTGGTTTAAGCCAATTAGATAGGGGCATCTGTCATACCCCAAATTTGTCCTACCTGTATATAGCTTCCATTTGTACATCCATCCATTATTATTCATATAATATGTGGCGCAAGTTTGAAGTCGAGACGTCGCAAGGTTGCGTAATTTATAGTTGGATTTGAAGAGTTCAAAATAATTGTGAGGTCAAGATCCCTTCACCTCACATTCAATTTTCATCATTTAAATCCAACTATAATTCAAGTCCGCTGTGGTGTTGCAATAATCACAAACCATAGTTGAATGGTTTTAAGTGAATTTTGAAATATGGATTAAATTTAGTCAAGCTTTGGGGTAATGGGTTTCATAGGTTTCCAAGTTATAATTCATTTTTAATGAGGCTACTTTATACAATCATGACAGTAAAGAAATTTGAATTCAGTTACAAGGAGTTTATTTGAGGAATTTATATGATTCAAAATACGTAATACAAGTTATGCAATATTCAAAGGAGGAACTTCAGCCTAAGAGGATAAGTTATAAACAAGCTTTGAGATTGTTCTTTTAATGCACTGCAAAATTCAGAGTTTCATGGCCCACACACAAGGCACATGAACTTTTCACAAAGTAGCCAGCAAGACGCACAGCTACGAAACTGCTACGTCAATGCCATTTTCCTCCATTTTGTACATCCCTGCTACACCCACAATGGATAAAAAAAACCATATACAAAGAAAAATTTCAGAGTGAAGGAAAAGAGGCAAATTGCAATAACCCTGCGATATGTCTTGCAACTGGCCCCACAATTGTCACACAAAACATCCACTCTGCACAAGGACGACAGACTGTCCTCAACCTGCATAAAGTACGAGTTATGTGTTTCACCCTTAATGACAAAATGCAAGGCAAATCATGACCCCACAAGCTTGTACGGAACTTGTAGCAACCACCACAAAATAACACGCTACATCACGCCTGCTATCGGTAACTGCTACATCCATCCATTACACTTACACAAAAAACCAGCAAATAAAGAAATGGCAAAAAAAATGAAGAGAAAAATTAACTGCATAATCCTTAGCATAATGGCATAATAGAGGCACTATGAAGAATGTGTACTACCTGAGAAACACACAACAAGCAATAAAGATAAGATGAGACACAAAATGAAGGGCTATTGTGTTTTAGGCCCGTTACGGTTTCTATGTTACAACCAAATTTGAGAATGTTGATTGTTGAACAAGTCACGTGAGGGAGAGGGAAGGCAACGGCCTGTGCACCAAGGATGCTAGCAGCAGAGCAAAACTGGTATGAAAAGCCATATGCGGCTCAAATCGTACAATAGCCCAGACCAATTCATTACACCATGTACCACCTGCAAATATGCCTCACAACAGACAAAATTAATCAAGTTGAATTGGTAGAACACAACACAGACAAAGCCATTGCTGTCTCAAACCACACAAGACAGGATCCTGGTGTAATGAATTGGACAAGCACATTGTACCGAAAACTTAATCAAGAAGTTTGGCTAAATTTTCAAAATGAGAAGAGGTTCATGGAGCCGACATTTTCCTGGTTCATGCTTCAAACTAAACACTTCCTACAATATGCTCTGCACAACCTGCATCAATCAATTTATAGCCAAGCCACAAACACACAAAAATAGCCAGCTGCAAGAGGACCACAGACAAAAAATAAGGATATGAAGACCAAGACAGAATAGAGGGCAATAAAAAACTCACTTATGTTTCAACCAGGAGGACCCAAAACGGACTTTTTCTCCTATCTCCAAAAGTTCTTCTAACCCAATAAAGACCACACTCTCTCTGATCCGTTGGAATTCCTCACCCTACCACCATTTTAACTCCTTTAAACCTACAACAAGAAAAACACTATAATGAAACCAGCCCACACACCACACACAGAACCAACAAAAACAATTTGCTAGGAGGCCAATACACTAACCTGCTCTGAAACTCGTACAACATCCCTGCTACAGGTCAGGACAACTGCTGCACCTTGCACAAAAAAACAAAATATACAAAACCTGCATCAGAATAGACATCCTGGCCCTTGTCTGATCCCTTTCCTCTCTGCATATAAGAAGCAATGTTTATTAGTGATAAAAGGACCTAGCCGCCACCCTCTTGGAGCCACCCTCACTATTCTTCTTCCTCCAAGCTCTAAAAAAAACCCTCTGAATCTTCAAGCACCATTTTTTCTTCTCCAATCTCCAAATCCTCTCGCTAAAACAACAACCACCAAAACCAAGAGACTCATCTTCATACATTTTATCAACCTCCTTCAACCTCACATTTCTTCAAATCTTCAAAGAATCTCTCATAAATCTTCTGTATCCCAACCTTCAACTCCAATCTTCAAAACCAAACCCCTATGCAAACCTCTGAGGACCTAAACCTTCAATCTCATAACTCAGAAAACTCATTACCCAAAAATCCTCTTCAATCGAAACACACCTCTTCCCTTCTATCAGAACTTTCGCGACCCTCATCACCTCAACAAAACCCATATGGCGAAACTCTGTTCATTTTCTCTCCAAAACCCTTTCACTTCAACCTTTCATTTAATTTCAATACTCCTCATTAACTTCCAACAACATCCAATCGAAAACAAAACCCAGAAGTGGAGAAGAGAGCGGAACGGAGCTAGAGAAACCATGAGTGGAAACCGATAATGATGAGAATAAGAATCGAAAGGAGAGAGGTAGGAAGTGACGAAGCTTCACGTGTTTTTGTGTCGTTTCTCACGCTTTGGTGTTATGTTAGTAGCTGGGTCTGGAGTATTGAGATCTAAGCAAACCTCAGTTTTCATTATTTTCTCTTTTTCTTTTATGAAAATACTGTTTCCTTTTTATTATTATTTCTTTTAAGTTTTTTTTTTTTTTGAGAATAATTGTTGGATATGTTTACCTGTGTTTCAAAACGTGGTGCTTTTTTTTTTTCTTGGATAAAATCTACCACTTATTTCTCACACAAATCAATGGGGACCCCAAGCGGACCATGGGGATATTGGGCTTAATAACCCATGTGAACTATACCCTTCCGTTTTTTTTTTGTGTTTTTTTGAAAAATGTATAAGTTATTTATTTTGTAAGTTTTTGGGAGGTTTTTATTATTATTCAGGTTTATTTCATTTTCACCGTTTTAAGGTCGATGACGATACCCCAAGTCATAACTTTGTCGATTTATTGACGAGTAATGACAAACCCGAGACCGCTTTCTTTTTAACTTCTTTCATTTCCGATTTCTATCGATTTCTTATTTTAGTCAATGATGGTGTTAATAATTATTATTGGTCAAATTATTGATGATAATTTTAGTCGAGACTATTTCACTTACACTTCAAATTATCTTTTAAAACATTTTCTCGAAAAAAACTCCAAAAGAGGGAGATTCTTGAAATCTAGCATTTCTTGGACCTTCGAATGAGCAACTCTCGAGGCTCGCCCTTGAGTTGTTGTTCATTCAATCTTTTGATTTTCTCAAACGCTTTCCCAATATCTTTTCTCGATTAAAACTCCGAAAGAAAGAGGCACTTGGAGTCTAGCATTCCTTGTGTCTTGGAGTGAGTAATTCTTGAAGCACGCCTTTGAGTTGTTATTCACTCAACCTTTCGATATCATTTTCAAACGTTCTCCTAAGTCGAATGCTCGTCCGCATTTGCAGCCCTTTTTCATTCACAATTCCTCGTGGTCTCGATATTAGGAGCACCCTCAGGGACTAATATCGTTTCTCACAACCTTAACCCTTGACACGTCGTCAAGCCGGTTCCATCTTCAATCAAATCTTCGACACGTCGTCGAACCAGTTCAAAACAACTTCCTTTTGGCCTCGCATGCCATTCTTCGATTCGATCCTTTCACAAAACATTTTTAAAACTTACGAAAGAGAGATATTCTTAGAATCTAGCATTCTTTGAATATTTGAATGAGTGACTCTAAGGCGCGCCCTTGAGTTGTTATTAGTTCATTCTTTCGATTTCGAAACATCTAACTCTTATCTTCAACTTATTCAGTCAATTCCCGAAAGAACTGAGTTCTTGGAATCTCGCATTCTTTGAATTCCTGAGTGACAAGCTCTTGAGACACGCTCTTGGGTTGCTTGTCAGTCACCCTTTCGTCTCTTTTCCAAACTCCCGATCTATTCAACCTCATATTTTCGTGGTTGTTACCACGAACTACAGACGCTCTGATTCTTTATTCATTCTTGAATATAAGATACGTAGGCACAAGATTGCGATGATCTTGGCGAGCACACTTCTATCCACCTTCAGTTTCCCCCATCCTTTCCCGTAGTCGAACTACGACGCTCTGATTCCTCCTTCTCGTCCGAATGAGCATACGTAGGCACAAGGGCCCCAATCCTTGGCGAGCACCCTATCTTCTCACCACCCATCTCTCCTTAGCGTCTTTAACCTTTTATCGTACCAATTCTACCTTTAACAACGAGAAGAAAACAAGTAAACCTAAAAACAAGTAAACTAGTATTCACAGATTTTTGCAGTTGGAAATTGAATAAAAAAGGTTTCCACGGTTTGTGAACGGAGATTCCGCAGTTGAAAATCATTCTCTTTTTTCTTTGATTTTATTAAACTCTTTCTTTCTTTTTCGTTTTTCATTAACAGTTACTGCGCATAATCTTTTTTGAGATCAAAATCGATTAAAAATTCTCAAAAGGTTTTGAGTTAATTCTAACATTTAATAAATATATAATATCTCTCTTATTTTATTTGGGTGAGTCTTTCACAAATATAAATGCTTCTTCTCTTAAACAATCTACCATGAGGACTCAACACAAAGTTTGTCTCGAATATGCCTTCCTATGCCTCGAATACTTTCTTTTTCATTTTTCATTAACAGTTACTGCGCATTATCTTTTTTGAGATCAAAATCAATTAAAAATTCTCAAAAAATTTTGAGTTAATTCTAACGTTTAATAAATATATAATATCTCTCTTATTTTATTTGGGCGAGTCTTTCACAAATATAAATGCTTCTCCTCTTAAACAATCTACCATGAGGACTCAACACAAAGTTTGCCTCAAATATGCCTTCACAAATATAACTATGTACACCTAATTTTGTTTTATTTTTAACTAATAAATGAGAAATACTTATATATTTTAATTACATAATTTTATTCATTGAAATCAAACTATTGTAGATTTTTTCTAAGTAAGAAAATATAAATTATTTTATTCTTTTTTTTTTGTCTTTTTTTATTAATAAAATTAAGTCTCATATATCGATAATTCGGGATACCCGTCATTTATATAGAGTGACACCTCTCATCTTAACAACCGATTGTGTAGGATTAAGTTAAGCAAAACTCTAATTTTATTATGATATCACGAGCCTATTGATTTAGACCACCCACTATTAATATATGTACACCGAATTTAAAAAGTGCTGAGTGTAAGAGAGTGTATTGGAAAAACCAAGTCTCATCTATCATAATTCGGGTCACTCATTATTTATATAGAATGTCACTCTTCATCTTATCAACTGATTTTGTAGAGTTGAATTATGGCAAACTCTAATTCTATAATTTTCTACCAAATAAAAAATTAATCTTTTTCCAAATGAAAATGAAAAATTAATCTTTTCATCGGCCCTAGTTTTCACGACTCCCCTTTATTTTATACATTTCAGTTTGTTTTCTCTTGGTATTTTTTACTTCTTTATATACAAATATATTAACTAATTTGTATGTTTTATTTAAGAATACTTGTACGGAACATACAAAAAATGTACGGATGAATAGAACGTGTTGGAGTTTACACTTGTTTGTTTGGCAGAGGTTCGATTGGTAACATGAAAACGATTTATCTTAAAATAATTATTTGTCGCACGAACAATGTTTATTTTAAATTATTAGTACATCTCAAAATACAAATGAAAAATATTTAATTCGAAAGTCTAAGAGATATTTTCACAGATAATTCAAGGTCAATATTAGACAGGCGTAACGACGTACAGCTTTTTTATATTTTTTTATATGAGAGTAGGTACCGATGTACGGTTGGTACTAAATATAAAACTATTTCAATCAATAGAGTTCAATTATATCATGAGATTACACTTTCATAATATATTAAACTAATGTTTGTTTTGTGTGATTGGAATAATAAACTAATATTTGAAACTTACTACCAAAATTGTATTCATGTTACCAAAATCACAACAAAATATTTTGAATGTTAGATTTGTTGTCCATAAAAAACTGCGTTATATGGTTCGAGTACTGTGTTAAAAGAGCAATAATTATTGTATTGTTATTTGGATGTATTGGAAACTAAATAAGGGTTCTTATATTTTCGTGAACGGATGTAGATAAAAAAGTTTATGATAGTAGAATTCATTTTGAATCATGGAATATAGATACATTTACTGAAAAATTTATGGAAATAGTGAACACTATAGTTAGGAGGAAGATCAATTTCATGTGCATATAAGAAATTAAGTGGACATGTGATAAGGCGAGGGAATTAGACAACTCAGGTTTAACCTTTGGTACACTGGAAAAGTTAGATCGAAAAATGAGGTGGAGATTATTGTGGGCAAGAAGTGGAAGAATGATATTGTGGATGTGAAAAGAGTAAGAGATTGAATCATAACCTTGAAATTTGTAGTTCAACAAGACATCTTTAATGTTATTAGTAATTACGCACCTCAGGTTAGGTTGGAAGAACACCTTAAGGTAAAATTTTGAAAGGATTTAGATGGATTACTTCTTGATATACCCCAGGGAGAGAAGCTCGTTATAGGAGGGGATCTAAATGGGCATGTAAGGAGCGTAGCAAGAGTTTTGAGGGTGTGCATTGTAACACCCCCTTTCTATACCCCCAAATAATACAAATAATCATTTAGGCATAAATTCAAAATTAATTCAACATATACAACACCTGCTCAACAGATATGCAACAACGGGGCAACACCCACAAGGAAAATATTTAGAACATAGGCGGAAACACCTAAATATTTCATAACTTCCAAAACATGTAATCACATACGTGTACATCATTCAAGTTGATTTACAACATCATCAATATATACAATATTCATCCAACATGTTTCATCAACATTCATCAGCAAATACAAACACAAATGTATCACAAAAGAATCAAAAGAATCCCTAGCTACCCGGTGCTACATATCAGAGCCGACCGACCAAAAAGGAATGAAGTCACGGTTCCCAAAAACTCCAGCAATCTAATCTACAATGCCTCATAGAGCATTATAAAACAGCAGAAGGGTGAGAAACGATATCATAATACATAATGCATATAAACATATATATATATATATATATATATATATATATATATATATATATATATATATATATATATATATATATATATATATATATATATATATATATATATATATATATATATATATATATATATATATATATATATATATATATATATATATATATATATATATATATATATATATATATATATATATATATATATATATATATATATATATATATATATATATATATATATATATATATATATATATATATATATATATATATATATATATATATAGACACACACACACATGCACATAACGTCCAATAACGTCTTCCGCGTTCTCACAGCAACTCATCTCACTACACCGTACATCGCAATGTATTCACAATAAGTTATTTACAAATAGAGTACCAAGCATATACAATATGCATCAACAATGTTTATATCAATTCATAAACATACACACATATACATATATATTCACACATACATGTATCTTCAAGCCTTCCATTCATGCCAATTATCAACAATTTACACAAACATCTACATTCATGTTTATTTACCATACATCATGCCCAGATGTCAACATGCAACTCATAGAGACCGACACACGACTCTATGCAGATGCAAATGCGGTACCGACTCATTTCAGTAGGTTCAATTGAAGAACCAAAAATAACCATCGCTCACACCCCACATGGGCACACGAGGTTCTGCAGATTCTACGCGGAATCAAATATAACCATCACAACATACGAGGTTCTGCAAATCCATCGAGGGATCAATAAATAACCATCGCTCACACCCCACAAGGGCACACGAGGTTCTGCAGATTCACCGAGGAATCAATCGACACAAGAATGCATACCATGATGCTTCACATGCAACATGACTCATGACACCCTTGAAATGCATACATGTTTACAAACATACTCATGAATTCATCACATTCGTCGCATACATTCATTATGCATTCAAATATATGTATTACAAAGCATATATATATATATATATATATATATATATATATATATATATATATATATATATATATATATATATATATATATATATATATATATATATATATATATATATATATATATATATATATATATATATATATATATATATATATATATATATATATATATATATATATATATATATATATATATATATATATATATATATATATTCATCATCCATTCAAACCAATTCCATACATGGTTCACATTCACAATCAATCTCGCTATGCATTTCTATTCAATTCAAGTAAACGCACAAAATTGCCAAACGGCCACATTTCACACTTCACAAATCACAAACTAGGATTCACGCCATACGGCTACCCACAACGTACATAACAACATATAATTAGTCATTCAAATAAGGAGTGATCGCAATCAAACCACACAACCAACCCACAGATAGGAAACACAAGAAAATAAAACATGTTGTAAAGTTCGCTAACCTTCGCTCGACGAAGCCTTCTAGCGAAGGCTCGCTGCCATTTGCCTGGCGAACTCGCTGGCAAAGCCAAACAGAAGCTACTGCCATAGGTTCGCTGCCACGTTCGCTGGGATTCGCCTGGCGAACCCCTTCTCTACCACCTTCGCCTGGCGAACTTGCCAGCGAAGGCTGATCTTGGCCACTGCCATAGGTTCGCTGCCCACTCGCTGGGCTTCGCCTGGTGAATGCTGGAGAACCTGCGAAGCCAGAAAAATCCCAACTGTTCCAAAACCACCAAAACCTCAAAAATCGACCGATTAAATCCAAACCAGTTCCAGTAGCATAGCCCACTCATCACCCGACTAAACTACACCATCTATTCCAGATTCTAACCAATAAAACTCAGTTTCTACCGATTAAACCAACTTCCGACCTAGAAATGGAAACATAGAAAACAATCCAACAAATCCAATCTAGCACATACATGATCATATACATTATTAGGATGATAAAACTTCTCACCCTTACCTGATTAATCGCAAGCTAAGGTTGATTCTTGATGATTCTAGGTTGTTCCACTTTCTCTTCTTTTTCCCCTCTCCTCTTTTCTTTCTCTTGTTTTTCTTCTTAATGTTTTTTATCTTTCTCTTTTCTCTCTATATCACATATTCTATTTTCTTTCCTCCCAAATTCTTTCCACACACTTATCAATTAATCCTCACAAAATATCCACTTAATATTATCACTAATGCCCAAAATACCCTCCAACCTATTTTTACCCGAAACTCTCAAAGTCGGCAAAAATACCTCAATATGTAAACATAACATATTATC
This sequence comes from Lathyrus sativus, assembly GCA_963859935.3. Taxonomy (NCBI): domain Eukaryota; kingdom Viridiplantae; phylum Streptophyta; class Magnoliopsida; order Fabales; family Fabaceae; genus Lathyrus; species Lathyrus sativus. The sequence goes on from OZ012740.1 coordinate 665,163,859, forward strand.
ACACAATTCCATATAAATAAAATAATCACTTAAATAAATCAAATAAGGACTCAATAAAAATGGGAATTCAGAATCGAGGCGTTACAACTCTCCCCCACTTTAGAAATTTTCGTCCTCGAAAATATTACCTGATTCAAACAGCTCTAGATGCGACTTACGCATCTTACTCTCCAATTCCCAAGTCATATTACCTTCCGCAGCACCTCCCCATGCTACTTTCACAAGCGCGATATCTTTGCCTCTGAGCCTCTTAACCTCACGGTCCAAAATCCTAACCGGTAAAACCTCAACTGTAAGATTATCTCTTACCTCAACCTCATCCATAGGAATAACATGTGACGGATCCGAAATATACTTCCGAAGTTGCGAAACATGGAACACATCGTGCAAATTTGAAAGGTTTGGAGGCAATGCCACACGATAAGCCACAACACCAACTCGTGCAGTAATCTGATATGGACCAATGAAACGAGAAGTCAACTTCTTCGACTTCAAAGCACGACCCACACCTGTAACCGGTGTAACCCTCAAAAACACATGGTCGCCTTCTTGAAACTCAAGACCCTTTCTTCGCTTATCATGATAACTCTTTTGCCTACTCTGAGAAACTCTCATCTTTTCCCGAATGAACTTCACCTTCTTCGTCGTTTGTTGTACCATCTCCGGTCCAACTACCGACTTCTCTCCGGTTTCATGCCAACATAAAGGTGTTCGACATCTCCGACCATACAAAGCCTCAAATGGTGCCATACCAATACTTGAGTGAAAACTATTGTTGTAGGTGAACTCAATCAATGCCAAATAACCATCCCAAGCACCACCTTGCTCGAGCACACAAGCACGCAACAAATCTTCCAATGATTAAATCGTCCTTTCGGTTTGACCATCCATCTGCGGATGATAAGCCGAACTCAATCTCATCTTAGAACCCAAAGCCTTTTGCAAACTTCCCCAAAATCTCGAAGTAAATCTAGGATCCCTATCCGACACAATACTCTTAGGAACCCCATGTAACTTCACAATCACACCAACATAAATCTCGGCTAACTTCTCCAAAGGATAACTAATATCAATCGGAATAAAGTGAGAGGATTTAGTAAGCCTATCAACAATCACCCAAATAGCATTATGACCTCTTTGCGTATTAGGCAATCCCGTAACAAAATCCATCGATATACTATCCTATTTCCACTCTGGAATGTCCAACGGTTGCATCAAACCACTAGGCTTCTGATGTTCCACTTTAGACTTCTGACAAGTCAAGCACGAATACACAAACTGAGCTACATCCCTCTTCAATCCGGACCACCAAAAGATTTTCTTCAAATCTTGATACATCTTATTCGCCCCCGGTGAATACTTAAGTTACTCCGGTGTCCTTCCTCCAATATCATCTTTTTCAACTCTACATCATCGGGAATACAAATACGACCACGAAATCTCAAAACTCCAAAATTATCAACCTTGAAGTCCTCATTCTCATTCATCATCAAATCAACAAACTTCAAATCCAACTTTTGCTTTTCGCACACGGTAGCAAGAAAATCATTCGTAACATACAACATACCAAGTTTCACACTACTCGGCGTCATCTCACAAACCAAACTCAAATCTCTAAAACTCTCCAACAATTCCCATTCTCTTACCATCAATGTTGACATATGAACCAACTTTCGACTTAAAGCATCAGCTACCACGTTTGCCTTACCCGAATGGTAATTCAAACTAAAATCATAATCCTTCAAAAACTCTAACCATCTCCTCTGCCTCATGTTCAATTCCTTCTGATCAAATAAATATTTCAAACTCTTGTGATCACTAAAAACTTTAAATCTCGCACCATAAAGATAATGTCTCCAAATTTTCAAAACAAACACCACGACCGCTAACTCCAAATCATGCGTAGGGTAGTTCTTCTCATGCACTCTCAATTGTCTCGAAGCATAAGCCACAACTTTCCCATCTTGCATTAAAACACCTCCTAAACCGGACAAGGAAGCATCACAATAAACCACAAACGATTCCGTCGGATTTGGCAAAATCAAAACCGGCGCCGTTGTCAACCTTCTCTTAAGCTCAATAAAACTCTTCTCACAATCAATATCCCAAACAAAAGCCTTTTCCTTACAAGTCAATTGAGTCAACGGAAGTGCCAACTTCGAAAATCCTTCAATAAACCTCCGATAATAACCGGCTAATCCCAAAAAGCTTCGAATCTCCGTAACTGACTTAGGAGCTTCCCACTGCATTACCGCATCAATATTGGACGGATCAACACTAATACCATTACCAGAAATAACATGCCCAAGAAAACTCACTTCCGATAACCAAAACTCACACTTCGACAACTTAGCATATAATTGCTTATCTTTCAAAATCTGCAATACAACTCTCAAATGCTCTACATGCTCTTCTTGGGACTTAGAGTAAATCAAAATGCCGTCGATGAACACAACCACAAAACGATCCAACTGATCATGAAAAATATGATTCATGTATTCCATAAACACACCTGGCGCATTCGAAACTCCGAATGGCATCACTGAAAATTCATAATGACCATATCGTGTCCTAAAAGCCGTCTTTTGAATATCCTCCTCTTTAACACGAATCTGGTGATAACCTGACCTCAAATCAATCTTACTAAAAACACGGGCACCAACCAATTGGTCCATCAAATCATCAATTCTAGGAAGCGGATACTTGTTCTTAATAGTTACCTTGTTCAACTGCCGATAATCAATACACAACCGCATACTCCCATCTTTCTTCTTTACTAACAATACCGGTGCACCCCAAGGAGAAACACTCGGCCTGACAAACCTCTTTTCCAATAAGTCATTCAATTGTTTCTTCAATTCCATCAACTCCGATGCCGATATACGATACGGTGCCATCAAAATCAGTCTAGTACCCGGAACTAGGTCAATCGAAAACTCGACTTCTCTTTCCAGCAGTACGTCCACAATGTCCTCCGGAAATACTTCTGGAAAGTCGCACACCACTGGAACCATATCCAGTTCAACCTTACTCTCTACCGACAATGATGCAAACAAACAGAACACTTGAGTCTCATCTGCCAAAAGTTTCTTTAACTCTTTAGTGGATAGAAAACTCTCTTCGTCATCCTCCTCCAAAGAAGGAAACCTTACCAACTTGTGATAACAATCAATACGGACTTTATTATACTACAACCAATTCATACCCAAGATCACATCTAATCCTTCTAACGGCAAACACACAAAGTCCATAATGAAGTCTTTACCATATATGGTCAAAGGACAACTTAAACATACCAAAGATGTAGTTACCGACCCCGAAGCGGGAGTCTCAATAACCATGTCGCCACCACAAGAAGACAAACACAAATTCAAACGCTTAGCGCACTCAAAAGAAATGAACGAATGATTCGTTCCGGTATCAATAATAGCAACTAAAGGCATATTATTAATAAAGCATGTACCTTTAATCAACCGATCTGCATTAGTAGTGTCTGCACTGGCTAATGCAAATACTTTCCCACTTGTTGGAGCCTGCTTTGGCATAATACACTTTGTACTAATATGACTAACTTCCCCACAGTTGTAACACTTCACCACGTTCCTTCTACAATCAGTTGTAGCATGGCCGATACTTCCACAGTTAGCACACTTCGCTTCATCCTTCTTACACTCAAAAGATTTGTGCCCCACTTCACCGCACCTATAGCACTTAATGGGACCAGAACTTCCACCTCCGGACCTCTTAACAAAGTTTTCCCTATGCTTGCCTTTATCAGCAGGCGTCACATAAGGTCTACTCCTTACCGGTTGCTTTCCTCTCTTCTCATTCAAACTCTTATAGTGAGTAGAACGAGCTTTACTATCTTCTTCAAAGATTCTACAACATTCGGTCAAGTCCGAAAATCTCCTAATCCTCTGATAACCCATCGCTTGCTTGATCTCAGGGCGCAAGCCGTTCTCATACTTAACACACTTGGAAAATTCCACCGTCACCGCATCATAGTGAGGATGAAACTTCACCAACTCTATGAACTTAGCCGTGTAGTCTATCACAGACATATTGCCTTGTTTCAATTCCAGAAACTCCATTTCCTTCTTTCCCTTCACACTCTCAGGATAATACTTTCTCAAAAATTCGGTGCGAAATAAATCCCAAGTGATTTCCTCATCGTCTACTTCAAGAACTTGTCTCATGCCGACCCACCAGTCGTCGGCTTCTTCTCTCAGCATGTGAGCCCCAAGTCTTACCTTGTTGCCTTCAGCATAATTCATAACTCTAAAGATCCTCTCGATCTCCTTTAACCAAATCTGAGCACCGTCCGGATCAAATCTTCTCTTGAATACCGACGGCTGATTCTTTCTAAACTCATCATTAGCGTTCACATTCGGCGCACCCTACACCGCCCTAGCCATTTCCTCCAAAGCAGCAGCCATCACATTGTCATTACGACCAGCCATATTCTGATTATTCCCAAAAATAACAGCAAGGTTAAACAACCGTTCAACCAACAAAACAACGAGACAGACACAACTGACTCAACACTGGCTCTGATACCACTTTATGTAACACCCCCTTTCTATACCCTCAAATAATACAAATAATCATTTAGGCATAAATTCAAAATTTCATCAGAGTACATTTATATCACGGCATAAAGGGGCATATCACATTATACCAAAAAATCAACATATACAACACCTGCTCAACAGATATGCAACAACGGGGCAACACCCACAAGGGAAATATTTAGAACATAGGCGGAAACACCTAAATATTTCATAACTTCCAAAACATGTAATCACATACGTGTACATCATTCAAGTTGATTTACAACATCATCAATATATACAATATTCATCAAGCATGTTTCATCAACATTCATCAGCACATACAAACACAGATGTATCACAAAAGAATCAAAATAATCCCTAGCTACCCGGTGTTACATATCAGATCCGACCGACCAAAAAGGGATGAAGTCACGCTTCACAAAAACTCCAGCAATCTAATCTGCAATGCCTCATAGAGCATTATAAAACAGCAAAAGAGTGAGAAACGATATCATAATACATAATGCATATAAACATATATATATATATATATATATATATATATATATATATATATATATATATATATATATATATATATATATATATATATATATATATATATATATATATATATATATATATATATATATATATATATATATATATATATATATATATATATATATATATATATATATATATATATATATATATATATATATATATGTCGCTTGCGCGAAAATAAGGTGCCGGCATGACAGAAGAGTCGCCACCTTTCGTTATTTATCCCTCAGAGCGGGAAAGGAAACGATCAGAAAAACCTGACGAAAAAGGGTAAGACAAGGTCATCGCAACCATTGTCTGGGTTCGGGAGCCGGTTACGCAAGGGGAAGGTATTAGCACCCCTCACGTCCGTCGTACTCGACGGGATCCTCGCTTGTTTGTTTACTTGGACGGGTTGGTTTTAATCTATCTACCTATCAAGGCTGGCTGAAAAAGAAAAGAAAAATGACTCGGCAAAGTATCGCGCTTTATGCCTACGTATTCCCGTCTGGAACGAGAAATCAGAGTCAACGTAGTTCGCCTAACTACGGGTGAAGGATGGGGAAAGGTTGCTCGCTAGGATATCGCATCCTATGCCTACGTACTTTCATCTGGTATGAAAGATCAGAGCAAACGTAGTTCGGCTAACTACGGGGGAAGATGGCTCAACTAGGAGGGAGACTATCAAGTCCTACTGTTATCATGCCATGGATTCATCCTATGGTTGAGGTTTGAACAGGGAACTCCTAGAAGTTGTCATGCATAGGTTTCAACCTAAAAGTCTATCATCAAATCCTTATCAAAGGAAATGAGAGTCCTAAGGGATCATGTCAATGATACACCAAAACAGACAAAACATCAGCTTAAACAGTAAAATGCATGCAATGCAAGTGAGGGAGGAAATGTGTGTGGGGTTTCAGCCTCCACAAGCTTGTCTCGACCTCAAGCCAGTCATGAAATAACAGTAATCATACTGAAGATAAACAACATACTATCAAGCAATGAACAAATAGAAGAAGTGATGTGCCCTCAGGCAAACAAAACACATGCTTGAGAAAGAAAGAATCTACCCTCTAATCCTAACCCTAATCACAGAATCTGAATCAAATCTAAGCACTAAAACAAGACCCTAAACAAGAGAAATCAATCCCAGTCTTCAAGCTTCAGAACAAGCTTACCAAAGAAAGGGAGCTAAGCAAGCAGACTCATAGTGTCTTCCTCAGGAGAACACTAGGAGGTGTATACTCAGGAGTCATATCCTATGTGGCTCAACCACTGTGATCAGTTTATATTCCTCCTCAGGAGAAACTAAACTCACAAGCAGGCTCCAACATCACTGGATATTTAGGAAATCCTATCTGAACTAGTGGAGCTAAGTGAATAGACTCATAGGACCTTCCTCAGGAAAGTACTAGGAGGCTTTCACTTAGGAGTTGTATCCCATGTGGCTCAACAACATGTGATCAGTTTACATTCCTCCTCAGGAGAAATTAAACTCACAAGTTGGCTCCAACATCATTGGATACTTGAGAAATCCTAGATAAACTAAGGGAACTAAGTGAATAGACCCATAGGACCTTCTTCAGGAAAGTACTAGGAGGCTTCCACTTAGGAGTTGTATCCCATGTGGCTCAACAACATGTGATCAGTTTACATTCCTCCTCAGGAGAAATTAAACTCACAAGTTGGCTCCAACATCATTGGATACTTAAGAAAGAGGTGAGAAGAAAGAATGAAAGTCATTCATAGTGCCTTCCTCAGGAAAGTACCATGAACTCCCTTCAAACTTCAGGATCTCAAACCTCACAGACAGGGAACAAGCCAAGCTCTGGGTCTCTGAATCTTGATCTACAATCTTCACTTCATGATTCTCTCCAACAAGGTCTTCAAGACAACACAATCCCCTCAACAAATTCCCCACAACAAACCCCAGATATGAACAGATAACCACAGGACAGACAAAATCAATAGTCAACTTCAGAAAATACCTAAAAATACTAAACCAAGGGGGAAAAAATCTAACAATTATTCACAAGGGTCCTCAACATCTACCCATAACATCCACATAGGCCTCTACCTAAAAATCAAGACAAAACTTATTCAAAGAAAGTGAATTTCCTCACCTATGCACAACCTAAACCCTAATTAGGATACCCTAATGCTACCCTAATTAAACTAGCCAAAATTTAATTCTAAAATTCTAGAATAAATCCTATGGGGAACTATGATTCATCATCTAATTACACAAAAAAGAATGGATTAAAAAGACTAAAGGAAAGTCCTAAAACAATTCTTGCAAAATCATGTATCAACTAAAAGAAAGAAAATACACTATATTAAAGAAAATACCACTAAAAATTCTACATTAAAAATAAAATTCCATTTTTATTTTTATATTTTTCTACACAAAATCATCTAATCATAGAAAAAAGAATGGACAAAAAAGAATTATTTATCAATTATTTATGAATTTTCTAAAACAGAAAAATATTAAAAGAAAATAAAAGAATTTAAAACAAATAAAAGGGAGGGGGGTTGGAATAGCAAGGCGCGCTAGTTGGTTTCAGTTGGGCCAGATAAAAGGGGGGTGGGGATAGCGAGTTAAGCCCATAGACCAGTTTAAATGAAACGACCGCGTTTCACTTTTTGAATTTTTTCCCTCCATCTTCGGATTGAATCTGGGCCGTGCGATGAGATTAAATTGTCAAACTTGGGGACTAATCCAACAGACCACCTTCATCGTCCCCAACGATTCTAGGGTTTTCAGAAACCCTCCATCCATGCACTCATCTTCCCCTCACTCGTTCTCCCTGCTCAGGCCACGAAATGCCACAATTCCAAAACGAAAAATCTTCTACTACTCAAGAGGAACACAGCCATACGTATACTTTCCCCTAATTCTCCCTAGATCATCCTAACAGAAGACCTTAAGATCAAGGTTCCACCATGTTCATCTGAGATCAACCATGGCGAAGCTTCAACCTAAGGATCTAAACTTGCTCTACATGCTACCCTAGCTACTCTAACCTAATTCACGCTACTTAAAACTCTCTAAACAGCTAGTTCTTGAAGATTAAAGAATCACTCACCTGCCATGGAACCTCACGCAGAGCTCTCAAACTCTCAGAAATTGATCCTCTATCCTAGCACATTAATTCTACACCTAAAGAATGAACTAAAACTAAATAAATTAAGAGGTATAGGGAGGAGAAAGAACCTGTCAAGTAATGATGGTAGGTGCTCGTGGAGGATGTTGCAAGCCTTGTAATTGCTTCAGGATGATCCTCCAATGGTGGAAATGATTCTGTTTGCACTGGTTTTGGAGAAGAAGCCTTGTAGTGAAAGGTTTCTTGGATTGCTTGAACTTGAAGGAAGAACTTCAATGGCTATTTCTCTCTCTCTCTCTCTCTCCTCTGAAATCTCTCTCTATCACCCACCTTGAACTCTCTTCATGGCCCTCTTCTTATAATGATCATTAGATGCTTCTAGATTCATCTAGAATATGGTGGAAAGTTCTTGAAAATCTCATGTGGGGACAAGTTGAATTTCTCTCATCTCATGCCTTATGCCTTACCATTTTGTGCCAAATTCTCCTTATGAGAGATATTGGGTGTGGATGAGTGAAAAACAAGCTCATCTTTGGCTTGTGTAAGGTTTTTCAACATTGCCTTCTTTTTCAAGTAACAAGTTTTCAAAGCATCACCCATTTTAAAGCTTCAAATCAAAATTCTATATAAACCAATGTTCTCAAAATGATGTTTCCAATCAAAATGATATATTGGATGACCTATTTTGGATTTGTGGATCTTCCAAATCAATTTTCAAATTCAACTTTTCAAACTATATGCCATTTTTAGTTCATTTTTGACCAATCATGTAACTTCATGCTATGAGCTTTTCCAACAATTTGTGACCTTCTTTCTAGACTTAAAATCCCATTTTGAACAACTTTCATGTTTTGAGTTTTTCCATTTGAGGCTTGGAAATAGGAGTTTTAGGCATTGGCTAAAATGACCTATAACTGACAAATGACCAAAATACCCCTGTCTTGTTCAAACCATAAGTTGAGTTCCACAAATCCAATCAAGGACTTCTACCACTCAAATTAAAGCTAAGAAGATGTTCTTCAACATTCATGTTGACCAAGAAATCATAGGAATCCTCCTACTAGGGCAAAAGTTGTCTGCAAGTTGGGTGACTTTCAAGGACCCAGATTCACACACCTCTGCTGACCTGTAATTTGTCAAAACCATAACTTGAGCTCTGTAACTCCTATCAAGGACTTCCACCACTCAAATTAAAGCTTAGAACAAGCTCTACAACATTCATGTTATGGGGAAGGTGAGATATCAATCACATCTTGAGCTAAAACTGCCTGGAAGATAGGGATCAAATTAGGTTTTTTTCACTGCCAATCCTTGGAGACCCTAACTTGAAACTTCTCAAACCCCTCAATCATGATGAGTTGGCCTAGGAATCATCTTTATATCATCTCTATGCATCATTCCATGATCTCATGGCCCTTGGATTGGGTCTCAACCTTTCCCAAATCTTCAGTTATCCTAGGGTTGACCCAGTCAAAACCCTAATTCTATCATTCATGGTTGAATCTTCTGAACTCTTGCATAATGACTTCTCTGGGCTTCATGAAGGCTATCAAGACATCTCATAGGCTTTCCCAAGACATCAAATTCATTCTCAAAGTCTCAGAACCATCTGAGGGGCACTCCCAACCCTCAAGCTATGAAGCACACAACCCTGGTTTCAACCCATTCCTCTGAGGATCTCTTGAACTTTCTGATGAAGGTATCCACTTTCAAACTCAATGAATAAATAATTGTTGGTCAAATTTTGGGGTGCAACAGCTGCCCCTATTCAAACGGCTTGAACCTGACTGGGTGAGGAGCGAACGGCTCTCAACCAATCAAGGTACGAGACGGTTGAATATCGGTAAACCCGAAAATTTGCCAACTGCACGAGCACACAGTACTCTGCGGGGAACAAATCTTTGAATCCTGCAACACTAGCTGCTCAACAACTGGCTGGAGAACCAAAGCTGACATCACCGTCGGACGATCGAAGTACCCTGCGTCACCACTGGAGAACTAAATCTGACATCACCGTCGGACGATCGAAATACTCTGCGTCACCGCTGGAGAAACATCTTCGACTTCAATCAGAAGACGTATCATTCACTTGATCGCAATCAATCATCACCTCAAGATAACTGACTTGGTCTTCAGACTCACACGGATCACTCTGTTGTATCTACAACCTCTGGAACCTTATCTTCAGCCACCCGTTGATTCATCAACCCGGAAATCTGAACTCACAGGAACCTTATGACATCGCCTTCGGGCGCTTACGAAATCCATCTTCAGATTAGACATCATTGTTGGAGCAGACATATCATGCTGCTGAGGACTTCAAGAATCACCTTGAGCCAACAGGTCCGTCGGGCATCTTCAAGAATCGTCCTGAACTGACAACCTTTTTGGAGCAAACATTCTGTTGGGTATTCCAGAAATCTTCCTGGGCGACTCTCGCTGGAGACGCTATTGGGGAGCTCAAGTATCATACTAGGCGAACCACTCGGGAAGCTGTACTGGGGTCTTAAGAATCGTCTTAAGCAAATGGCCCTGCTGAGGGACTTGGGAATCATCTCGAACTGAAGACTCCGCTGGGGATCTCGGAAATCATTTTGAGCGAGCGACCGCGGGGATTACCCCGGGGTCTTTAAGAATCAACTCAAAAGCGACCTTGCTGGGGAGAACATCAAGAATCGTCCTGAGCAACCGGTCTTTTGGTGGTACACCTGTTCAACAAGGATGACGATGACCTAGATCATGCTTATGATGCGTATGCTTCGGCACCACGCCCCACACAGTGGGAATGATATGCATTTATGCTAAATGCCATGCAATCATGCACAATGCTATGCAACGTTTAAATGCTATGCAGTCATGCACAATGATGCGATCCCGTCAGCAAAATAAATGCCGAAGGGGAAATCCTCCTGTCAAGGAGAAAGAACCATTCAGGTAGAGGAGTCATCCTGCTAAGGAGAATGTGAACACGCCAATATCAATCAGGCTCTTTCTGGGGAATCGATCTTCCGCGAACTGCTGCAGGGGATGAAGCTCTACGAGAACTTGGATCTGCTGATATCAATCGCGAGAATGAACTGCGCGGCCGTCTCGGCTACTCTTCTGGGGATGACCACTCTGAGGGGAACCAACTTCAGCTGCTCAACACTCCGCTGGGGAAAAACCAATCATGATCTGATCAACTTCCAAGGATTCGGATCCTGGACATCTGCAAACTCGGCTGAGGAAGGAGAAATCATTCTGCTTCGACGGAGCGAGTACGATTCTGGGGAAACACAGCACTAGTTGCCCCACGCTCTGCTGGGGAAAATCAATCATGACCCGATCAATGTTCAAGGATTTTGCTTTTCTGCGGACTCATCCGGGGAGAGAAATCATTCTACTTCGCTGGAGAGTGCAACTCTGATGAGGAAACTCAATTTCGCTGGGGAAGAAGGAATCATCTGACTTCGGGGGAGAGTACAACTCTGCAGGGGAATACAACATCAGCTGTTCCAACACTCTACTGGGGAAGAGGGAATCATCGAACTTCAGGAGAGAGCCTGACTCTGGTGAGGAATCTCAATTTCACTAGAGACTTCAGTCTGGCACCATCAGTCACTGCATCCTTCGGCTAACGAACAGCCTCCTGCGAAACCTGCACTTGTGACCCGGTGCGGGGGAGACACCTGCTTTGGTGACTTTACTGGGGAAAACACGAGCTCCAGTACCCAAACATTTCTATGAACTCTGCACTTGTGACCCGGTGCTGGGGAGACACCATTCTTTGGTGCTTGGCTCAGCCGATGAGGTGACGCTCCTTCAGGATGCGTCTGCTTGGGGAAGAGAATCACTTCTACCCGGGGAAGACATATCAACGCTCACCATGTTGCGTTCAGATTCTGCGGAGGAGAGACTACTGAACTCCGCTGGGGAAGGAGGACTCCTCCTGCCTCGGGAATACGCACGGCACATCTTCTGGCGGGGCGCTACACCTGCAACAACACAAACAAACAGACAAGATACCCTCCTCACAGGGGCCTATCCAGGTTATTATCTCGTGACAATATTCAGTTAATTAGTTGTTTCAACAATCAATGGGCCTAGGCCCGCAAGTTTATGTATGCGCATTTTATCAAAAACACATCGGCGTTCTCATTCGCAAACAAAACAGATAAATGCTAAGCAGTCAAGTAGAATTGCTGAATAATGTGCATTTTATTGATGATGAACCCCTGAACGGGCAAAATTGTTTTACAACAGAGGCAAGCTCCTGGAATGAGGAAGCCGCGCAAAAAGAAAACATAAATATACATCAGTATATACACATGTCGGCAATCGAGGCGTAGACGAACACCATGAGTTGATCCCTCTAAGACCCACTCGACTTTGATACTTCTCCGATGCTTCAGCTTTGGAAGAGATTGATTCAGATAAACGGCCCTCAGGTCTTCCGAACCACTAAACAATGAAAGTCCATACGCGGAACGCAGTCATTTGCTTATTCAAATCCCTAACTTTTGCGTGAACCGCCCTTCACGGGTTTTCAGTTCACCGGGATGCCCTTTTTTGCCGAAGCCGCCCAGTGTAGGTTTTCGACTTCGCGGGTGTACATTTTTTCAATATATCCCTAATTTTTGCCCGAACCTTTTATTCTGTTTTTGGTTCACCGGGATGCCCCTTTTTTGCCTGGACTCTTTCTTTTTTGTCCAGTGGGTCTCTTTCAAGCAAAGTATTTTTTAACTGCGTCCGCGTTCACCGGGGATGCAAAATCTTCACCATCCATCGTGGATAACAACAAAGCTCCCCCTGAGAAGACCTTGCTGACGACATACGGCCCTTCGTAATTCGGAGTCCACTTGCCCCGGTGATCGGAGTGTGGCGGAAGAATCTTCTTCAGGACGAGATCACCCGTCTGAAAGCTTCGAGGACGCACCTTCTTATCATAAGCTTTCTTCATTCGGCTTTGGTACAGGCGACCAAATGCAATCGATGCTAACCTCTTCTCGTCTATCAGGCTGAGTTGGTTCAAGCGATTCGTAATCCATTCTGCCTCATCAAGTTTCACATCAACCAAAACCCGTAAAGAAGGAATCTCCACTTCTAGTGGTAGGACAGCTTCCATACCGTACACCAAGGAGAAAGGAGTTGCCCCGGTCGATGTACGCACCGTCGTACGATAACCGTGCAAGGCAAATGGCAGCATCTCGTGCCAATCTTTGTACGTCACAACCATCTTCTGAACAATCTTCTTGATGTTCTTGTTGGCCGCTTCAACAGCGCCATTCATCTTTGGCCGGTAAGGAGACGAGTTGTGGTGTTCGATCTTGAAGCCCTGGCACAGCTCCTTCATCATCTTGTTATTCAAATTCGAACCATTATCAGTAATGATCCGCTCGGGAATTCCATAGCGACAGATGATGTCCCTCTTTATGAATTTAGCTACCACCTGCTTGGTCACATTAGCGTACGAGGCTGCCTCCACCCACTTGGTGAAGTAGTCAATAGCTACCAGGATAAAATGATGACCATTGGATGCGGTGGGCTCGATCTTGCCTATCATGTCGATGCCCCACATGGAGAACGGCCAAGGGGAGGACATGACATTCAATGGGCACGGCGGCACATGAACTTTATCAGCATAAATTTGGCATTTGTGACATTTCTTCGCGAATCTGAAGCAATCTGACTCCATAGTCAGCCGGTAATATCCTGCTCTCAGGATCTTTCTCGTCATGGCATGCCCGCCGGCGTGCGTACCAAATGTGCCCTCATGGACTTCTTCCATGAGCATACTTGCCTCTTTCTCATCTACACATCGGAGTAGCACGAGATCGTGGTTTCTCCTATACAGCACTCCATCAGGGTTGAGGTAAAAGTTTCCAGATAACCTCCTCAGAGTCTTCTTATCCTGGGCTGATGCACCCGCAGGATACTCCTTGGTCATAAGGAAGGTCTGGATATCGTGGAACCATGGCTTGCCGTCAGTGGCGTCATCGATTGCGAACACAAACGCTGGTCTGTCAAGACGCGAAAGCACAATTCTTGGAGCCTCATTCCAATAATTGACTTTATACATTGAAGCCAGCGTGGCTAAAGCATCAGCCATTTGATTTTCAGCCCGGGGTACATGATGAAGTTCCACCCGGTCGAAGAACGGAAGCAGCCTCCTGGCATAATTCATGTACGGTACTAGATTTGCTTGACGAGTTTCCCACTCCCCTTTGATCTGATTGATTATAAGCGCTGAGTCACCATATATGTCTAGATTCTTGATTCTCAAATCAATTGCCTCTTCTAGACCCATAATACATGCTTCATACTCGGCTTCGTTGTTGGTAACTGGAAACGTCAGTCTTGCAGTAAACGGGATATGGGATCCGTGAGGAGTCGTGATGATAGCCCCGATACCACTCCCATAGGAATTAACCGCTCCGTCGAATATCAACTTCCACTGAGACTTCCTATCTGGCCCCTCATCGGGCAATGGCTCGTCGCAATCCTTCGCCTTGAGAAACATAATGTCCTCGTCAGGGAATTCGAACTTCATCGGCTGGTAGTCTTCGATTGGCTGTTCGGCAAGGTAGTCAGACAATACGCTTCCCTTGATGGCTTTCTGGGAGACGTACTGAATATCATATTCTGTTAACACCATCTGCCATCTGGCAATCCTGCCCGAAAGAGCCTGCTTCTCGAAGACGTACTTGATCGGATCCATCTTCGAAATTAGCATAGTGGTGTGATTGAGCATATACTGTCGTAGACGTTTGGCAGCCCAAGCTAATGCACAACACGTCTTCTCCAGCATCGAGTATCGAGATTCACACTCAGTAAACTTTTTACTCAAATAATAAATGGCATGCTCCTTTCTGCCCGTCTCGTCGTGCTGACCGAGAACACACCCCATACTATTCTCCAGAACTGTCAAGTACATGATTAATGGCCGTCCAGCCACTGGGGGTATCAAGATTGGAGGTTCTTGAAGATACTGCTTTATCTTATCGAATGCCTTCTGGCAATCCTCATTCCAAGTAATCGCCTGATTTTTCTTTAACAACTTGAACATCGGTTCACAAGTGGCCGTGAGCTGAGAGATAAACCTTGCAATGTAGTTTATTCGGCCCAAGAAACCACGAACTTCTTTTTCTGTTTTCGGCGCTGGCATCTCTTGGATAGCTTTTATCTTCGCAGGATCAACTTCAATACCTCGTTCACTAACGATAAACCCCAATAACTTTCCGGACCGCACTCCGAAAGTGCACTTGTTAGGATTCAGCCTCAGCCTGAACTTCCTAAGCCTTTCAAACAGCTTCAACAAATTGACCAGATGCTCTTCCTCCGTTTGGGACTTTGCAATCATGTCATCAACATAGACCTCGATCTCATGATGAATCATATCATGAAACAAAGTTACCATTGCTCGCTGGTAAGTGGCCCCTGCGTTCTTTAGACCGAAGGGCATTACCTTGTAGCAAAACGTGCCCCAGGGGGTAATAAACGTCGTTTTCTCCATGTCCTCCGGTGCCATCTTAATCTGATTGTAACCGGAGAAGCCATCCATGAACGAAAACACGGAAAACTGGGCTGTATTGTCGACCAACACATCGATATGAGGCAACGGGAAATCATCCTTAGGGCTCGCCCTGTTCAAATCTCGATAATCGACGCACATACGTACCTTACCGTCCTTCTTTGGTACAGGCACTATGTTGGCGACCCACGGAGGGTAGGTGGTAACGGCTAGAAATCCTGCGTCCAACTGCTTCTGGACTTCTTCTTTGATTTTTACAGCCATGTCTGTTCTCGTCCTCCTGAGTTTCTGCTTGACCGGAGGGCAATCTTCTCGCAACGGCAAGCGATGAACCACGATATCAGTGTCAAGTCCGGGCATATCCTCATATGACCAAGCAAAGACGTCACTATACTCTCGAAGCATCTCGACCAGTCTATGCTTGACATCATTCTGCAGCGCAACCCCTATTCTGACATTTCTGACGAGCTCCTCAGAACCCAGATTTATGATCTCAATATCCTCCTCGTGAGGCAGAATAACCTTCTCCTCTTGTCTCAACAAGCGGGCCAACTCTTCCGGAAGGTCTTCGTCTTCATCAATCTCATCCTCGGCTTGATAGATCGGGCAATCAAAGTCGTAGTGAGCCGTAGAGGGTCCAGAGTCGATGTCATCTGTTACGTGGATCCTGCAATAACAAGGGTTAAGTTTAAAGCAGGAATATGCAGGTTAGCACGAACCTCGTTGCCATTTTGCTGTTTTTCGAAACAAACATAAAGCATGAATAACAGAGAACACAATATTTGATTACGAAGAAAACGCCTTTTATTTATAAACAAAATGCATACACATAATCCAACAAGGCCCTGACAGTAAAACCACTATGCCCCGGGCAGGACATAGGGTTGTACAAAGATTGTAAAAAGCAAATCATTACTCTTCACTTGTCAGCTTGATAATCTCCTTGATGGTCCAATTGTGGAGGCACTCGCCTGGTTTGCTCGGTTGAATCCAGGCGTCAAGATCGCAATCACTGTCCCCGCTGTCCTCAGACGTTGCGTTGATACTCTCGAAAATTACTCCCCCCTTGGTGAATAAGATCGGCCCTTTCCCCTGAGACGAACTGCCAGAAGAAGATGAAGCTTCAGCTCCAGGAGAATACCCTAATCCAAACTTATCCTGTTTGATTGGTATGTCCAAGACATGCCCCCAGCCTGGGGTGGAACCAGCTTCGACAACAGCCCGAGCTTCCTTAAACGAGGAGAGGTTCAACTCTTGCTTCTCTGCAACAACGGGAGCCACCTCCTTCACCCTGACGGTTTCAAATGCTTGGCAAAGAGTCTCATGGATCTCACCATCCATTTCGACGTACTTGAAGGACGACAGGTGGCTTACCATGATGTCCTCCTCTCCACAGACTGTCACTATGCTGCCCCCAACAGCATATTTAAGCTTCTGATGCAGCGTAGACGTCACGGCACCAGCAGAATGGATCCACGGCCGACCTAAGAGGCAACTATAGGCGGGCATGATATCCATGATATAGAACACCGCATTGAACGTCTCTGGACCAACTTGAATTGGCAGGGTCAATTCTCCGAAGACGTGGCGCTTGGTTCCGTCAAAGGCCTTCACGACTAGATCACTGGGCGTGCACAGCAGTCCACGGGTATCCAACTTCATCAGTGCCTTCTTCGGAAGCACATTAAGCGAGGAGCCCGTATCTACTAGGACATGTGACATAATCGTTCCTCTGCACTCTATTGAGACGTGCAAGGCGCTGTTGTGATCTCTTCCCTTAGGAGTCAGCTCCAGATCTGTAAATCCCAGCCCATTACCAGCATTGACATGGGCCACCACTTCCTCGAGTTGATTCACTGATATCTCTTGCGGCACGTATGCAGCATTCAATACCTTCAATAATGCGTTGCGGTGCGCTTCAGAACACAGCAACAGGTTAAGAATCGAGATCTTTGACGGAGTCTGATGAAGATGATCTACAATTTTGTAGTCACTCTTCCTAATTAGTCGCATGAACTCTTCAGCATCTTTAACCAGCAAGTCTTTCTCTGCCCCTGCAGGGACCTCCTCAACAGCTTTACCTTTACCTTTATCCACAGCGTCAGCTCGGACCACCATCTCTGCTGCAACCTCTGCTGGCGCGAACACTCTTCCGCTTCTAGTGATACCGCTGACTTCGGTAAGATTCTGTACAGTCGATCTACACGGCTCAAGCTCTATCTTCTGACCATTACAATAAACTTCGGCCCCATAATGCCATGGAATGGCATTGGTACTCTCGAATGGGATTGGTCCGGCCCTGGTGATGGTGATAGAAGGCGGACGAGGCGCAGAAATAGTAATGGGGTGACGAGGGATAGTGATGGTAGCAACTTCGTCGGCCTGCTTCAGCACGACTTCCCCTGACGCATTCTCAACGCTCCGACTGAACTGCAAAATACCCTCGGTCATCAGACTTTGGATACCTTCGATCAACTGCTCACACCCATCAGGAAGTGTAGCGCAAGCCATGCATAATTCTCCACATCCAGGAAAGAAGCCCTTCTTTAGCAACTTGGCCTTGACAAAACTCAACGGCGTCTTCAAATCTTTGACATCGGTCAGCAAGTCTGAATTCTCCTCAGTGATAACAGCATTTACTCCGCCCCCCTTATGATGAGGCATTGGATTTTTGGTGACGTTGGGCACGTTGTCAGAAAAGTTGATAACCTTGGCGTCCACCAAGTCCTGGACTTTGTGCTTAAAAGCTTTACAATTCTCAACCGTATGGCCAGGTGCCCCAGAGTGAAATTCACAAGTAGCATTAGCATCATACTCTGGTGGTGGTGCCCCTGTTAAGGGAGCCATTGTCCTCTTGTGAACCAATTGGAGCTGAAGCAACGTTTGCAGAAGCTGTGCATACGGCATAGGAGGAGTTTCCAAATGACGGTTTGCCAGGGGACCCCGATTCTGATATCTCTTATATCCCTGATTATTCTGTTGCTGGGGCTGCTGCTGCGGCTGCGGGGGAGCAGCTGGGATGTTTATGCTAGCAATCTGAGGCTGAGGGCCTTTGCCTTTTCTCCTAGCATTAGTGACAGCACTGGCATCTCCCTCTCGACGCTTGCCAGTATAGGGTTTCTTGCCAGCTCCTCCAGCTGAGGATGATTCGCCCTGAATTTTTCCGATTTTTATACCGTTTTCAACATGCTCGCCCAAAGTGATGAGGGCCGAGAATGTTCCAGACATGCCACTGATCAGCTTTTCATAATAGACTCCAGGAAGGGTAGCCACGAACATTTGCACCAACTCACGCTCAACCATCGGTGGTTGGACCCGAGCAGCCAATTCACGCCACCGCTGGGCGTACTCTTTGAAGCTTTCATTGCTCCGCTGTGAGAGATTCTGAAGCTGAACTCGGTTGGGAGCCAAGTCGCTATTGTATTGATAGTGGAGAACAAACGCTTCTGCGAGATCTTTCCAGGTGCGCACAGCGGCGGGCTCCAAACCCATATACCATTCGAGCGATGGACCAGAAAGACTATCCTGAAAGAAGTGCATCAGCAGCTTCTCATCGTCAGAATAAGCGGACATCTTTCTATAATAAGATCGGAGGTGAACACGGGGACAAGTAGTGCCCCTATACTTCTCAAAGATAGGCACCTTGAACTTGTGAGGTACTTTAAAGTCAGCAATCAACCCGAGTTTGGCCATGTCAACGCCCAATGTGTTCTGATTTTCTATATCTCTCATCTTGTCTTCCAGCGCCTTGAACCTGAGTCGAGCCTCAGCAGTCAACTCTGCCTCTACACCTCTCTGAGAGAATATGTCATCTTGATGGTCCTCCAGCCACGGTTGAGGCACCACCATATTTCCTGCGCCAACATTGCCGTTGACCGGCCCCATGTTAACATTGGCTCCCAAACCACCATTGCCGGCGCCTGCCGCATTAAGTCCGAGATTAGTCATGAGATTGCCGTTAGCACTGCCGTTGCCCCCGGCAGCAGGAACAACGTTCTGTGGAGTATCCCCTTGAGGGGGAGTGGGCACGGCCCCGCCGTGAAGTATTCCATTACTGTCAACCCTGGAGATGAGAGGTTGAACCAAAGTACGAAGCTGATCTTGCCCATTCGCCACTACTTGCATCAGCTCCATAAAACGATCCATCCGTTCACGAAGCTCTTGAACATCTGACTGTACCTGGTCCATGATTCTCGTTTGATTGGCGCGAGTTGAGTAGCGGTGGATGAATCTTTGATCAATCCTGGAGATCGAAAACAGCTCGGAACCTGAGTACCTGTCAAACCTGTCAAGATCAAAGGTTAGGAAAAACAGCAGAATGTATGTCATGCAAAAATGCTTTATGCAGATGCATGAGTGTGTCTGTGTGCTTGAGAGATTGTCCCCCGATCCTGGCACCTGCTAACAATAATAAGGAGAGGAATCCAGGCCCAATCATGGAAGTAGAAACCTCACATAGCAATAGTCAGATTCGACACATCAAGGACCGAGAACTCGTACGCATCAGTCTTCATGAGAAAGGCTGCAGTAACACAATAAGAGGCGAGAGATCCTGGATCGGGGAAACGGTACCTGTCACAGACACACGCTAATGGAATGATTATGCAAGCTAATGCAAAATGCAGGTATGCAACAATATATCCAGGTGGCTGCTGCGGAGATTCGGTGCCAACAGTCACTGATGAGAAGGAAACCCCGGTGTAAAACCACTGATCTGATCTGCTTGAGAATAACCATCTGATAGGATCGAGATCAAAATTCTGCCTTGACAAGAGTAAGGGTCTGATAATAAAGACCCCGGATGCAAGATCAAGGAATATCTGCTGATGAAGTCTTCAGACCCCAAATCAAAAATCTGCCCTGTCGAGAACAAACACACAGCTGCTGATGAGATCTTCAAACCCCACTCAAAATCTGCCCTATCAAGAACAAACAACAACTGCCGATGAGATCTTCAGACCCCACTCAAAATCTGCTCCGTCCAGAACAAACCACTGACGATAATACACTGATCAAAGCCTGCTCTACCGAGAACAGACAAACACCTGATGATAAAATCCTCTGATCAAACCCTTGCTCTATCAAGAACATCTCTGCAACTGAGAACCCAACATAACTAATTCACTGTCGAGAAAACCAGGTAGTCTGGAGGTCAAAGTTTCCTGCAATATCCCGACCCCACTCACAGGTATGGACCTAATCCACGGACAAAGGTACGGCATCCTATGCGGTCATCAGCGTCACAGACTTTCATGAGTGACAATACGATTCCCAGAAGGAGTGGCATCGTCAAGTCATGAAGAGGCCTCTCTTAGCTGACTTCCAAATGATCGGTCCCCAGAGTCGACAATCCTCACGTCTAGACTCCCCTCAGATCCTCAGGACCGGAAAGGAGCACCTCTGCAAGAATCTCGTCTGAGCGCAGATTTTCGTAGGGAACTGTGCCTGCTCAGCAGACAGGTTCGTCTACTACTTCTCCGCAACTATATCTAGGTGTGTACTCAAGCCCAGGTCCGGCTTTTCACTCACAGTAACATCCCTCTCCCACAGCAGCACAGATAATCATATCAAACTGGAAATAAAAATGCGGGAAATAAAATGCGGGAAGTAAAGATGCGGGAAGTAAAAATGCGATAAATAAACGCAACCCATCAGGCAAACACACAAACGATAGGATTGACTCGCGTAGGGGATGGGAAACGGTCCCAGCATAAGGGATGGGAAAAGTCCCTAGATGTCGTGGTCCCCAGCAGAGTCGCCAGCTGTCGCTTGCGCGAAAATAAGGTGCCGGCATGACAGAAGAGTCGCCACCTTTCGTTATTTATCCCTCAGAGCGGGAAAGGAAACGATCGGAAAAACCTGACGAAAAAGGGTAAGACAAGGTCATCGCAACCATTATCTGGGTTCGGGAGTCGGTTACGCAAGGGGAAGGTATTAGCACCCCTCACGTCCGTCGTACTCGACGGGATCCTCGCTTGTTTGTTTACTTGGACGGGTTGGTTTTAATCTATCTACCTATCAAGGCTGGCTGAAAAAGAAAAGAAAAATGACTCGGCAAAGCATCGCGCTTTATGCCTACGTATTCCCGTCTGGAACGAGAAATCAGAGTCAACGTAGTTCGCCTAACTACGGGTGAAGGATGGGGAAAGGTTGCTCGCTAGGATATCGCATCCTATGCCTACGTACTTTCATCTGGTATGAAAGATCAGAGCAAACGTAGTTCGGCTAACTACGGGGGAAGATGGCTCAACTAGGAGGGAGACTATCAAGTCCTACTGTTATCATGCCATGGATTCATCCTATGGTTGAGGTTTGAACAGGGAACTCCTAGAAGTTGTCATGCATAGGTTTCAACCTAAAAGTCTATCATCAAATCCTTATCAAAGGAAATGAGAGTCCTAAGGGATCATGTCAATGATACACCAAAACAGACAAAACATCAGCTTAAACAGTAAAATGCATGCAATGCAAGTGAGGGAGGAAATGTGTGTGGGGTTTCAGCCTCCACAAGCTTGTCTCGACCTCAAGCCAGTCATGAAATAACAGTAATCATACTGAAGATAAACAACATACTATCAAGCAATGAACAAATAGAAGAAGTGATGTGCCCTCAGGCAAACAAAACACATGCTTGAGAAAGAAAGAATCTACCCTCTAATCCTAACCCTAATCACAGAATCTGAATCAAATCTAAGCACTAAAACAAGACCCTAAACAAGAGAAATCAATCCCAGTCTTCAAGCTTCAGAACAAGCTTACCAAAGAAAGGGAGCTAAGCAAGCAGACTCATAGTGTCTTCCTCAGGAGAACACTAGGAGGTGTATACTCAGGAGTCATATCCTATGTGGCTCAACCACTGTGATCAGTTTATATTCCTCCTCAGGAGAAACTAAACTCACAAGCAGGCTCCAACATCACTGGATATTTAGGAAATCCTATCTGAACTAGTGGAGCTAAGTGAATAGACTCATAGGACCTTCCTCAGGAAAGTACTAGGAGGCTTTCACTTAGGAGTTGTATCCCATGTGGCTCAACAACATGTGATCAGTTTACATTCCTCCTCAGGAGAAATTAAACTCACAAGTTGGCTCCAACATCATTGGATACTTGAGAAATCCTAGATAAACTAAGGGAACTAAGTGAATAGACCCATAGGACCTTCTTCAGGAAAGTACTAGGAGGCTTCCACTTAGGAGTTGTATCCCATGTGGCTCAACAACATGTGATCAGTTTACATTCCTCCTCAGGAGAAATTAAACTCACAAGTTGGCTCCAACATCATTGGATACTTAAGAAAGAGGTGAGAAGAAAGAATGAAAGTCATTCATAGTGCCTTCCTCAGGAAAGTACCATGAACTCCCTTCAAACTTCAGGATCTCAAACCTCACAGACAGGGAACAAGCCAAGCTCTGGGTCTCTGAATCTTGATCTACAATCTTCACTTCATGATGCTCTCCAACAAGGTCTTCAAGACAACACAAGCCCCTCAACAAATTCCCCACAACAAACCCCAGATATGAACAGATAACCACAGGACAGACAAAATCAATAGTCAACTTCAGAAAATACCTAAAAATACTAAACCAAGGGGGAAAAAATCTAACAATTATTCACAAGGGTCCTCAACATCTACCCATAACATCCACATAGGCCTCTACCTAAAAATCAAGACAAAACTTATTCAAAGAAAGTGAATTTCCTCACCTATGCACAACCTAAACCCTAATTAGGATACCCTAATGCTACCCTAATTAAACTAGCCAAAATTTAATTCTAAAATTCTAGAATAAATCCTATGGGGAACTATGATTCATCATCTAATTACACAAAAAAGAATGGATTAAAAAGACTAAAGGAAAGTCCTAAAACAATTCTTGCAAAATCATGTATCAACTAAAAGAAAGAAAATACACTATATTAAAGAAAATACCACTAAAAATTCTACATTAAAAATAAAATTCCATTTTTATTTTTATATTTTTCTACACAAAATCATCTAATCATAGAAAAAAGAATGGACAAAAAAGAATTATTTATCAATTATTTATGAATTTTCTAAAACAGAAAAATATTAAAAGAAAATAAAAGAATTTAAAACAAATAAAAGGGAGGGGGGGTTGGAATAACAAGGCGCGCTAGTTGGTTTCAGTTGGGCCAGATAAAAGGGGGGTGGGGATAGCGAGTTAAGCCCATAGACCAGTTTAAATGAAACGACCGCGTTTCACTTTTTGAATTTTTTCCCTCCATCTTCGGATTGAATCTGGGCCGTGCGATGAGATTAAATTGTCAAACTTGGGGACTAATCCAACGGACCACCTTCATCGTCCCCAACGATTCTAGGGTTTTCAGAAACCCTCCATCCATGCACTCATCTTCCCCTCACTCGTTCTCCCTGCTCAGGCCACGAAATGCCACAATTCCAAAACGAAAAATCTTCTACTACTCAAGAGGAACACAGCCATACGTATACTTTCCCCTAATTCTCCCTAGATCATCCTAACAGAAGACCTTAAGATCAAGGTTCCACCATGTTCATCTGAGATCAACCATGGCGAAGCTTCAACCTAAGGATCTAAACTTGCTCTACATGCTACCCTAGCTACTCTAACCTAATTCACGCTACTTAAAACTCTCTAAACAGCTAGTTCTTGAAGATTAAAGAATCACTCACCTGCCATGGAACCTCACGCAGAGCTCTCAAACTCTCAGAAATTGATCCTCTATCCTAGCACATTAATTCTACACCTAAAGAATGAACTAAAACTAAATAAATTAAGAGGTATAGGGAGGAGAAAGAACCTGTCAAGTAATGATGGTAGGTGCTCGTGGAGGA
Organism: Lathyrus sativus; assembly: GCA_963859935.3. Classification (NCBI taxonomy): domain Eukaryota; kingdom Viridiplantae; phylum Streptophyta; class Magnoliopsida; order Fabales; family Fabaceae; genus Lathyrus; species Lathyrus sativus. Next base: position 665,188,408 of record OZ012740.1, read on the forward strand.
TGTTGCAAGCCTTGTAATTGCTTCAGGATGATCCTCCAATGGTGGAAATGATTCTGTTTGCACTGGTTTTGGAGAAGAAGCCTTGTAGTGAAAGGTTTCTTGGATTGCTTGAACTTGAAGGAAGAACTTCAATGGCTATTTCTCTCTCTCTCTCTCTCTCTCTCCTCTGAAATCTCTCTCTATCACCCACCTTGAACTCTCTTCATGGCCCTCTTCTTATAATGATCATTAGATGCTTCTAGATTCATCTAGAATATGGTGGAAAGTTCTTGAAAATCTCATGTGGGGACAAGTTGAATTTCTCTCATCTCATGCCTTATGCCTTACCATTTTGTGCCAAATTCTCCTTATGAGAGATATTGGGTGTGGATGAGTGAAAAACAAGCTCATCTTTGGCTTGTGTAAGGTTTTTCAACATTGCCTTCTTTTTCAAGTAACAAGTTTTCAAAGCATCACCCATTTTAAAGCTTCAAATCAAAATTCTATCTAAACCAATGTTCTCAAAATGATGTTTCCAATCAAAATGATATATTGGATGACCTATTTTGGATTTGTGGATCTTCCAAATCAATTTTCAAATTCAACTTTTCAAACTTATATGCCATTTTTAGTTCATTTTTGACCAATCATGTAACTTCATGCTATGAGCTTTTCCAACAATTTGTGACCTTCTTTCTAGACTTAAAATCCCATTTTGAACAACTTTCATGTTTTGAGTTTTTCCATTTGAGGCTTGGAAATAGGAGTTTTAGGCATTGGCTAAAATGACCTATAACTGACAAATGACCAAAATACCCCTGTCTTGTTCAAACCATAAGTTGAGTTCCACAAATCCAATCAAGGACTTCTACCACTCAAATTAAAGCTAAGAAGATGTTCTTCAACATTCATGTTGACCAAGAAATCATAGGAATCCTCCTACTAGGGCAAAAGTTGTCTGCAAGTTGGGTGACTTTCAAGGACCCAGATTCACACACCTCTGCTGACCTGTAATTTGTCAAAACCATAACTTGAGCTCTGTAACTCCTATCAAGGACTTCCACCACTCAAATTAAAGCTTAGAACAAGCTCTACAACATTCATGTTATGGGGAAGGTGAGATATCAATCACATCTTGAGCTAAAACTGCCTGGAAGATAGGGATCAAATTAGGTTTTTTTCACTGCCAATCCTTGGAGACCCTAACTTGAAACTTCTCAAACCCCTCAATCATGATGAGTTGGCCTAGGAATCATCTTTATATCATCTCTATGCATCATTCCATGATCTCATGGCCCTTGGATTGGGTCTCAACCTTTCCCAAATCTTCAGTTATCCTAGGGTTGACCCAGTCAAAACCCTAATTCTATCATTCATGGTTGAATCTTCTGAACTCTTGCATAATGACTTCTCTGGGCTTCATGAAGGCTATCAAGACATCTCATAGGCTTTCCCAAGACATCAAATTCATTCTCAAAGTCTCAGAACCATCTGAGGGGCACTCCCAACCCTCAAGCTATGAAGCACACAACCCTGGTTTCAACCCATTCCTCTGAGGATCTCTTGAACTTTCTGATGAAGGTATCCACTTTCAAACTCAATGAATAAATAATTGTTGGTCAAATTTTGGGGTGCAACAATATATATATATATATATATATATATATATATATATATATATATATATATATATATATATATATATATATATATATATATATATATATATATATATATATATATATATATATATATATATATATATATATATATATATATATATATATATATATATATATATATATATATATATATATATATATATATATATATATATATATATATATATATATATATATAGACACACACACACACACATAACGTCCAATAACGTCTTCCGCGTTCTCACCGCAACTCATCTCACTACACCGTACATCGCAATGTATTCACAATAAATTATTTACAAATAGAGTACCAAGCATATACAATATGCATTAACAATGTTTATATCAATTCATAAACATACACACATATACATATATATTCACACATACATGTATCTTCAAGCCTTCCATTTATGCCAATTATCAACAATTTACACAAACATCTACATTCATGTTTATTTACCATACATCATGCACAGATGTCAACATGCAACTCATAGAGACCGACACACGACTTTATGCAGATGCAAATGCGGTACCGACTCATTTCAGCAGGTTCAATTGAAGAACCAAAAATAACCATCGCTGACACCCCACATGGGCACACGAGGTTCTGCAGATTCTACGCGGAATCAAATATAACCATCGCAACATACGAGGTTCTGAAAATCCACCGAGGGATCAATAAATAACCATCGCTCACACCCCACAAGGGCACACGAGGTTCTGCAGATTCACCGAGGAATCAATCGACACAAGAATGCATACTATGATGCTTCACATGCAACATGACTCATGACACCCTTGAAATGCATACATGTTTACAAACATACTCATGCATTCATCACATTCATCGCATACATTCATTATGCATTCAAATATATGTATTACAAAGCATATATATATATATATATATATATATATATATATTCATCATCCATTCAAACCAATTTCATACATGGTTCACATTCACAATCAATCTCGCCATGCATTTCTATTCAATTCAAGTAAATGCACAAAATTGTCAAACGACCACATTTCACACTTCACAAATCACAAACTAGGATTCACGCCATACGGCTACCCACAACTTACATAACAACATATAATTAGTCATTTCAGATAAGGAGTGATCGCAATCAAACCACACAACTAACCCACGGATAGGAAACACAAGAAAAGAAAACATGTTGTCAAGTTCGCTAACCTTCGCCTGGCGAAGCCTTCCAGCAAAGGCTCGCTGCCATTCGCCTGGCAAACTCGCTGGCAAAGCCAAACAGAAGCTACTGCCATAGGTTCGCTGCCACGTTCGCTGGGATTCACCTGGTGAACCCCTTCGCTACCGCCTTCACCTGGCGAACTTGCCAGCGAAGGCTGATCTTGGCCACTGCCATAGGTTCGCTGCCCACTCGCTGGGCTTCGCCTGGCGAAGCTTCGCTGCCACTCGCCTGGCGAATGCTGGCGAACCTGCGAAACCATAAAAATCCCAACTGTTCCAAAACCACCAAAACCTCAAAAATCGACCGATTAAATCCAAACCAGTTTCAGTAGCATAGCCCACTCATCACCCGACTAAACTACACCATCTATTCCAGATTCTAACCAATAAAACTCAGTTTCTACCAATTAAACCAACTTCCAACCTAGAAATGGAAACATAGAAAACAATCCAACAAATCCAATCTAGCACATACATGATCATATACATTATTAGGATGATAAAACTTCTCACCCTTACTTGATTAATCGCAAGCTAAGGTTGATTCTTGATGATTCTAGGTTGTTCCACTTTCTCTTCTTTTTCCCTTCTCCTATTTTCTTTCTCTTGTTTTTCTTCTTAATGTTTTTATCTTTCTCTTTTCTCTCTATATCACATATTCTATTTTCTTTCCTCCCAAATTCTTTCCACACACTTATCAATTAATCCTCACAAAATATCCACTTAATATTATCACTAATGCCTAAAATACCCTCCAACCTATTTTTACCTGAAACTCTCAAAGTCGGCAAAAATACCTCAATATGTAAACATAACATATTATCACACAATTCCACATAAATAAAATAATCACTTAAATAAATCAAAAAAGGACTCAATAAAAATGGGAATTCAGAATCAGGGCGTTACATGCATGAGGGTATGGCTTTTGGGAGGTAAATGCGGAGGGTAAATCCATCTTGGAGTTTTTGTCGGCCTTTGATCTTACAATAGATAATACTTGGTCAAGAAAAAGAGATGATCATCTTATCACATATAAGATTGGGGTGGCATGTTTTTAGATAGTTTTCTTTCTTATTCGAAAGTATGATATGTAGATTTTCTGGGACTGTAAAGTTATCCCGGGAGAGAGCTTGGCCACACAACATAGAGTATTGACTATGGATGTAAGAATCAAGATGATAGTTAAGAGAAAAAGACTTCATGGGAGCACCACATATCAAGTGGTGGCATTTGAAGGGTGAAAAACAAGGAAGTTTCCAACATAAGATCTTGGATGGGGGGTTTGAAAAACCACAAGAAAGTGAAAATGATATGTAGAGCAAGATGGCCCAAGAGATTAGAAAAGTAGCTAAAGAGACGTTGGGAGAATCAAAAGGTTTTGGACCTAGGAGTAAAGATTCGTAGTGGTGAAACTGGGCATTACCTTAAATAGGAAAAAAATAACAGCCATGTTGAATTTGGTGGCGTCACTCGTCCTTCCACCACTTCTATAAATTCCAACGTTCTCAGATTTCAAATCTTCTTCTCACTCAAATGTTTTCCTCCTTTGTGTTGGCCTCCTTTCCCATCAGTCGACCTTGTCGATAGAACCTGCCTGAGTTGACCCACAAGCCTTCTTCTGCTGGTGTCGGTTGGCTCCCCTCATTTCCTTCACTATATTTCCCAGCTTGTCGACCCACAAACCAGTCTTTGTGTCGCTTTTCTTTAGTCGAAACTTCCAGCCAACAAGATGCCCCCTTAAAATCCAATTTCGACGGAACACTTTGCCGACCAAGAAACTTGGTGTTTTGGTTTTATGGAGTTTCAACTGCGTCTTGGTTATGACACATCAATACCATCATTGTTTTCTGTCGAATCAGCCACGCGTTACCCACAGTCTGATGTGATAATGGTGTCTTTCTGCGCCACGATTTCCAAGAAAACTAATCATGTTTGATCACATCCCAACTTCATAGGTTTTAAACCACTCCCACTCACTCTTAGAATTAGAATCTCCTTTTTCCTTTTCAACTGTGCACTAGCTTGCCTATAAATAGCTTATTTCCATACTTAGTTTCTTTTCCCCTAACTCTTCTCTCGCTTCACCTTTCCTGCAACCTTTGCTCTTCAAAATTTATTCAACTTCCTTTCCAATGGCTTCTTCAACCATTTCTACCACTCACACCACCGACAACAATCCTATCGCATTTGTTCTCTCTGAAGCTGACTCCCTTAGGCCCCTTCCAAACCAGACATCTGCTGATGACGTGGTGGTGGCTGCCTGGCAACGCCATATGGTCATCCCTTTTGCAGTTGCTGGAAACCTACATGCTTTCCATGGGTCATATCCTGCTATCAAGCCCAGGCATGAGGAGCTTCAAGCATTCTTTTCTTGCTTTTTAGCCACCATCACCCCAGCTTTCCAGAAGGGTGGCACTCTCGACCTAAAATTCATGCTGCCAAAGGCCCGTGTTTTCCGGTCGATGCCTACCCCAGGCAATAAGGACTATATTTCCTAGTTAAACAAGGTTCAAAACAAACTTTAGGACCAATGGAAGACGACTGACATCTTCGACACCATTCAGATCTCCAGGAGCGCACACAGGGTCAACCTTTGTCTACTGTTGGCGTCAATGTTTTTCTGGGAAGGCTCGACCAACACGTTCCACTTTCCTTATGGCAAGTTGATGCCGACTCTCTTCGATGTGGCATCCATTACGGGTCTTTCTCCTCTAGGTGAGACATTTGATCCAACCCTGGAGACGGACGCTACCTTCGACTTCGACCGTGGTAGCTTCTAGAACTTCATAGAGGATCACCATGATAAAGGTTCCGACGACGTGTCGGACGAAGAGCATATTGCCTTTCTGACTCTCTAGTTGTTCTATTACCTCTTCTGTATTGGCTCTCTACAAATAGCCAAGAGTTATATCAGCCTGGCGATCCAGATACATGAGGGTCGACATGTATCTTTGGGTAAATTACTGTTGTCCTCCCTCTATCATTCTCTTGGTCTGTCAGCCTTGAGAATAAAACTCCTCCATGAAACTATCAAGTCCTTGAACGTTTCAGGGCCCATGTGGTTGCTACAGCATTGGCTCAACGCCACCTTTAGTCATCAACTGGGTTATCCCGTGTCTACAACAATGCAGCGTCTAAATGACGACCGTCCCGTAGAAGGCATTCGACTAGCCTTGATGACGATGCAAGAGACCCCTAACAAAACTCTTTGCATGAAATACCTCACCATGTTTGCTGAGGCAAACACCTTTGTTCTTGGCATGGCTTCTTTTGTGCATCGACGGTTTGGTCTATCATGGTTCAGAAATCCTTTTCCTGGCGCTTTTCCAAAGACAACAGCAATGTTGAATTCAATATGGCGGGCGTTTCTGACTCTTACCATGTTGTCGTTTCGAATCGAGACGAGAAATAACAGTTATGGGTTCATGAACTACCAGCCCAATATGGTTCCCCGACAGTTTGGCTTGAGCCAAATGCTGCCAAAGTCTTTGGTACAACACTCTTTTGACATTGTATGGGCTAGTCGACTGCTAAACCTGGCAGGCCACAAGAGCTGCCTCAAATTTTCTAGGTCGACTCAGCGTCTTGAGCTGCCAGTGTTCTCTTTTCAACCATCTTTCTTCACCACCGAAGGCTTTAACTTCTGGTGGTCGGAATACTAAGCCCAATGCTTCAACCGTGACCTTTTCATGGAGAATGTGGTCGACGCCTTCGCTGCTCTTGCGGGTGAAGTCCATGCCCCGTCAATCATTGTAGCTGTCGAGAATCCCCTAGGAGCTGGTGTCTACGAGGATACCTCAAAGAAGGAACTTTCTCCACTTTCTTGTTTGCCTTTCACCGATTTCCAATGTCTTATTTTTGTGTTTTCTTCCTTAGGGTTGGAAAAGGGAACCACCTATTGCATCGACCTCGACTAGGCTAACAAAAACAAAAAATCCCAAATCCTCAGGTATCACATGTTCTTTGGTGTGTATTTGTATTTTCTTCCTCTTGCCAAACTCACACTGTTGTCTGTTAGGTTACTGAAAAAGCGTCAGCTCCTGAAGGTGGCGCTTCGGATGAAAGTACCTAATTTCAGGTCTTTCCCTCTGAGACGTCGAACTCTCCCCTTGCTACCCCCTTGGTCAAGAAGAAAAAGGTTCCCACAAAAATGACTCCCTCCAAAGCGGTCACCTCGACCGTAAAACCTACTGTTCCTGAGAATCTAATTGAAGTTTTCCAAGCCATCGCCACTAAACTCCCTCCACCACAAGATACTGCTGAGGTATTTATCATTCTATTCTTTTGGTCCATATATTACATGGGTGTTCTCTTATTTACGTTGCCTTCTGCAGGACATTACGGTCGACACAATCGTCACTGTAAATGCTGATAATGCCATGACTACTGTTGGCAATCCCTCTGAGACGACACCTCTTTTTAGCCCTCAAAAGGTCGACGAATTCGCAGGGGTGTCGATAGAAGAAGACCCAGCAGCGATAACACCCCTTGTTGACCACACGAATAATGAGGCTAATAGGGATGGTACAACCACTGGTAGCAAAGAAAACTCTGCGAGTATCCCAACCGCTGCTGAAAGAACTCCGACTCCCATAGCTTTCACTGAAGGCAAACCTTCTGTTGAAAAGATGCCTACCCCATAGGAAATCCTGGCTATGCAAAAGTCAAACCCAACATAAACTCTAAAGGCCCTTCTCAAGCTTCGCTAGTCGGTTGTAGATGTCACCCCTGCTGGTTCGAAGGCCATTCTCAACCCAGAGATGGATGATTCTTTTACCCTTAAACTTCAACAATTAAGGATGTATTTGTTTGAAGATGAGATCCTGGACACAATTGTAGAAGAGTCAGCTGTAGCCTGTGACGTCTTCAAAATAATGGATGAACTCTCCCATTTTAGAGTACCTACCCCTATGGCCAAGTATTTCATTGAGTTCGAGGCCTTCTTCAATCAGTTGGAAAATGATCTATCAATGTGCATGCAAACTGATGCTCAAATTAGGGTAAAGATCAATGAAATGAAACGAGAGTGGTGTCTCAGCTCCCTTTGTGAGAAAAAACTTGAGGATTTTAAAACCACAAAGAAAGAGTGCTCCGACAAGCGTCGTGCCTTTGACCAACAAATATTTGATTATCGAGCCCAGATGGCGGAACTTGAGAGAAAGATTGTTGAAGTTGAAAAATAGAAAGCTTCCTTGGACTCTGACGGACCTCTACAGGCTCAGAAGGCCATCGACCAGGAAGTGTCTCAGAGGATCGCCCATGTTAAAACTGCCCTCGCGCTAAAGAAGACCATCGACCAGATGCGGCAGAAAAAATTTCTCTTAGAAAGTAAAGTGGATCATGAAAAAACCCTTTTTGAAGACTTTAAGTCAAAGTTTCCAACATAGCCGTATTTTTCTTTTAGTTGAATTTTTTGTAACTCCATTCTGGAGCTCTTTTGTAAACTGTGTTAGGCTTCCACCAACGTAGGCCAACTATCAATGAAACATTATTTTTGGATTTGAAGCTCTTGTAACATAGGTCTATATTTTTTCAAATATTTCCCATGTACTCTTATGATTTGTGGGTTCCTACCTATCTCTTGGACCTCGTACGCGTTGTTACTGAACGTTTGGATTACTTGGAATGGTCCCTCTCAATTTAGTGACCACTTTCCTAACATTCGATCTTGTCGATCCATAGGCAATAATGTTTTCCATACATAATCATTGACTGTAAAGGTTTTTTTCTGACCTTCTTATTGTATGCTTTGGCCACCCGTGCCTTTTGGCGTGATAGCCTGTCTAGCGCTACCATCCTTTCCTCGTCTAAGTCCACTATTTCTTCTAGCATCATGATCCAATATTGCTCCGACAGAATATCATGCGACGTTGCACTCTAATTGATTGTAAACAAATCTCTGCTGGAAAAACAGCATCATGACCGAATGTCAAACAAAACGAAGTTGAATTGGTCGACTCCTTAGGGGATGTTCGACAGACCCATAAAATTTGATCTAACGTCTTATGCCAGTTCTTGTGTTTCTTGGCAACGTGCTTCTTAATGAGTCCTATTACCACTTTGTTGGTAGCTTCTACTTGACCGTTTTCCTGAGTATAATATGGTGTCGAAGTGATCAACTTAAAACCTATCTCTGCTTAAAATTCCTGTATCTTCTGGAAAACAAACATGGAACCTTGGTCCGTCATGATGGTTTCAAGAATCCTGAATCTGTACAAAATGTGGTTCTGGATAAATTCAATCACAACCTCTTGGTCTACTTTTACGAAAGGTACAACCTCTATCCACTTTGTGAAATAGTCTATTCCCACAAGGATGAATTTTTGTTGTTTCGAAGAGGCTGGTCGAATCTCTCCTATAATATCCAAAGCCCAACCATGAAAGGATCATGGCTTAACAATGGTGTGCAATTCGGTGGCTGGCACATGCTGGACATTCTGTGTCTTTAACAATCTTGGCACCTCTTTGCAAAATATATGCAATCCTTGAGCATGCTTGGCCAATACACACCTTGTTGAAACATTAGCCATTTCATTTTATGGCCAGCTTGATGAGCCCCGCATGTCCCACTATGGACTTCCGAAATTGCTAAGTACTCGTCTGCGTCTCCCAGACACTTAAGCAACACCCCTTCTAGCGTCTTTTTCAACAACTCATTCCCCATTAGGGTGTAACTTAAAGTTATGTACTTAATCTTCCTATCAGCCCTTCCCACCGGATTTTCCAAATACTCGACGATTGATTTTCTCTAGTCTGACGGTGATAGATTGTTGATAGCGAAGATTTCACAGTTTTCCAAACTTTCAATTAAACTCTCTGTCAGGATGCTTAGCCCCCCGAATTCTGACAAGCCTGATGATGGTAGTACCTTAGATACCACCTTTTCCTTAATTTCAATGAAGTCTCTCAACTTTCCTGCAGACATTTTATACCCAGAGGCAATTTACGCTAATTCATTGGCCTCTTGATTTTCTATCCTGGGCACGTGTGTAATGCTAACAACCTCAAAGCGTTCCAAGAGTTGTTTCGCCATCGTGAAGTACACCACGAGGTGTTTCTTGACGCATTTATACTCTCCCGTGATCTGTTTAATCACCAGTTCAGAGTCCCCTTTTATTTCAACTCTCTTGGCACCTAGATCCTTAAGGATCTTGAGGCCAGTGATCAAGGCTTCATATTCTGCCTCATTATTAGAACATTTTTCGTCGACCCTACATTTAAATCTAGTAGGATAGCCGTGCGGGGATATTATCAAGATCCCAATACCTGTTCCATTATTATGACTTGACCCGTCAAAGTATAACTTTAAAGGATTGGTGTCGACCATCTACATCGATGATTCTACCACTACATGGTCGACAATAAAGTCTGCCACTATTTGTCCTTTCATTGCCCTTAGAGGGACATACGTCAAGGAGAATTCAGTTAACACTAGTGCCCACTTCCCAATTTGACTATGCAGAATGGGTTTAGACAACATATGCTTAATAACATCAAAATGCGACGAAACATAAACCTCAACTGGTTTAATATATTGTTTTAATTTCATACATGAGAAGTACAAGCATAGGCACAACTTTTCGATCATGGTGTACCTAGTTTCAACATCTATTAACATTCGACTAAGGTAATAAATGGGTATTTCGACGCCACAATCATCCTCTTGTGCTAACATGCTTCCTATAGTTGCTTCTGACGCAACGATATACAAATTCATGCTTTTATTCATACTAGGTGGCAATAAAATGGGAGGCCCCGTGAGGTACTCTTTGATGGTGTCGAAAGACACTTGCTGCTCCTGTCCCCAGTGAAAGTCACTTTCTTTCTTGGCCTTGAGAAATGACGAGAACACCTTCGTCTTGCCACTTAGGTTTGATATAAACCTTCTCAAAAATTTTATCTTCCCCAACAAAGACTGAAGTTGTTTCTTCGTCGAAGAAGGCTTGAGATCCTAAATTGCCTTGGTTTTGTTTTGGTTGATCTCGATGCCCTTTTTGTGGACTACAAATCCCAGGAAATCTCCTGCATGTACACAAACATCACACTTTAGTGGATTCATTTTTAATCCATATTTCCTCATTCTCTCAAATGAACGTCGAAGGTGGTCTAAGTGACCATTCTCTGATGAGGATTTTATGACAATGTCATCAATGTAAACCTGCATAAATTTCTCAATAAAATCATGAAATATAGCATTCATGGCTCTTTGATAAGTTGATTTGGCATTTTTTAAACCAAATGGCATTACAATCCATTCGTACGTTCCTAAGGCCCCAGGGCACCGGAACACCGTTTTGGGAACATCCTCTTCGGCTATGAGGATTTGGTTATAACCAAAGTACCCATCGAGCATACTCATATACTCGAAACCCGCAGCTGAATCAACCAGCATTTCTGCCACATACATTGAATACTCATCTTTAAGGGTAGCGTTGTTTAATTCCCTAAAATCTATACAGACTCTCAAAGTCCCATTTTTCTTAATAACAGGAACTATGTTTACTAACCATTTGATGTACCTTGTAGTTCTAATGAATCGGATTTTGAGCAGTCTCTCGATCTCCTGCTTGATCAATAAAGTGATTTCTGGAGCAAAACATTGTGGCTGCTATTTTACTAGCCTTTTTCCTAGCTGAATTGGTAGTCGATGTTCTACTACACTCCGACTCAAGCCAGGCATTTCACGATAATCCTAGGCAAAGAAATCTTTGTACTCCTTTAATACCTCGATCATCTTGACCTTCATCTTCGATCCAATCTTAGCACTTACGTACGTAGGTCTCTTCGTTGCCCCATCACCCAAGTCAATTTCTTCGAGTGGGTCTTGCGCCTGCATTCTCTACAACTGAATGGATGGGCTTTTCTCAAACCCCAAAGGCTCATTGTCATAGATGCAATCAAGCCTCCGGCTTTCCAAAGCTACTGCCTGGCCTTGTCGGCCAATTACTTGCGTACTGCTGTCGGCATCACCAGCTATGTTTTGTCATTTTCCTGCTTCTAGCACTGACTTTCGCTTGTTTTCAGCCAAATAGACCGAAATTTGAGTCAAGCTCTCTGACTCAGTAGTCATTTTCATCAACTATGGGTCACCCTGTGGGTGGAAGTTCCTCTGTGGGCTCCATTGTAGCGTCAGTAACATCCCGAAAGAATCCATAGTCAGGATCTAAGTTTAGGATGCAACCCATGTTGACAGAAGTATAAGATCCCGATCCATCATCACAAGGTGCCATATTTGCCAGGTGTTGGTCAAAACATTTATTTACACCATTTGCTTCATCAATCTTGCAATAACTTTGGTCGGCTTTGATATTCTTAACGACGTCGTCTTTCCTTCAAATGCTTAACCTCTGATGTAGATTTTAAGGAACTGCCCATATCCCATGGATCCACTCTCGACCCAACAAGAGGTTGAAAGTTGCCTTCGAGTTTATGACCATGAAGAGCGTTGATCGGGTAGTGGTACCTACAACTAAATCAACTTAGACCATTCCCAGAATGTTGCTAGTTTTCCCTTCATAATTGGATAGAATCACGTTGTGTTGTCTGAGATCGGCTTCAGTCTTTCCAATAATTTTGAACAACATATGGGGCATTAAATTGACAGCTACCCCTCTGTCTGCGAACACCTTGTTGACTGCCACTCCGCCGACCTTCGCTTATATGAATAATGGCTTTAAATGGTACATCATTCCAGGACTAGGTCTTTTAAACATAGATGTTTGTTCTTCTACCACACCACTGTTCATCACATAGTAACATAATGGCTTGTCTTTTGTTGTCTCGTCTGGTAGGAAATCTTCTTCTGCTTTAGAGACTTCTGACACCCTATCATATTTTGCCAGCAGTATTGACACGATTCTGCAGTTTACAACGAAGTTCTCACCATATGCATCATTATTGGTGTCATCATACATGTCTTCGCCAAAATCATCTTCTGGTGATGGGGTATATTCCTCATCTGACTGGGGAGTGTACTCTGGTTCTTCTTCATCTGAATGGGGAGTATATTCTGGTTCTTTCTTGTTTTCACCTCTAGACGTGTATTTTGAGCTCTGGGTTGACACCACCCTCTTCTCTCCTAATGTCTCCACAGTCATTGTCATAGTCTGGTTCGTCACAATGTTCTCCTTCTCGACCCACCTTGCCTTTGGGCATTTCCTTTTCAGTCCAAATGGTCCCATAAGCTTCAGGTGCAAAGTCGAAGCCTCTTTGGTAGCCTTTTTGTTTCGTTGATATCGCCTCCACTAGGTCCTTGTCATAGGATTCTTGCCTTTGTAGTTGGGGAAACCATATAATCCATGGGTTCAGTACTCTTGTCTGAGGCCTATGCCTTCTTTTCTAGATCCAATACCCTCCATTTCGGCCGCTTGCTCCCTTTTTGGCTTATGGACGCCACCCACTTATCCTGCGGGGTATCTGATGGTGGTACAAAGGTCTTGGGCCGCGCTGGCTGGAACAAATTCCTGTATTCTTTGTTTCGATGAGGAGCATCATTCTTGTCGAACACGAACCTTAGGACTGATGGCTTACTATCTTGCAGTGCTACTTTCCTACCCTCCTCGTACTTTTCAGAAACTTTTTCGTCAAACATGGTGTTGCACTTTGGGCATAATACAGCCTTCGACCCGTTCACCCTTCATTTCTCTTGGAAATTAGTCAGACTTTCGCCAGCTTGAGGGTAGGTTGCCTCGAGTTTCTCTTAAGACTTCTTGTCGGGACCATCAGTAGTCTCGACCATCATGCATTCTGTCGCGGTGAGAATTGAATATCAAGCTATTATATTAACTTGAATCACAAATCATAAAATATCACCATTGATCTTTAATTTACCCGAGGGAACGGGAAAAGAAAGAATAACCCATGAATAAAATGCAAAGCAAAAATCAATGCTTAAAACTAAGCAAAGAGAGATCAAAGGTACGGGGGTTAGTAATACTAAAACAAGGTACTATCACCCTAAGTATCTGCAGTACTCAACAAGAACCTCTTGAAATATTTGTGTTATTGCTAAAACTGTTTGCTAAGGTAAGGATAGGTAAGTAAAAGGAAAAGGTGGAAAAAGAAAAAGGTAGAAAAATAAAAAGGTAGCTCGCTAGAATCATCGCAATTCTATGCCTACATATCCTGTATAGGAAGTCAGAGCAATCGTAGTTCGGAATTACGATGTGGAAAAAAAAAGAAAAGAGTGTAAAAAAAGGTTGCTCGCCAAGGATTGAGACCTTGTGCCTAGGTATTCTAAAAAAGAAATGAGAAATCAGAGCGTCCATAGTTCGTGGAACCACGGGTGTGTACTAGGGGTAAAGCACTTGCACAACGGGTTCTAACAAGGTTCCCAAAGTCATCGATAAATCTTTTGGATATTATCAACTTACACGACTACTCATGTGAGTCAACAATATTCGTAAGATAAACTCGTCTGAGCGTAGTATCGCGTATCAACTATTCGGAACTACTCCCTCATAGTCATCACACTACATCCTAAAAAGGCTAAGTGGGGTAAGTGGGTAACTAAAGGTCCCCAGTGTCACGGACTCCCAGGTCGGAAAAAGTAATGAACGTACGACTACTCATACGCCATCAGAAATCCCAAAGGGGCCTCGACTGAGCATGGTTACATCATATGTCAAACATGTTAGGATTACTTCCAACCATCAACTATTGATCATACCACAATCTTATCATAAGTGCACTCAAGTCCGGGTTAGGACTTATCTCACCACTTAAAGTTCACAATCCTGCATACAGCAAAAACCCAGGCACAAACAGATATATGTACAAATATATACAAATATACAAGTATAACACTAAAAAAAATAGCAACACAAATATAACAAGTTAGGCTCAATCCACTAAACAATCCCCAGTGAAGTCACCATTTTTATCACGGTGAGAATCAGATATCAAGCTATTGTATTAACTTGAATCACAAATCATAAAACATCACCACCGATCTTGAACTTATCTGAGGGAATGAGAAAAGAAAGAATAACCCATAAATAAAATGCAAAGTAAAAAGCAAGGCCTAAAGCTAAGCAAAAGAGAGATCAAATGTACGGGGGTTGGTTATACTAAGGGAAGGTACTAGCACCCTAAGCATCTGCAGTACTCTACAGGAACCTCGTGAAATATTTGTGTTATTGCTAAAACTATTTGTTAAGGTAAGGATAGGCTAAGTAAAAGGAAAAGGTGGAAAAAGAAAAAGGTAGAAAAATAAAAAGGTAGCTCGCTAGGATCATCACAATCCTATGCCTATGTATCTTATATAGGAAGTTAGAGCAATCGTAGTTCGGAATACGATGTGGATAAAAAAAGAAAAGAGTAATAAAAATAAAAGGTTGCTCGCCAAGGATTCAGACCTTGTGCCTACGTATTCTAAAAAAGAAATGCGAAATCAGAGCGTCCGTAGTTCGTGGAACCACGGGTTGTTAGGTTCTAAGAACCAATAACAACAAAGACAAACAGAATAAACAAGGGACACGCACAACGACAATAAGTCAACATACAATCCCTTCCCTCGGATTATGTCAACAAGGATCAATAGAAAGCCACAGATACACGGAAGAACATCATGTAAATGGAAAGCAAATAAAAGCACAGACACAGTACACGGAAAATCATCATGTATGGTCAGACAGATAAGATATCACAGAGTACACATGGAAAAACATCATGGTAATCAGACAATGGAAAGTCAACAGAAATACACAGAAAAGCATTATGCATAAACATACACAGATACGCGGTAAAGCATCGCAATAAACAAATAGAAAATACATGGCAAAACATTGTGAGAAATCATCAGCATATAAAATCAGCAGACAGTCACAACAAAGTATCGCGATAAAACTCCATAGATAAACAACCACATACACGACAAAGCATCGTGTAAATCAAACCGAACATGGAAATAAATCAGTCACAAATAGAATCAGGCAACAAACATAATTATTAATCAATTTAAATATAAATATTTAACAAGATTAACTAATAATTTAATTAATCAAATTAAATACAAATATTTAAATTAATTAATAATTACAACATATATTTTTGCATTTTTAATATACTAAAATAAATTTTTATATTTACAAATATTTAACAAATGACTGGTAAAAATAATTGAAATCTTTTTAGTCTTTTATTTGTTTTTAAATATTATACAAAGATAAAAAGTAATTAAAATAAATAATTTCTTACATTTTAACATATTACACAAATAACTAATAAAAGTAAATAATAAGAAATTAACTAAGAATAGAATGATTAAAATACAAAATCTAAAAGCCTATTTAAAATACATCTCTAATTAGCAACCTATCAAAATAATACATGATAAGATATAATAAACAAAATGAAAAGTTGGAATGAAAAATATAGGGAATGCAACGTTACTACATGTAATATGAACATGATATAGTTAAAACAAACATCACCACATAAAATAATGTCACTATAATAAAACCTATGAACATGATAGGATTAGAATAAACACCACCACGTAGAAACATCATTATAATAAAATCTAAACATGATATAGTAACAAATAAGAAAGTACAAAATACACATATAAAATCCACAAAAAGTATATATAAAACTCACACAAACCAAAAGCATGAAAAAATTTAGAATGAAGAATTTATATATACATGTATAGAACTATGATATTTCTAAACTAAAAACTATATGCTCTCTCTCAAACTTGTTACTTCATGTCTCTCTATCACTCATTTATGAACAACAATTATTCTCACTTATTTCATAACTAATAATAATAATAATAATAATAATAATAATAATATTAATAATAATAATAATAAATACTAGTAATAATTGTTGTGAATCAGATGTCTTTAAACAAAGTATAAAACGATTTCTTAATGATCAAGAAACACACAAGGGTTAGGGTTAACAAAGAAGACAAGGTAAAACAACAAGGATTGATTATAAACAGTTATTCTTTCTTTTCTCTTAAAAAAAGATTACAAGTATACAAGAATAACAAAATAACCTCTCTCTCTTGAAATTAGGATTTGATCTTCCTATTTTCCTTATGCCAAGATTGAGAAACTAGCATCCTATTTATAAGAAAAATAGTACATTAACCTAATGGGCTTTTTAATAATTACCCATTACAAGCTAATTTAGGATACAAGCTAACTTAAACACTTGAGCTTACAAGCAAGTTCCAATCCAATATGCTAACAACCTAGCAATATTGAATAGTGCATGTTAGAACAAACTTCGACTATAACATGCATTATCTTTGACAGCAGCATGCGAACAGACTTCGACCTCATGCTTTATTCCTGTCAAACTAGAAGCTATCCTTCGACCATACTAGAGTTCAATCCAACATCTCACAAATCTCCACCTTGGATCTAACTCTATAACATCAAGGAACTAGCTTTCATCATGCAGCTTTATCCATTGCATACAGTGGAAAAAATTGCAACTGGGCAACGTCTTGGTGATCATATCAACAATATTATAATCTGTCGAAACCTTCAGCACTTGGACTTCTCCATGCTCGATTACCCCTCTGACGAAATGCAGCCTCACATCAATGTGCTAGGTTCGCTCATGATAGGTTGAATTCTTCGATAGGTGTATTGCACTTTGACTATCACATTTAACAGTGATAACTCGACCTTGAAGTTTCAGCTCCTTTGCAAAACCTTCAAGCCACAATTCTTACTTCACAACTTCAATTAGGGAAATATACTCCACTTCAGTGGTTGATAAGGCAACGACCTTCTGAAGCGTTGCTTTCCAACTGATTGTTGTCCCAAACATAGTGAGCACATATCCAGAAATAGATTTTCTGGAATCCATACAACCTGCATAATCAGAGTCGACATATCCTTCGATTGCTGCTTTACTATCTTCACCCAAGGCTCCACCATAAATTAGGACTCTATTCAGAGACCCATTTATATACCTTAGAATCCACTTCAATGCTTACCAATGAGCCTTTCCAGGATTCACCATGTACCTGCTTACAAGACTTATTGCATATGCTATGTCAGGCCTAGTACAGACCATAACATACATCAAAGAACCCACTATATTAGCATATGGAATGCTATTCATATAAGTTCTTTCAACATTAGTGTTGGGACACTGATCTATACTCAGCTTGAATTAAGGGTTTGTCTGAGTCACAACAGGCTTTGAATTTGACATACAATACTTTTCAAGAATCTTCTGTAGGTATGCCTCTTGAGATAAGTATAATCTCGACTGCTTTCTATCTCTTCGAATGTCAATCCCAAGAATCCTAGACACAACTCCCAGATCCTTCATGTTGAACTTCTTATTGAGTTCAGCCTTCACCCTCATTACCTCTTCGACATTGTTGCTTGCTATTAGAATATCATCCACATAGCGCAACAAAATAAAAAATGAATTACCCGGTCGAAATTTGAAGTAAACACAGTGATCAGACTAACTTCTGATGAAACTTATGCGTGCCATGAACTTGTCAAATCTCCTATTCCATTGTCGAGGAGATTGTTTAAGTCCATATAAGGATCTATTCGGCTTACACACATAATCTTCCTTCCCTTTTTCGACATACCCTTCAGGTTGCCTCATCATAATTGTTTAATCTAAATCACCATACAAGAATGTAGTCTTCACATCCATTTGCTACAGTTCAAGTTCGAACTGTGCCATTGTGGCAAGCAACATTCGAATGGATATGTGCTTCACAACAAGAGATAACACATCATTAAAGTCGACACCTTCTTTTTGAGTGAACCCCCTAGTAACCAATTTTCCCTTGTATCTCTTCGACGCCACTCCTTTGATTCCTTCCTTAACTTTGAAAATCCATTTATAGCTGACTAACCTAGCGCAAACAGGTTTCTTGATCAGTTCCCAGGTGTTGTTATCATGAAGAGATTTCATCTCATCATCCATGGCCTTCAGCCATTCAGTCTTATTTCGACTCCTTATAACTTCCTTATAGTATCTAGGTTCTTCGTCTAGAACCTCACTTGCAGAGATTAAGGCATAAGATATAAGATCTGCATACCCAAGTCTCTGAGGTGGCTTGATGACTCTCCTCGACCTGTCTCTTGCTAGCAGGTAGTCATTATTAGTCTTCTCATCTTCGACAACATCTTCTGTGTCTTCTTCGACTTCATCTGGGGTATCAACATGCTTCACCTTAACAGGAATCTCTCCATGTTCCAGCTCTTCGTCAGCATTATTAGTTTTCTTGAAAGCCATCTCTGCTTCATTGAAAACTACATCTCGACTGGTGATATGATAACGCGAAATTATATCAGATATTTGACTTGACTTATATGAATTTTATCTGCTTTTATTACTGTTTTATTTGATTTATCTTCGATTACGCCCTTGTTTTCTTATGTTTTGTAGGTTACCATAAATATGGACTAAAAGAATAAAAGGAGAAATAAATGAAGGAAATGAAAAGAAAAGAGGAAGAAAAGACCATGGAAAGAAAATAAGAAGAAAGAAAGAGAAAGGAAAGAAAAAAAAGGTGCGGGGGCCACCACACACCAAGTGGCACTTGCCACTTGGGTGTGGTGCCTGCCACTTGAAGCATGGAAAGGAGGTGGAGGCTGCCACATGAAGAGGGAGTGGCGAGTGCCACTTCTAACTATTAGGAAGTGGCAACTGTCACTCCTAACTATTAGGAAGTGGCAACTGCCACTCCTACAAGAAAGGGAAGTGGCGTCTGCCACTTCCTCCCCAGATATTCTCCATGTTCTCCCTATTTTTTCTCAACTTCCTAAATACATTCTCTCCTGATTTTTCTCCTCGTTTGAAGCCTCAAGATCATGTAACCGTCACCCACTAACAATATAAAAGAGAAGACCGTTTTGGAAAAAAGGGACGCATGATATTTTTCTGTTTTCGTTTTTTTTCCAGCATTCTGTTTAGTTTCCTTACAATGTTTTTAGAGGATTTTTGTAAGGCAATTGTTTTTTATTGATAAACAATTTCCATTTGGTTTTAGGATTGATTCAAAAAAGGTTGTAATATTGTACCGAACTGCAATCCGGCCTTCATAATCAAATCCAAGTTCTGTTCTTGAAGTTTCCAGGTTTTGTTTATCTGCTTTCATTTTTATCATTATATTTTTATGCATTCTTTCATGTTTAGTATTAAGACAAGATTTAGTAAAAGCATGAAAGCCATGTCTGGCTAAACCTCTTAGTATCGGTATGTAATTACGATCGGTCGGAGGGGGTTAAGTAAATTGTGACGTAAACTTAATGGAATATAATTCTTCTGGTCTCTGTTTCTTTTGCCAAATTAATAACTTTTGTTACGAGAGTGAGAAAGTAACGAAGGTTAAGATCGATAAAGCGAGAGTTTGAGGTCTTAATTAGATAGATGAAATTGAACATTAGGCTTAAATACAGTGAGAGCGCTTTAAGGTTAATTAGGATTTATTTGTTTTCAAAAAGTGTTTTTAAATGCAAAATGAGAGAGCGAGAGCCGCATTCTGATTTGAGAGCATAGTCTAAGTCAAGACCACGAGAGTGTGAGATAAGGTCTTTTAAATGGTTATTTCCTACAGAATAAAAATTCTTTCTTTTTAAACTAAACGCCCACGAATTACCGAACCCCCGATGATTGACAGGATTATATATCGATATTTCACATTATCTTAATTTAATTTGATTTTAATTCCGCACTTATTTTATTTCTCGCATCCGAAATTTAGAAATTCACTAGCCTTAGCTTTACATAGTAGCATTAGATAGTGGTAGATCGACTATTGGTCCTTTGGGTTCGATAATCTTTTAAACTACACAAACAGACTATGCACTTGTAGTCACGAAGCATTTAGACATACTAAATAGTGCGATCAAGTTTTTGGCGCCGTTGCCGAGGACCAATTAAGTCGATATCGTAACTTTAGTGTTGCGCAATATAGACTAAGGCAACTATTTCCCTATTTTTAATTTCGATTATATGCCAAACACTCGCTCTAAAGGTGAGAAGCATGTGCAACCGATTGACTACATCGAGCGTTTTATTAGTCTAAGACGCCAAATTAACGAATTCCGAATTAAGTATAATCTTCCACCATCTGAAATTCCCTTTCCAGAATTACCAATACCTATGACTGAAGTACCTCAGAATAGACCTCTTAAGTATTATGCCATCCCTTCGCAGGATGAGCCACATAACAATATTGTTGCTCCTCCCATCGAGTCAAATACCTTTGAGATAAAACCTTCATTGTTGTCTGTTGTACAACAAAACCAAATATTTGGAAATCCCACAGAGGACCCGAACTTACATTTGTCAGTATTCTTGCAATACGCAGACACAGTAAAAGCAAATGGTGTCAGCCCCGAAGCAGTAAGACTACATCTTTTCCCTTTTTCATTAAGAGATAGAGCTAGAGCTTGGCTCCAGTCTCTACCATCCGCATCTGTCACTACGTGGGACGGGGTGAAAAAGGTATTCTTAGCACGATATTTCCCACCTAGCAAAAAGGCTATGCTAAGAGCCCAAATAAATGGATTCAAAAAGAAGGACAATGAATCTCTTTTCAAAGCATGGGAAAAATACAAGGACATGATGAGGACTTTCCCACATCACGGTCTAGAAGAATGGCTAATCATCCATACCTTTTACAATGCTCTCTTATACAACACAAGGTTGACAATAGACGCCGCCGCGGGTGGTGCACTAATGGATAAACCCTACAGTGAGGCTTATGCACTTATCAAAAGCATGGCTCAAAACCACTATCAATGGGGAAGTGAAAGAGCCTCAGTAGAGAAACCTCCAACGAAAAGTGGTATGTACGAGATAAGTAGTCTCGACCAAGTCAATGCAAAGGTAGATGCTCTCACGCAAAAGATTGGAAGTTTGACTATAACCCCTACAGCCACCGTCCCTGCCATAGCTCCAAACTGCGAGTTATGTGGAATTCCTGGGCATGCTGCCCCTGAATGTCAACTTTTAACAGGAGTTTTCATATACCAAGTGAATTATGCTCATGGAAACCCTTATTCAAATACCTATAACCCAGGATGGAAAAACCATCCGAACTTTTCGTACAAAAATAAAAATGCATTGTATGCACCTGGACAAATACCTGTTGTACCACCAGGATATCAGAAACCTGTCGTAGCTGCTCAAAATGCTCCTAGGAAATCTAACCTTGAATTAATGATGGAAAACTTCATAGCCACCCAGGCTCAAACAAATAAACACTTCCTGAATCAAAACATACACACTAGTGAGCAAATTAAGCAATTAGCAGGCAATGTAGATGCTTTAGCCACTCACAACAAAATGCTTGAAACCCAAATTTCGCAAGTGGCACAACAACAAGCACCTACTGCCGCTCCTGCAGGCACATTTCCTGGACAACCGCAACCTAATCCAAAAGGACATGCAAATGCTATCATACTACGAAGTGGTACGAAATTAGACGAACCAACCGATCCGAGACTTGAGAATCCAGCTATGTATCAAAATCCTAGAAAAGTAACTGAGAAGGAAACTGAAAAGGAAATCAACCAAAATATAAAGGAGAAAGAAGGTAGTGACCAAGAGGCCGAAGAAAAAGAAGAACCATATGTGCCTCCACCACTTTATAAACCTCTTATTCCTTATCCTCAAAGATTTGCTAAATCTAAAAACATAGGGCAATTCAAGAAATTCGTTGAAATTCTGAAACAATTGAATATCGCAATACCTTTTATAGAAGCTATCACTCAAATGCCCTCATATGCTAAGTTTCTTAAAGAAATCTTAACAAATAAGAAAAATATCGAGGATAACAAAATTGTTACGCTTACTGCTGAGTGTAGCGCGATACTCCAAAACAAAATGCCTCATAAGTTGAAAGACCCAAGTAGTTTTTCCTTACCTTGCGTAATTGGAAAACTTGTCATAGACAAAGCTTTATGTGACTTAGGAGCCAGTATAAGCTTAATGCCCTTGACCATACACAAAAGGCTTAATATGGGAGAATTAAGACCAACTAAGATGTCTGCACAACTAGCCGATCGTTCTGTTAAGTTCCCGATAGGAATATTAGAAAACATTGCGGTACGTATAGGTCAATTCTATATCCCTACTGATTTCATAATCATGGACATAAAAGAGGATGCCAACACTCCTATCATATTAGGAAGACCATTCTTAGGTATAGCCGGAGCCATTATAGATGTAAAGAAAGGTAAGTTAACTTTTGAAGTGGGTGAAGAGAACGTCAAATTTATTTTGACACAGTTCTTACAAGCACCGGCTATAGACGATACATGTTGTCTACTAGACGCCATCGACGAATGCATAAGAGAAATGGAGATGGAACAAAATTCTTATTCAAAAATCCTAAAGATTCCAATACCTCCAATTTTTGAAGATGATAATTGGTGTGGTGAATACCAAGACGACAATCTAAGAGAATGCCTAGCACTAACACCCAATCATATGCCTTGCCCAAAGAAACCGACTTTAGAACTTAAAACACTACCCAAAAATTTAAGGTATGAATTCCTAGACACCAAGCTCTAACGACCAGTAATAGTTAATGCAGATTTAGGACAAACAGAAACTAAGAAACTACTGCATGTCTTAAGAAAATACCCATCTGCTTTAGGCTACAACATTTCTGATCTGAAAGGAATAAGTCCTTCTATCTGTATGCATCGCATTATGCTAGAGGAAGACTGTAAGACCTCTAGAGAGCATCAAAGAAGGATAACTCCCATTCTAAGCGACGTAGTCAAAAGAAGTACAAAAATTATTAGAAGTAGGAATTATATACCCGATTTCCGATAGTCAATGGGTTAGCCCAGTGCATGTCGTACCAAAGAAGGGGGTGTTACAGTTGTTAAGAACGAAAAAGGCGAATCTATAGCACAAAGAGTTGTGACCGGAAGTAGAATGTGCATTGATTATAGGAAATTAAACAAAGTTACTCAAAAGGATCATTTCCATTTACCTTTCATTGATCAAATGCTTGAACGATTAGCTAAGCACTCCTATTTTTGCTATTTAGACGATTATTCAGGATTCTTCCAAATCCCTATTCATCTTGATAACCAAGAAAATACAACCTTCACTTGTCCTTATGGTACATTTTCCTATCGACGAATGTCGTTTGGATTATGTAACGCTCCCGCGACATTCCAAAGATGCATGATGTGAATCTTCGCTGACTTTATAGAAAACATCATGGAAGTATTTATGGATGATTTTTCTGTTTATGGGCATAGTTTTGAAGGATGCTTATCGAACCTAGAAATGATACTTGAAAGATGCGTAAAAGTAAATCTCTTGTTAAATTGGGAAAAATGCCATTTCATGGTTCGACAAGGAACCGTACGTGGACACATAGTGTCTGATAAGGGGATTGAAGTAGATAAAGCAAAAATAGAAATTATATAAAACCTTCAACCTCCTAAAACCGTAAGAGAAATACGAAGTTTCTTAGGACACACCGATTTCTACTGACGATTCATTAAGGATTTCTCTAAAATTACTAAACCGCTGACTGGCTTACTAATGAAAGACGCTGAATTCATTTTTGATGATAAATTCCAGAAAGCCTTTGAACAGTTAAAAATAACTCTCATTACCGCACTTATCATGCAACCACCTGATTGGAGGTTATCGTTTGAAATCATGTGTGACGCTAGTGATTATGCCGTAGGAGCAGTTCTAGGACAGAGAAAAGATAAAAAGCTTCATGCGATTTATTACGCAAGTAGAACCCTAGACCCAGCGCAAATGAACTACACCACCACAGAAAAGGAACTACTAGCTGTCGTGTTCGCTTTGGATAAATTTCGTTCTTACTTAGTATGGGCAAAAATAATTATCTATACCGATCATGCCGCAACCAAGTACCTATTGAATAAAAAGGACGCCAAATCGAGACTCCTAAGATGGATACTACTACTACAAGAGTTTGATTTAGAAATCAAAGACAAGAAAGGAACTACAAATGTAGTAGCTGATCATTTATTGAGAATGGAAGATATTAAGCATGAGCAAGTGTCTATCAATGATGATTTTCCTTATGAGAGACTCATAGCTCAGTTAGAAAACACGGTTGAACGATCTTTAATATATAATGAGACTGAAATAAAAGAAGTCGTGGAAGCGATCTTTACTGAAACCACACTTCCATGGTATGCTGACTTCGTCAACTACCTAGCAGCTGGAGTTCTTCCACCAGATTTAACTTACCAACAAAAGAAAAAATTCTTCCACGATCTTAAACATTATTGTTGGGATGAACCTCTACTTTTCAAGAGAGGTGCCGATGGTATCTTCCGTCGATGTGTTCCCGAAGACGAAATTGAAAATATAATCTCTCACTGTCATTCTGCTCCCTATGGAGGACATGCGAGCACTTCAAAGACTTGCGCTAAGATTTTACAGTCTGGCCTCTTTTGGCCCACTCTATGGAAAGATGTCCATATCGCGATCATAAACTGCGATCGGTGCCAACGCACCAGCAATATCTCCAAACGCAACGAGATGCCACTGAAAGGCATTCTGGAAGTAGAAGTCTTTGATATGTGGGGAATTAATTTCATGGGACCTTTCCCATCGTCTTTTGGTAACAAGTACATACTCGTTGTTGTCGATTATGTGTCGAAATGGATTGAGGCTATAGCTTCTCCGACAAATGATGCACGAGTAGTGATTAGACTTTTCAGGAACATAATTTTTCCTAGATTCGGTGTGCCGAGATTAGTCATCAGTGATGGTGGCTCTCACTTTATTTCAAGGATTTTCGAAAAACTATTGATGAAATATGGAGTCCGACACCGTGTAGCAACACCTTATCACCCGCAAACTAGCGGGCAAGTAGAGGTTTCGAACAGAGAAATTAAACAAATCTTAGAAAAAACAGTTGCGACCTCTAGGAAAGATTGGTCTTCCAAATTACACGAAGCTCTGTGGGCATATAGGACAGCCTATAAGACCCCAATAGGAACCACACAATTTAAACTAGTTTATGGCAAATCATGTCATCTGCCGGTAGAATTAGAGCATAAAGCATATTGGGCCATTAAGACCCTTAATTTAAATTATACCGCCGCAGGCGAAAAGACAATATTAGACATCCATAAACTAGAAGAGCTTAGGTTAGACGCTTACAAGAATGCCCGCATCTATAAAGAACGAACTAAAAAGTGGCACGATAGCCGTATGTCGAGGAAAGAGTTCACTGAGGGTGACATAGTACTCCTATTTAACTCTTGACTATAACTCTTCCCAGGAAAACTTCGCTCTAGGTGGTCTGGTCCCTTTGAGATAAGGAAAGTCTTCCAAAACGACACAGTAGAAATAAAAGGAAAATCTAGTGAACCGTTCATCATTAACGGACAGTGCCTAAAACATTATCACAACATTGAAAACAGAGACTACTCCGCCAGTCTAACACTTGCTGAGTTGCACACTCATCCCCAAAACTAGTGGAATTTAAAATTATGTCGAGCTTACGACATAAAACAAAGTGCTCAGTGGGAGACAACCCTCTTCTTTTTAATTTCTTTTATATGCTTTTCGTTTTTCTGTTCCAAGAATAGTCATGCAATCTTATATATCATATTAGTCATTACTAACTTATGTTCATTATCAACTTATATACAAGCTAACTTAACATTAGTTAGTTACTAACTTTAGAGATGAACCGAGTCGACTATATGGGCATCACTTTCAAAGGCAGAGCTCAGAGGAGGCGCTTCGAAGCCTTTGCTCAAAGAGAGATGTCGCTTACTATATATCCAGATGGACTCACTATGACTAGATTATGTATTAGGGACAGTGTTATGTACCTTCTCAACCAAATTGGTTGGGAGCTTTCTGATATTAAAAGGAGATTTAGTTCCTATTGCATGCTTACCTTGGAATTCCTGAGCCCATTGATTTATCAGCTCGACCACGGGTATGGCTTTAGTAGTGGCCTTATCAGTTTTAGAATATTTAACATGGACTACCACTTTACCCACCGTGAGATGGTCAAACTCCTAGGATTTCCCAACGGACCTGATTCTTATACCATAGTACAAGAGGAACTAGCAACCAACCTTGAGTTGGAATATTTATGGGGTAGCATATCCATAAATAATCATCCTGAGCCTAACACTATGTATTATGAGAATGTCCATAACCCTGTTATCTGATACCTGCATAAGTTTCTAGCTCACACTCTGTTTGGTAAAGAGGAAAATATTTATTCTGTGTCGAAAGATGAGCTTTTCATAATTTATTGTGCTTTTCAGGCTCGACCCTTTAATGGGGCTGCCTTCATGATGGCCAGTTTTAAACTCATAGCAGAAGTCGACCACAAATCGATCATTATAGGAGGCCTAGTAACCATGATTTCCAATGCCATTGGACTGAGACAACCACTCCTTAGCATAAACCCCTTAGGTGCTATACGACCTATGGATATTCAATTTTGCCTCAACTATGGCATCATTAGAAACCTAGGCCCGGATACCTTTAAACTCCTGATCGATAACCGAGTTGTCCATCTCTTTACCTTACCGAATTATGAACGAACTAGTGTCCACAATTTGAATAATTGGTTGTATGACCTAGTTGAACCTGAAGCTCCACCTTCACCCCCTGAGACTCCACAAATTTATGATCATTATGACCAGTATGATGACCATCTCTCTGATTCTGGCTCAAACACTCCTGTTGCGCTTGCTGCCCGACAAGTGGATCATACTGCTGCCATTTGCGCACTAGAAACGAACGTTGCTGGCCTCAGAGGTGAAATTACAACTCTACAGGTGGATTTTCATCAATTCATGGATGCGGTGACAGAGCAGTTAGATCACGTCTATCAACATATTTTCTCTATTGCTCCTCCACCTCCTCCTCGTGGCTGATTTCTTGGATATTGTTGCATTCCAATCTCTGCACTTTCGAACAGTGAGGGCACTGTTTGATTTTAGTGTGGGAGAGGAACTTTGTTTTTTGGACATTATTTATTTTCGGACATTGTTATTTTTTGTTGTTTTTGCAATTTTACAGACTTTTGTAACATCTTATTTTTATTTCTTTTAAATCATTAACAATTTTATTCCCTTTCCAAATTATAGTATTTCATTTTAATTATCATTATCATTTTCATTTATCATTAGTAACATTCTCAATTTCATTTTTTCATCAAAATATCACAAAAAAAACAAAAACTTTTGTATTTTCCCTCACATAAGGGGGTGGCACTCACCACCTTGGCTAGTGAAATGGGTGTGGCAATCACCACTCTTTCTTGTGGCACTCGCCACACACCCTTCTAAAGGGAGTGGCACCCGCCACTTGCTTACCTTTAGTACATGTCTGCCACCTAATTTTACCTATGTCATGCACACTCCCACATGGCCTTTCATTAGCTTGCATGCAATACACATCTCCTGCCATTTCTAATTTTGTTAACCGCCATTAACCACCATTAAAGAAAAACCAACCCAACCTACCATATTTACTCATATACCACCATAAATCGATTATTTATACCATCTTCACCAACATACCAAAACACAATCATCAAACACTTGTTCACAAAAATCAAAAAGAAGCAAGGAATAATATTTTCAAGCTACTATCATGGCAAACTACCAAGTTATTTTCATAGAAGGTGAAGCGGACGAAAAGCAAGCCGAGCTCTATACAGCTCTACTGAATAGAGAAATCGAGTCGACAAGGTATGCTGATGTACTTTGTTTAGAAGCACTCTGAATAAGAGACAATATAGATTATATGCTAGAAAGATTAGGTTTAGCCTACCTTTTATCATTTAAAGATCTTATCTACGTGCAACCAACTCTCGAAATTTTTTAGCTCGCTCATTTACGATGTTAATGGAAGCTTCAATTTCTGTCTATTTAACGTTGAATATACGTTTACTTTTGAAGGATTAGCCGTCTTATTTAAATGTCCATACGGAGATGATGCTAAATATGATGTGCCAAATGGTGAGAGATGGCTAAGCGCATATAAATATTTCTAGAGAGCGATAATAGGGACAGTAACCCGTAGTTTCGAAGGCAATAGAGCCTCGTTAATCCAAAACCCGTCGATGCGCTATTTGCACCAACTGTTGGCCTGTACCATTTTTGGTAGGTTAAATTCTAATAAAGTAAATGAAGCAGAATTTTTCTATCTGTTTACCGCTTTAGCAACCGGCGAGAAAATAAACATTGTCCCGTTTTTGTTCACCCACATGAAAGCGATAGCCACCACCAAAAAGGGAGCTGTAGTTTTTGGTGGCCTGATAACTACGCTAGACCAAATTCTCGGCCTACAAAATGATTTTTCATCTTTAACACCCCTGCCACCAAGAACCATAGATATAAATATGATTAGGAGTATGAAAATGGTGAGGAGACAGAGAGACAGGAACTTCGATTTAATGATAAATAACCAAATGTTCCCGAGTATTATTCTACCAAGCCCTGCTCGCAAGGATGTATGTAACCTTGATAACTATTGTTATATTGACGACCCAGTCCCCGCCCACATTTCTGAGAATGTTGCTGCTGGCGGGGACAACACTAACGCACATCCACACACTACACATGTCGCTTCTGAAAATGTTGCAGGTACATCCTCAAGGCGTAGACCAAGAAGAAGCGAAGACACACCAGCCACTCTAGACAAAATATATGCTAAAATGCTACGATGGAGCGAATTAGACGCTCAGCAAGATCAGAAGATTCATAGCATCGAGGCGCAACAAGCCGAGATGATGCAGATTCTCAGACAGATGCAAAGCGAACAACACAACATCTCAACATTGATCGCAGAGATGGCGGACTTATCAGTACGTGCGGTAGATCCAGAAGATCCACCTGACCACCCTGGAAATGCCAGGCGGACACGAACTCGCGGCAGAGGCTGCAGATAGAGAATTTCCAGGTTCCACCTTCTTTTCTTACCTTAATTCGTTGCATTGGGGACAATGCTCGATTTAAGTGTGGGAGAGGAAGCTTTACCGCTTTCATTTATTTTTCCCCTTTATTTACTATTTTCTAGGTAGATTTTAAAATTTTGATTTTCTTCTTAATGTTTTCGTTTTAAGTGCTAATAAAATAAATTCATGTGTTGTCGAGTCACTTTAGATAGTTTTCGTCATTTGTCGGATTCTCCCAAATTCTTGAGTCATAACAGAAATTTTTTAATTGTTGGTTTAAAGCATGACACTGACCCATAAAGTATATTGCTTGATTTAGACTGAGTTCGAGGTATTTTGGAAAACATTAATAATATCGGTACCGTCTTGACACCCTGAACCCCCTTAATTTGCTGATGAGCTTGAGTACTTATTATGCCAAAGCCTAAAATTTTTGAGTAACCTCTTGATTAGTTTATATTAGCAGTCAACACCATCCTGAAGCAAAACCTAAGTAATAAACCAATGCAAATACGTGTTTGATCTCAAAAATAAAAATCGAATAAAATTATTAAAGCGAATGAAGGATATGCTCTTACTAAGTTAGGTGGTCATTACCCGACCATTTAGCCCAACGGATCGGACTCTTGAAATTCAAAAATGCACAAAATAAAAAGGAATGTGAAAAAGTTATGAAAAAGAGACCAATGAACACTAACAGGTTTACTTACCATGGGCGTGCGGGGATAACGGGCTTAATGTGATTGCGCGAGAATGAAAAAGAGGTGAAAATGAATAGGCTGAGTTATAATAACATGATTCGAACTTGTTTGCACAAAGAGGGAGTTTTTGATTAAACTTAGTAAATTTGTGTCATTACGGTAACCTTAGTATTTTTAACCAATACCTATCTTTCGTGCGAAAGTCTCGCAACGATGTATGATCTGATTTATGTCGTGTTGAATTCCACGCATATGTTTTATTTGCTTGAGGACAAGCAAAGGTTCAAGTGTGAGAGAGTTTGATAACGCGAAATTATATCAGATATTTGACTTGACTTACATGAATTTTATCAACTTTTATTACTGTTTTATTTGATTTATCTTTGATTACGCCCTTGTTTTCTTATGTTTTGTAGGTTACCATAAATATGGACTAAAAGAATAAAAGGAGAAATAAATGAAAGAAATGGAAATAAAAGAGGAAGAAAAAACCATGGAAAGAAAAGAAGAGGAAAGAAAAAAAGGTGTGGGAGTCACCACACACCAAGTGGCACTTGCCACTTGGGTGTGGCGCCTGCCACATGAAGCATGGCAAGGAGGTGGCGGATGCCACATGAAGATGGAGTGGCAACTGCCACT
The DNA here is from genome assembly GCA_963859935.3 of Lathyrus sativus. Classification (NCBI taxonomy): domain Eukaryota; kingdom Viridiplantae; phylum Streptophyta; class Magnoliopsida; order Fabales; family Fabaceae; genus Lathyrus; species Lathyrus sativus. The sequence continues at coordinate 665,219,509 of OZ012740.1, forward strand.
CCTACAAGAAAGGGAAGTGGCGCCTGCCACTTCCTCCCCAGATTTTCTCCATGTTGTCCCTATTTTTCTCAACTTCCTAGCTACACTCTCTCTTGATTTTTCACCTCATTTGAAGCCTCAAAATCATGTAACTGTCTCCCACTAACAGTATAAAAGAGAAGGCAATTTTGGAAAACAGGGACGCATGATATTTTTCTGTTTTCGTTTTAGTTTTTTTCCAGCATTCTGTTTAGTTTCCTTACACTGTTTTTAGAGGATTTTTGTAAGGCAATTATTTTTCATTGATAAACAATTGCCATTTAGTTTTAGGATTAATTCAAAAAAGGTAAAATATTTTACCGAACTACAAGCCGGCCTTCATAATCAAATCCAAGTTTTGTTCTTCAAGTTTCCAGGTTTTGTTTATCTGCTTTCATTTTTATCATTATATTTTTATGCATTCTTTTTGTTTTCTGTTTAGTATTAAGACTAGATTTAGTAAAAGCATGAAAGCCATGTCTGACTAAACCTCTTAGTATCGGTATGTAATTATGATCGGTCGAAGGGGGTTAAGTAAATTGTGACGTAAACTTAATGGAATCTAATTCTTCTGGTCTCTGTTTCTTTTGCCAAACTAATAAATTTTGTCACGAGAGTGAGAAAGTAACGAAGGTTAAGATCAACAAAGCGAGAGTTTGAGGTCTTAACCGGATAGTTGAAACTGAACATTAGGCTTAAATATAACGAGAGCGCTTTAAGGTTAATTATGATTTATCTGTTTTTAAAAAGTGTGTTTAAATGCAAAATGAGATAGCGAGAGCCGCATTCTGATTTGAGAGCATAGTCTAAGTCAAGACCACGAGAGTGTGAGATAAGGTCTTTTAAATGGGTATTTTCTAAAGAATAACAATTCTTTCTTTTTAAACTAAACACCCACGAATTACCGAACCCCTGATGATTGACAAAATTATATATCGATATTTCGCATTATCTTAATTTAATTTGATTTTAATTCCGCACTTATTTTATTTATCGCATCTGAAATTTAGAAATTCACTAGCCTTAGCTTTACATAGTAGCATTAGATAGTTGTAGATTGACTCTTGGTTCTTTGGGTTCGATAATCTTTTAAAACTACACGATCAGATTGTGCACTTGCAGTCACAAAGCATTTAGACATACTAAATAGTGCGATCATGATACATCTCCTGTGACCTGGCTCTAGGCACCATAGCCTATAAGCTTTGACTCCTTCAGGATTGTCGCTACTCAAAAAATGCAATGACAGAGAAGCGAAAAAAAGGACAGAAGAGTCGCCACCGAACTTTATTTATCCCATGAGGGGAAAGGAAAATATCGAGAAAAGCTTAAGAAACAAACGGATAAGATGGTCTCGCAACCAAGAACAGGTTCGGAAGCCGGTTATGCAAAGGGAAGTTATTAGCACCCCTCGCATCCATCGTACTCGATGGGAACCATTTGTTTGTCGACGTGTGAAGGTATTTTATAAAAATATTGCTATAAAGAATGTTCCAAGAGAGTCAGAAACAGGGAAAGGAGGTAATGGGGGAGAAAAGAGACTCGGTAGGACTTCGCGGTTCTAGGCCTACATATTCTCAACAGATATGAGAAGTTCAAAGTCAACGTAGTTCGGGGAACTACATATATAGGGGGAATGTGCTCGGCAAGGATTGTGGCCTTTGTGCCTACGTATCTTTACTTAAAAGGAGTAAAGAATTAGAGCAACCGTAGTTCGGCCTACGATTTGCGGGGAATTCGGGTAGACGATGCTATCATGCACATTCTAGCAGTTTAGGTGTATTGTTGCTCGCTCATTGGAGACTTAGGCGTTACCTGTTTACGGTAGAACGGACGTAACATATCCTTTTTGAAAATATTGATTTTCGCCATGCGAGGCAAAATGTCACATTTGATTTGTGGAGTTGTTTTTGGGGGTGAAATACGTCATCGGATAGTAACCCCTTGCGGGTAGTACCCAATTCTTTATCTCAAAGTTTTGTTATGAAAAGGTGTGGCAAATACAAGCGTCTTCATATTGAAAGACGAGTATTGAGACCACACACTCTACAGTGAGTATCCTGACACTCGGAGAGGAAGAAGTCTACACTTAATCCTCTATCTTTAATTAAATACAAAGATAACTTCATTCTCTTATTAAAGTGTTTTTGGTCTTGAATGGTAAGTGCTTTGTGACAGTGAATCCTACGGTAATGTCAAGTGTTAGAGCACAGATTGGTTCTTAGTTATATCTCTATGTTTTGATGATAACACTAATGAAATTTTGTATTAAGATATTATATACTCTAAATTTGTTAAAGTATTTTTGTTGTAGATATTAAATTTAATATCCTTATGAAAGCAAAAATGAATTTGAACATTGAACTACGCAAGGCTCTGAGCGTCAGAAGCATCTCGTTAGAAGACTCTGAGCGCTGCCTACAGAAACTCTGAAGCAGAAGCTACAGAAGCATCTGAAGCATAGCTGAAGACTTTGTATGAAGAGTTTCAGGCATTGTTTTTCAGAAGACTCTGATAGTACTGTTCGCTGCAAGTACTGAGGATCTGATCTCCAAACTCTGCTCTGATTATTACTCACGCTGAAGTACACTTGCTGCAACACTCTGATACAGTAAACTCTGAGTACATCAAGACTCTGATCACTCAAGGCTCTGATGTTAATTGCATTGAGATAGAAACTTGTTGAAGAAGATTAATCAAAGTTATATCCGTTGGTATATTCTAAACGACTCTTTCCTCTTTTATGCTAGACACAAGAACTCAGGCAAAAAGGATTTCTCTGGACGTTCTACTTCTAGGAAAGGTCAAGTCATATGAAGACAAAAGGCTACAACTACTTTGCAGTACACGGTCTTCAAGCTTGCAACGTCTTGGACTTCTTTATCTATAAAAGCAAGCCTTCAACAACTTTCTATAGTTGACGAATATTGACTAATCTATTGAAAACTCTCTCAAAGCTCTCATATAAATTATATTTCTTTATTGAATAGTTTCATTCGTTCTTAATCTTAAGTGTATAAATCACAGTTGTGATATAGCTTTCTTAGAAGCATTTAAACACTTGTTTAGTTTACATTTGATTGTAAAAGTTCCTTAAGAAGACCAAGTTGTGGTCAGTAGTTCTTGAGAAGACTAAGACAGTTGTTCTTAGTGTTTGACACTGTAATCAGTTTGACTGTAGTAGATTAAGTCTTTGTGGAGAAAGGCAAATCACTCTTGATAGGGTGGACTGGATTAGTTGAGTTCAACGAACCAGGATAAAAATCATTGTGTTTTTTATTGCCATAATATTATCTAAACCCTTATTCAACCCCCCCCCCCCCCCCCCTTCTAAGTGTTTTTCTCACCTTCAGTTGGCATCAGAGATCCGGTTCTGTGTGTGCTATCACTTCACCGTGAACAGAAAAGATCCAGTTGAGAAAACTCTTGATATTTATTCTTGGTTGATATTATGGCTGAAGCTTCAACATCCAACAACAACAGATATGAAGAAAGGGATAGAATCAGCACAAAACCCCTATGTTTGATGGGGAGAAGTTTGACTATTGGAAGGATAGAATAGAGAGCTTTTTCCTTGGTTATGATGCTGATCTTTGGGAGTTAGTCATTGATGGTTATATTCACCCCACTGATGGGGATGGCAAGAAAATTGATAGAAAATCTATGACTGAAGCTCAGAAGAAGGAGTTCAGAAATCATCATAAAGCAAGAACAATCTTATAAAATGTTATATCTCATATTGAGTATGAGAAGATTACCAACAGAGAAACAACATTTGATATGTTTGAGTCTTTGAAGATGACTCATGAAGGGAACTCACAAGTTAAAGAGACCAAGGCTCTAGCGCTAATCCAGAAATATGAAGCCTTTAAAATGGAAGAATCTGAACCTATAGAAGCTATGTTCTCTAGATTCCATATCCTCACAGCTGGATTAAAAGTGCTGGATAAAGGTTACTCCATTGATGATCATGTAAAGAAGATCATCAGAAGCTTGCCAATCAGATGGAGACCTATGGTCACTGCTCTAAAGCTAGCAAAGGATCTGAACAAGATCACATTGGAAGAAGTGATCAGCTCTCTGAGGAGCCATGAGATTGAACTTAAAGAAGACGAGTCTAAAAAGAAAGGTAATTCAATTGCTTTAAAGTCTAACAAATCTGTTAAAGCGTTGCAGTTGTTAGAAGAAAGTTCTGAAGAGTCTTCTTCTGAAGAAGAAGATGAACTGTCCCTGCTTTCCAGAAGGATCAACAAACTCTGGAAGCATAAACAGAGGAAGTTCAAGAACTTCAAGAAGCCAGATCAATGAAAAGAGTCCTCTGGACACAAAAGATCTGGAAAGAAGGAGGTTGTCTGCTATGAATGCAAGGAACCTGGGCACTACAAGAATGAATGCCCAAAGCTTCAGAAGGAGAAGCCAAGAAGGAAGCCTGAGCATAAAAAGAAAGTTCTGATGGCTACATGAGATGATTCAAATACATATGAATCTTCATCAGAGTCAGAAGAAGAATGTGCCAGCATGGCACTGATGGCTGGCGTGGAAGATCAGGATGAAGGAACATCTGGATCTGAATCTGATTCTGAATCTGACTCAGAAGAGGTACTTTCTGATCTCTCTAGGGAAGAACTTATTAAGGTTTTATCAGAAGTCCTAAAAAACTATAACTAGATTAAGCTCAAATGCAAGAAGCTTAAATGCAATCTTGGATCTGAGAATAGTCTGTTAAAGTCAGAAGTTGCTGAGCTCAAAGAAAACAATTTGAAAATGAAAAACAATTTTGAAAAAGCTCAACAAGACTCTGAATCTGAAACTAAGTCAAAATGTAAAAATATTTTAGAAGAATATGACTATAGTTTTCAGAAGTTTTTGGCTAAAAGCATAGATAGAAGCAAGATGGCTTCAATGATCTATGGAGTTAGCAAAAACAATAGGAAAGGAATTGGATATGAATCTTCCTCTGGAAAGGATTTAAATCCAATACCTGTTGATAAACTTATCATTAAGAAGACTCCCTTATATTCTCATTTTAAGTTTGGTCATCTGAATGATATTAAACACACACGTTCTGATCAGAACATTCCTGTGTTTAAACCGAAAGTTAGTCAGAACAAACCTGTTGTAAAAAGACAGAAGTTCAGACAAACTTTTAAGGCAACTAACCCAACAGGACCAAAAAAGATTTGGGTACCTAAGGATAAGATAATACCTGTTGCAGATGTATTTAGCAGCAAAGTCAAGACGCCAATAATGGTACCTGGACTCTGGCTGCTCACGTCACATGACAGGAGAAAGGTTTATGTTCCAAAACCTGGAGCTTAAATCTGGAGGAGACGTCAAATTTGGAGGGAACCAGAAGGGCAAGATAATTGGCTCTAGTACTATTGGGAATGGTAACCTTCCCTCTATATCTAATGTTTTACTTGTAGAAGGATTAAAACATAATATATTGTCCATAAGTCAATTAAGTGACAATAGTTATGACATAATCTTTAATCAAAAATGTTGTAAGGTTGTTAGTCAGAAGGATGGCTCAATCCTATTTAATGGAAAGAGGAAGAACAACATTTTTAAAATCAATCTTTCAGAACTTCAGGTTCAAAATGTAAAATGCCTTATGTCAGTAAATGATGAGCAATGGGTCTGACACAGAAGATTGGGGCACATTAATATGAGATGTATATCTCAGATTAATAAACTCAATCTGGTCAGAGGACTTCCTAAGTTGAAGTTCAACTCAGATGCTTTTTGTGAAGCATGTCAAAAAGGAAAATTTTCAAAATCTTCTTTTAAAACTAAAAATGTTGTCTCAACCTCAAGACCATTAGATTTACTTCACATTGATCTGTTTGGACCAGTGAAAACTGCATCCATCAGAGGCAAGAAGTATGGATTAGTCATTGTGGATCACTATAGCAGATGGACATGGGTTAAATTCCTAAAACACAAGGATGAGTCACACTCTGTGTTCTTTGACTTCTGCAAACAAGTCCAGAATGAAAAAGATTTTAAGATTGTTAAAGTCAGAAGTGATCATGGTGGCGAATTTGAAAACAAATATTTTGAAAAATATTTTAATGAAAATGGCATTGCTCATGATTTCTCCTGCCCTAGAACTCCATAACAGAATGGAGTTGTAGAGAGGAAAAATAAAACTTTGCAAGAAATGGCCAGAACCATGATCAACGAGACTAATCTGGCAAATCACTTTTGGGCAGAAGCAATAAACACAGCTTGTTATATTCAGAACAGAGTGTCTGTAAGACCTCTTCTGAAGAAGAATCCCTATGAACTGTGGAGGAACAGAAAGCCCAACATTTCTTATTTTCATCCTTTTGGATGTATATGTTATATGTTGAACACTAAAGAGAATCTGAACAAGTTTGATTCTAAAGCACATAAGTGTTTCATGCTTGGGTATCCTGAACGCTCTAAAGGCTACAGAGTATACAATATTGAAACACAGATTATGAAGGAATCTATACATGTTAGATTTGATGATAAGCTTGGCATTCAAAAGCCAAAGCAGTTTGAAAGTTCTGCAAATAGAGAAGTAATTCTCACAGACTCTGAAGGCTCAGAGGCAGAAAAGGTTCAAGTGAAAAAGCCAGAAGCAACGCCAGATGCAACTCCTTTAGCTACTCAAATGAACAACTTGAATATTTCTGAAGAATCAAATGTTAAAGGATCATCCAGAATCAAGTCTTCCCATCCAGAAGAAATGATCATTGGAAAGAAGGATGACCCTATAAGAACAAGATCCTACCTTAGATCATCTGAAGCGTCATTATTTGGTTTGGTGTCAATTATTGAACCAACTTCTGTGGATGAAGCTCTGCAAGACAATGACTGGATAATTGCCATGCAAGAAGAGCTCAATCAATTCACAAGAAATGACGTTTGGGATTTGGTTTCAAGACCAAAAGGATTCAACATTATTGGAACTAAATGGGTCTTCAGAAACAAGTTGAATGAAAAAGGAGAAGTTGTAAGAAACAAGGCAAGGCTTATTGCTCAAGGTTATAGCTAGCAAGAAGGAATTGACTACACAGAGACTTATGCTCCTGTGGCCAGGTTAGAGTCTATTCGTTTACTCATTTCTTTTGCTGCACAAAATAACATCACTTTATATCAGATGGATGTTAAGAGTGCCTTCTTAAATGGGATTATAGAAGAGGAAGTCTATGTTCATCAACCTCCTGGTTTTGAAAGTGATAAATTTCCACAACATGTTTTTAAACATAAGAAATCTCTTTATGGTTTAAAACAAGCTCCCAGAGCTTGGTATGAGAGATTAAGTAATTTTCTTCTGGAGAAAAATTTTATCAGAGGCAAAGTGGACACAACTCTCTTCTGTAAAACATTTAAGAAAGATCTGTTAATTTGTCAAATATATGTGGATGATATTATATTTGGATCTACCAATGTTACGCTGGGAAAGGAGTTTGCTCAATGTATGCAGGCTGAATTTGAGATGAGCATGATGGGAGAATTGAGATTCTTTCTGGGAATTTAAGTTAACCAAACTCCAAATTGCACTTACATTCATCAGACTAAATATGTAAAAGAGCTTCTGAAGAAGTTCAACATGACTGATAGTAAGTTAGCAAAGACTCCTATGCATCCAACAAGCACTCTTGGTAAGGAAGAGGTAAGTAAGAAAGTAGATCAGAAACTCTACAGAGGTATGATTGGATCTCTTTTATACTTAACTGCTTCTAGACCTGACATTTTATTCAGTGTATGCTTGTGTGCAAGATTCCAATCAGATCCTAGAGAATCACACTTAACAGTTGTTAAGAGGATTCTAAGGTATCTGAAAGGCACGTCTAATGTGGGTTTGTGTTACAGAAAATCTGATGAATTTAAATTAGTTGGATTCTGTGATGCTGATTACGCTGGAGACAGAGTTGAAAGGAAGAGTACTTCTGGAAGCTGTAAGTTTCTAGGAAGAAATTTAATCTCCTGGTACAGCAAGAAGCAACCTACAATTGCACTGTAAACTACAAAAGCAGAATATATTGCTGCTGCTGGATGTAGCACACAGATGCTCTGGATGAAAAGTCAGCTAGAAGATTATCAGATCTTTGAGAGTAATATTTCTATATTATGTGATAATACTTCTGTTATATGTTTGTCTAAAAACCCTATTTTACACTCTAAGGAAAAACATATAGAAATTAAACATCACTTCATTAGAGACTATGTTTAAAAGGGTATTATAAACTTAGACTTTGTTGATACAGACCATCAATGGGCTGATATCTTTACAAAACCCCTTGCTGAAGATAGGTTCAAGTTTATTCTGAAAAATATTGGTATGGAATTCTGTCCAGAATAATATTTATCAGAAGCAAATTTCTCAGATGCAAAATGTTTAAACTCTGAAGTATTTCATCTGTTATTTATTTAATTTCTTGAATTATTATTTTTGTGTGTATCTGAACTAACAAGTCTCAGAGGATCTGAACGTTGGCTAACGTTTCATTTCTCAAAGAGTTTTCAAAAGCACATGCAAGCAACACGTGTAACTCAGAATCTGTAAAGATGGAGTGCACAATACTGAAAAGACGTTTGAGGTACTGTTTGAATATTTGGTTTCTCGTTTTCCCTCCAAATTGTCATAATCATTAATGATTTGAAATGTTTATATTCTTTTCATTAAATGCTAAGTACAAGCGTGCTGATCGTGTGACTCTTGTGTGCCCTAATTGTTCTTCTATAAATGCCACAAGTTTACATGAAGGTGAGAAAATACTTAGAAGGGGGGTTGAATAAGTATGACAGAAAATAATCAAAGATAAAAACTCAAGTATTTTTATCCTGGTTCGTTGAACTCAACTACTCCAGTCCACCCTTTTCAAGAGTGATTTGCCTTTCTCAACAAGGACTTAATCCACTATTCAAATCAACTGATTACAAATAGCAACACCTAAGAACAACTGTTCTTAGTCTTCTCAAGAGCTACTGATCTAACCTAGATCCTCTTAAGGAAAACAACACCTAAGAACAACTGTTCTTAGTCTTCTCAAGAGCTACTGATCTAACCTAGATCCTCTTAAGGAAAACTTCCTTTACAAATTAATGTAATACAATGTAAGAGTAATAAATTGCTTCTATGAAAGCTATAAACACAACTGTGTTATTTCTCTAAGTTTAGAACAAAGTATGAACTATAAAGAATATGAGAGCTTGAGAGTTTCTTCGCTTGAGAATAAGTTTGTCAAAATTCGTTTTGTTCACTGAAGAAAGTGCTATGATATCCTTTATATAGCCACTTGAATATTGGAGAGAATATAATACCGTTGGAGAAGATATTTCCAATATCAAATAGTACTGTCCTTTGTACTATTGCAGCAGAGAGACGGCGCACAAAATGTGGGTGTAGCAATTGTCTGCTGAGCTGTGAATTTACCATATATGGAATGTATCAGAGGAATAATCTTCTTGCAGAGATTTATGTCTATCCCAATTAAGGAAAGATTTGCTGGCATATTCCAACGGATATATTAAAATAATCTTCTTCAAATAATTCTTCAGATAGTTCAGATCAACAATCAATATCAGAGTCTTCAGTCTTCAGAATCTTCTGGAAACTTCAGAGCCTAAGATGTTCTTCAGATGTTGCCGAATCAGAGTCTGGTGCAGCTGTGTGCTTGAAGCGTAACATGCTCTTAGATCAGAGTCTTCACTCAGATCAGAGTCTTCTCTCATTCAGAGTCTCTTCACTCAGAGTCTTCTTTCATTCAGAGTCTCTTCACTCAGAGTCTTCTTTCATTCAGAGTCTCTTCACTCAGAGTCTTCTTTCATTCAGATTCTTGATAATATATGCAGCGTGTTGTATCTTCAGAATCTTGATGACTAAGCTCTTATACTTCAGATTCTTCTAATCTTCAGATGCTCTTGAGCCATTCAGAATTTATTGTTCACATCAAATTTGCTCTTTAAGATTAAAATCTTTTGTGCCTGTAGAAAACAGTTTAGAACAAATTTAGAGAGTATAATTCTTGTATACAAATTATCATTAATGTTATCATCAAAACTTAGAGATATTACTAAGACACAATCTGTGCTCTTACAATCTCCCCCTTTTTGATGATGACAAAACATGAGAAATTTGTTCAATAAAAATATGAATTAAAATTACTCCCCCTGAGATTAACAATCTCCCCCTGAAATGAATACTCTAATGGAATTAGATACTTCCCTTTCTGGTTGAGTACATTTCAGATTCAGAGCCTGATTGAAGCCTGGTTGACATATGTTTGACTTCTAGAGTCAAAGCTTGATGCCATATTAAAGCTTGATGCCAGATGAACAACTTCAGAACACCTGGTTGTTTATCTTGCCATTTCCTGTCTTGAGTTATCTTTTAGATCATAGTACTCAAGGTTAGATATCAGAGTCTGGTCTACTCAGATTTAGCTATTTTTGATCAGGTTCTGAAAAGATAGATCTCAGGAAAAACTTCAATGAAATTTGTCAGATTTTTTTAATAATATCTGGGACACTTAAATTCAAAGAATGTTAGTAACATGTCTGACTTAGTTCAGATAATTGCTTATAGATTTGAACAATCAGATTCTATTTTGTTTCTCCCCCTTTTTGTCATAATCAAAAAGAATTTTAAAAGACAGTAAAGATGCAGAAGAAACACATATCCAGATAAGCAAAAAGATCATTGTCATTAAGTCAAGAGAACATCCAGATTCAGATAAAAGCAAACAAAACATATCAGAAGAAAATCAAAACAAAGCAAAACATGAAAAACTTGTGCAAAACATCAAGTAGGTTTAGCAGATGAGGCTTGTTGAGAAGCAATGAGTTGCAGCAGTGCTGTAATCCTTTCTGAATTTTCATCTTGCTTAGCCATCCAAGTTTTCATTTCTTCATTTGTTTTCTTTTGATCAACCATAAAATCCTTAAGTTCTTTGACATCCTTCTGAAGATCTGTAGATTCTGAAACAGTAGATTCTGAAACAGTCTGAGTAACATCAGGTGCAGGAGTTTCTGGAGGTGGAGGAGCTTCTAGAAGAAGAATAGGAGGAGTGTTTTGGATTTCAAGAGGTTGTGGAGTGAGAGTTTGAGTTGGGGAATTTTGTGGAGAAGGTGGATGTTCAGAAGTTGGAGATTTAAACAGCTGTTTCCAAACACTCTCAGAACGAGGTTGTTTGAGATCATTCAAGCATTCATTAATGTAACCAGATGATTCATCATCAGATGATGCATCAGAGTGGTTAGATTTTTCAGAAGTTGAAGATAAATTGACAGACTGGTTTAAAGGTGTGACATCTAATATCTCATCAGGATCAATGAGATATTCAGGTTGGTCAGAGTGTTCAGGGTGAACATCCTCTGGAATGGTATATTCTGGGATAGTGTTTTGTGGTTGTGGTGTTGTTTGTTGAGTTTGTTGTGGAATTTCTGTTTGTATGTTTGTTGGTTGCTTGGATTGTGGTGTATGAGGGGGGACAGAAGATGGTTTAGAGATAATAGTTTTAGAAGGTCTGGATCTTCTAAATCTAAGTGGGGAGTCAGAGGGTGTGGGGGTATCAGAATGATGAACAGGATTAGAATCAGTGTTAAATACCTGTTTCAGAGTATCTCTAATTTCTTCAAAAGTTGCTGCAGGAGGATTTGGTTGAACCTTCTTCAGCTTCTTCCTTTTCTTCTTCTTTTCAGCATCTGAATGCTTCCTTTTCTTCTGATGACCTTCACTATCAATTTTTTCTCTTACGTCTTCTTTCCCTTGTCAAATCAGGAAGAACTTGGCCTTCCTTCTGCAAAAGATTGGCAGGAATCTCAACACCATCTCTTAGGCAGCGAGCAACATACTCAGCAATAATTTCTCTAGGTTCATCTGAGGTGAATAAAGGAAAATCCTTAACAGGAATCCTTCTTCCCCTAACTTCTTCAGAGTTAGTTTTCCTTGGTTTCTCAGATAAATCATCAACCAGTTTCATCCTTCTCAGAGTTAAACCGTTTATTTCAGAGCCAATGATATAAGTCAGATCTTCTGTCAACCCAGCCTCTTGCAGATGCGCCACAAGTTGGTTTTCTATCAGAATATCTGAAATCAGCCTTCCCATAGGGATCCATGTTCTGACTTTTCCAGATTTATCTCTGGCTGTTTCCCTTGTTTCCTTGACGTGAGACACCAGATGATTAAACAACAAATATGGAAGATCAATCTGAATGTTTTGGTGTAAACAATACATGAAGTAAAGTTGTTCAGCATTAACATAATCAGAAGAGTTTGATGAGGGTCTGTGAAAGATGGTGTTCATGAAAATCTTAGCCCATATCTTGTAAGTGGGTTTCAAGAACTTAACCTTCTTACAAGGTTCACCAGTAGTACAGATTTCTTGACATACATCTTTCAGGTCTTCACGCGCAGAAGACAGAGAGGTTACTCCATCAGTTGCCTTAAAACCTATGAGTTTCCTTATCAGGTTTTCAGTGATAACTATCTTTTTTCCCAGCACAGAGGAGTGAATGAACTTTGGAGTAGCATATGCATGGATCCAGAACTCCTTCACTAACGTTGGATACACAGGACCCATAAGCCTGTCAAAGTAACCGTCCCAGCCTTGTGCTTTGATTGAAGAAATCAGATCAAACCCATTTTCAGCAAGATCTTCTAAGTCCACGAAACTTTCACACAGTACTTCTAGTGAATCAACAGCAGTTAGGAGAGTGCGTACTGGTTCTTCGACAGTGGTAGCATTCTTGGTAGTAACAGCGTTTGAAGTAGATGCCATTGTTGACGATGATGAAGAAGATGAAGGTTTCTGAGTTCTTTTAGGGTTTGCAAAGAGAGAGAACAACAAACAAAAGCGCATATGTGTTTGAGAATGTGAAAAGTGTGAATGTGTTATGAGAATGGTTTATATAGACAAATAAAGCAAGCATGGGAAACACAACAGACACACATAGGACACATACGCACGTTTGCATTAAATGAAAAGTAATCATTTTTAATTATGATATGACATTTGGGGGAAAATCAAGACAGATTGAGATTTTCAAAGCAATACCTTAAACGTCATAATCAGTAGGTGTACTCCATCTTTTCAGATTCTGAGTGACACGTGTTTGCTTGCATGTGATTCTATAACTCTTAAGAAATGAAACGTTTTCAATTTTCAGATCCTCTGAGATGGTCAGTTCAGAGTTTCACACAAAAAAAAAATAATTCACAGATAAATTAAACAAGCAAGACAGATGAAATACTTCAGAGTGTTAAACACTTAGCATCTGAGAAGTTGACTCTGAGAAATATTACTCTGGACAAAAATCCATACAAATATTTTTCAGAATAAACTTAAACCTATCTTCAGCAAGGGGTTTTGTGAAAATATCTGCCCATTGATGATCTGTATCAACAAAGGCTAAATTTATTACACCCTTCTGAACATAGTCTCTGATGAAATGATGTTTAATCTCTATATGTTTGGCCTTAGAGTGTAAAATTGGATTTTTGGATAAACATATAGCAGAAGTATTATCACAGAAGATAGAAAGATTACTCTCATAGATTTGATAATCTTCTAGTTGACTCTTCATCCAGAGCATCTGAGTGGAACATCCAGCAGCAGCAATGTATTCTGCCTCTGTGGTTGATAGTGCAATTGTTGGTTGCTTCTTGCTGTACCACGAGATCAGATGACTTCCAAGAAACTGACAGCTTCCAGAAGTACTTTTGCGCTCAACTCTATCTCCAGCATAGTCAGCATCACAGAATCCAACTAGTGAATATTCGTCAGATCTTCTGTAACACAAACCAACATTAGCAGTACCTTTCAGATACCTTAGAATCCTCTTAACAGCAGTTAAGTGTGATTCTCTAGGATCTGATTGGAATCTAGCACATAAACAAACACTAAACAGAATGTCTGGTCTAGAAGCAGTCAAATAAAGAAGAGATCCTATCATACCTCTGTAGAGTTTCTGATCTACCTTCTTACTTACCTCTTCCTTACCTAGAGTGCTTGTAGGATGCATTGGAGTCTTTGCCATTTTGCTATCCAGCATGTTAAACTTCTTCAGAAGCTCTTTAACATACTTGGTCTGATGTATGTAGGTGCACTCTGGAGTCTGATTTACTTGGATTCCCAGAAAGAATCTCAATTCTCCCATCATGCTCATCTCAAATTCTGCCTGCATACATTTAGCAAACTCCTTTCCAAGCATAATATTTGTTGATCCAAAAATAATATCATCTACATAAATTTGACAAATCAACAAATCTTTCTTAATGGTTTTACAAAATAGTGTGGTATCCACTTTTCCTCTGATGAAATTTTTCTTCAGAAGAAAATTACTCAACCTTTCATACCAAGCTCTGGGAGCTTGTTTTAGTCCATAAAGAGATTTTTTCAGTTTGTAAACATGATCTGGAAAATTTTCATTTTCAAAACCAGGAGGTTGGTGGACATACACTTCCTCTTCTATAATTCCATTAAGAAAAGCACTTTTAACATCCATCTGATAAAGAGTGATGTTATGTTGTGCAGCAAATGAAATAAGCAAGCGTATAGACTCTAACCTTGCAACAGGAGCATATGTTTCTGTGTAGTCTATGCCTTCTTGTTGACTGTAGCCTTGAGCAACCAGTCTTGCTTTGTTCCTTTCAACTTCTCCTTTCTCATTAAGTTTATTTCTGAAAACCCATTTTGTTCCAATGACATTGAAACCTTTAGGTCTTGGAACCAGATCCCAGACTTCATTCCTTGTGAATTGATTCAGCTCCTCTTGCATAGCTAAAATCCATTCATTATCTTCCAGAGCCTCATCAACAGATGTTGGTTCTATAATTGACACTAAGCCACAGAAGGAAGATTCAGAAGTTCTGAGAAATGCTCTTGTCCTTATTGGATCATCTTTCTTTCCAATTATCACATCCTCTGGATGAGAAGCTTTCATTCTGGAAGAAGATCCTCTGATTGTTGGTCTTTCAGAAATATGCAGATTGTCAAGTTGGGAAGTTAGAGGCGTAGCATCTGGGTTTGCTTCAGAGTCTTTGTCTTCAGTCTTGTCTGCCTCTGAGCCTTCAGAGTCTGTGAGAATAACTTCTCTATCTGCAGAACTTTCAACTTGCTTTGGCTTTTCAGAGCCAAGCTTATCATCAAATCTAACATGAATAGATTCTTCCACAATCTGTGTTTCAGTATTGAATACTCTGTAGCCTTTAGAGTGTTCAGAATAACCAAGCATGAAACACTTCTGTGCTTTGGAATCAAACTTGTTCAGATGATCTTTAGTGTTAAGCATATAACAAATACATCCAAATGGATGAAAATAAGCAATGTTGGGCTTTCTGTTTCTCCACAATTCATAGGGAGTCTTTTCCAGAAGAGGTCTTACAGACACTCTGTTCTGAATATAACATGATGTATTTATTGCTTCTGCCCAAAAGTATTTTGCCAGATTTGTCTCGTTGATCATGGTTCTGGCCATTTCTTGCAATGTTCTATTTTTCCTCTCTACAACTCCATTTTGTTGTGGAGTTCTAGGACAGGAGAAATCATGTGCAATTCCTTTTTCAGAAAAATATTTTTCAAAATATTTGTTTTCAAATTCACCACCATGATCACTTCTGACTTTAATAATTTTGCATTCTTTTTCAGTCTGGACTTGATTGCAGAAGTCAATGAACACAGAATGAGACTCATCCTTGTGTTTTAGAAACTTTACCCATGTCCATCTGCTGTAGTCATCTACAATGACTAACCCATACTTCTTGCCTCTGATGGATGCAGTTTTCACTGGTCCAAACAGATCAATATGAAGTAATTCCAATGGTCTAGAAGTGGAAACAACATTTTTTGGTTTAAAATGAGATTTTGAAAATTTACCCTTTTGACATGCGCCACACAGAGCATCTGAATTGAACTTCAGATTAGGGAGTCCTCTGACCAGATTGAGTTTATTAATCTGAGATATACGTCTCATATTAATATGTCCCAATCTTCTATGCCAGACCCATTGCTCATCATTCACAGATAAAAGGCATTTTACATTTTGAACTTTAAGTTCTGAAAGGTTAATTTTGTAAATGTTGTTTTTCCTCTTTCCACTGAATAGGATTGAACCATTCTTTTGACATACAGCTTTGCAACATTTTTGATTAAAGATGATATCATAACCATTGTCACTTAATTGACTTATGGACAATAGATTATGTTTCAATCCTTCAACTAACAGAACATTAGAAATAGAGGGTAGGTTACCATTACCTATTGTACCAGAGCCAATGATCTTGCCCTTCTGGTTCCCTCCAAATTTCACGTCCCCTCCAGATCTAAGTTCCAGGCTTTGGAACATAGACTTTTCGCCCGTCATATGTCGTGAGCATCCAGAGTCCAGGTACCATGATTGGTGTCTGGATTTTGCTGCTAAGAACATCTGCAACAGGTATTATTTTACTTTTAGGTACCCAGATCTTCTTGGGTCCTTTGGGGTTAGATGTTCTGTGGTTTTGCCTAAACTTCTGTTTTTCAACATAGTGTTTATTCTGGCTAGCCCTTGGCTTAAACACATAAGTACTCTTTTCAGAGCTTGTATGTTTAATATCATTCAGATGACCAAACTTAAAATGAGAATACAGAGGAGTCTTCTTGATGAAGAGTTTATCAACAGATTTTGGATTGCTTCCAGAGGAAGATTCACATCCAATGCCTCTTCTGTTGTTCCCACTAACACCATAGATCATAGAAGCCATTTTGCTTCTGTCTATGCTTTTAGTGAGGAATCTTTTAAAACTGGAGTCATATTTTTCTAAAATATTTTCACTTGACTCTGTTTCAGTATCAGATTCTTGTTGAGTTGTTTCTAAATCATTTTTGAGTTTTAAATTTATTTCTTTCTGCTCAACAAGTTCTGTTCTCAGAAGATCAATCTCAGATTCAAGATTGCTTTTCAGCTTCTTGTATTTGATTTTAATCTTGCTGTAGCTTTCCAACATGTCAGAAAAACTTTCAACAAGTTCAGCTCTGGAGAGTTCAGAAAATACCTCTTCAGAGTCAGAGTCTGATTCTGACTCAGATTCAGATGATGACGTTCCTTCATCTTGATCATTTGTGTTGGCCATCAGCGCAAAATTTGCACATTCTTCCTCAGATTCAGAAGATGATTCAGATTCATCTGAGTCATCCCATGTAGCCATCAGAACCTTTGTTTCTTTCACCTGAGAGTTTCCCTCATGAGTCATTTTGAGAGACTCAAACATATCATGAGCAGTGTCTCTGTTGGTAATCTTCTCATACTCTGTATGAGAGATTGCATTAAGAAGTATGGTTCTGGCTTTGTGATGATTCTTGAATTCTTTCTTCTGCTCCTCAGTCATTGATTTTCTATCAATCTTTTTGCCATCCTTAGAAGGATGTTCATATCCATCAATGACTAAATCCCAGAGATCAGCATCATACCCCAAGAAAAAACTTTCAAGTCTATCTTTCCAATAATCAAATTTTTCTCCATCAAACATTGGAGGTTTGGTGCTGATTCTGTCTCCTTCATATTTGTTGCTTGATGTAGGAATATCACCCATATTAGCAACCAAATAAATAACAGAGTATTCTTCTCACTGGATCTTTATCTGTCACGGTTAAGTGAATGCACACGCAGAACCGGAGCTAGAACCGGAGCTCTGATGCCAACTGAAGGTGAGAAAATACTTAGAAGGGGGGTTGAATAAGTATGACAGAAAATAATCAAAGATAAAAACTCAAGTATTTTTATCCTGGTTCGTTGAACTCAACTACTCCAGTCCACCCTTTTCAAGAGTGATTTGCCTTTCTCAACAAGGACTTAATCCACTATTCAAATCAACTGATTACAAATAGCAACACCTAAGAACAACTGTTCTTAGTCTTCTCAAGAGCTACTGATCTAACCTAGATCCTCTTAAGGAAAACAACACCTAAGAACAACTGTTCTTAGTCTTCTCAAGAGCTACTGATCTAACCTAGATCCTCTTAAGGAAAACTTCCTTTACAAATTAATGTAATACAATGTAAGAGTAATAAATTGCTTCTATGAAATCTATAAACACAACTGTGTTATTTCTCTAAGTTTAGAACAAAGTATGAACTATAAAGAATATGAGAGCTTGAGAGTTTCTTCGCTTGAGAATAAGTTTGTCAAAATTCGTTTTGTTCACTGAAGAAAGTGCTATGATATCCTTTATATAGCCACTTGAATATTGGAGAGAATATAATACCGTTGGAGAAGATATTTCCAATATCAAATAGTACTGTCCTTTGTACTATTGCAGCAGAGAGACGGCGCACAAAATGTGGGTGTAGCAATTGTCTGCTGAGCTGTGAATTTACCATATATGGAATGTATCATAGGAATAATCTTCTTGCAGAGATTTATGTCTATCCCAATTAAGGAAAGATTTGCTGGCATATTCCAACGGATATATTAAAATAATCTTCTTCAAATAATTCTTCAGATAGTTCAGATCAACAATCAATATCAGAGTCTTCAGTCTTCAGAATCTTCTGGAAACTTCAGAGCCTAAGATGTTCTTCAGATGTTGCTGAATCAGAGTCTGGTGCAGCTGTGTGCTTGAAGCGTAACATGCTCTTAGATCAGAGTCTTCACTCAGATCAGAGTCTTCTCTCATTCAGAGTCTCTTCACTCAGAGTCTTCTTTCATTCAGAGTCTCTTCACTCAGAGTCTTCTTTCATTCAGAGTCTCTTCACTCAGAGTCTTCTTTCATTCAGATTCTTGATAATATATGCAGCGTGTTGTATCTTCAGAATCTTGATGACTAAGCTCTTATACTTCAGATTCTTCTAATCTTCAGATGCTCTTGAGCCATTCAGAATTTATTGTTCACATCAAATTTGCTCTTTAAGATTAAAATCTTTTGTGCCTGTAGAAAACAGTTTAGAACAAATTTAGAGAGTATAATTCTTGTATACAAATTATCATTAATGTTATCATCAAAACTTAGAGATATTACTAAGACACAATCTGTGCTCTTACATTACACACTTCACATTTTTCATTCTCACGAACACCTTGTATGCATTTCTTCTTGTTTCATTGCTTCCATCTCTCTCTCAAACCCAAACATCTCAAAAACCCTAAATCTTCAAGAACTTCCATGGTTACTTCATCTTCAACGTCTACTCAGTTCCAATCTTCAATGGCTGTTGTTTCTTCCTCAAACATAGGTGTTGTTGCATTTAAGGAACATATCAGAACATTACTCACACCTGTTGACAAGTTGGAAGTTTTGTGTGAATCCATTGTTAACATTGAATCGTTTGCTGATAATGGGTATGATCTTCGTCCTATTGTTGATGCACAATGTTGGACCAAGTTTTTTGACAGGTTGATGGGACCAGTTTACCCTCGTCTGGTAAAGGAATTTTAGATACATGCTTCTACTTGCCTTAAGTTCATAGTTTCATTTGTTCTGGGTAAAGAAATTATTATTACTGAAGACTTGATAAGGAAACTCATAGGATATGAGGAAACTGATGGAGTCACTAATCTACCATCTGGGCATGTGGATATGACTGATGTGTATAGAGAAGTTTGCTCATCTGGAGTAGCTTCTAACAAGGTTAAGGATTTGAAGCCAGTTTACAGGATCTGGGCTAAGATTTTCATGAGCTGCATTCATCACAGAAAATCTTCCAATTCTCTAGATTATGTTAACACTGATCAGTTATACTTCATGTATTGTCTGATTCAGAGCACCTAGGTGGATCTGCCATATCTTCTGTTTAATCATCTGTGGACACATGTTAAACAGTCAAGGGAAGAGGTCAGAACCAAACATCAGAAGCTGAGGAACTGGATTCCAATGGGAAGACTTATCTCAAACATTCTGACTGAGAATGGTCTTGTTGGTCATCTGGTAGAAGCTGGAATGAAGAAAGAATTAGCTTCTGCAGTTGGAAAACCTCTGAACGGGAAGAATCTTCAGAGGATGAAAGTTGTAGAAGAAGTTACTTCTGCTCCAAAGAAATTAAACACTGAAGAGGTCACTCAAAGAAGAGTTCCAGTTGAAAATTTTCCTATGTTCTTTGCTAATGAACCAAGGGAGATTATTCTGGATTACATTACAGAGTGTCTGAATGAGGGAATTCCTCTACCAGCAAATCTGGTTCAGAAGGCAGGTGAACCTGTTCCAGATCTTTATGAGGCCAGACACAAGAAGAAGAGAAAGGTTGCTGCAGAAGAACCTTCTAAATCCAAGAGGAAGGCTACTGGTGAAGCTGCTGCTGTCAAGCCTAAAAGGGTCAAGAAGCAAGAGGTCAATCCTCCAGAGGCAAGTCTAGACGAGATTCTGGAAACTGTCAAAGAGGTATTAACATCTGATCAAACTCTCCATGAACCTATACCATCACCTTCACCTTCTCCTCCTCGTGTTTCTAAACCTAAGAAACATTCTGTTACAGCTTCTTCTGTACCCCAATCTCTAGCAACTTCATCTGAAAAGTATACATCTGAACCAACACATTCTAAACCATCTGACATTCCCCCATCTGACAAACAAACACCTGCACCACAATCATCTGAAATTCCCTCACCAGAACCACAAACTTCTAATCCAACAGAACCAACACCAGCAGAACCAAACCAACAAGAACCAACTCCACAAGAACCAGAACAACAACAACCACAACCAGAATCTGTCCAACCATTTGAACCTGTTATACCTGATTCTGTTGTCTTAGATATTCAACCCTTGACTACTTTAGTTGAACTCTCTTCCACATGCTGTCATTCATCTGAATCATCTGATTCATCTGAATCTAACCTACCACCAGAAGTTTATTCACCACCCTCTCTCCATGGCTATGAACCCAGAACTTCTGAGTTTGTATCTGCTACTTCTTTTAAGCCATATCCCTCTGATCCCCTTCCTTTTGGTCTAAAACTTAAAAACTTTTATATCAGAAGAGAACCCTCTGCACCTACCATTCCACATAAACCCATTTCTTCAACTATCCTACCATCTGTACTTCAAACCTACCTAAAACAACTACCAGATATCATTCCATCAGAACCTCTGCTTTCTCATAACTCTGTTTTTACCCCCTACACCTCTACACCATTTGATGTTATTCCCTCTGCATCAAATTTCAAACCATTTTTGTTTCCCACTTCATCTTCATCCAGATTCAGAGATTTCATTTCATCATCTGAACACCCTACTTCACCCTCTTATCCTCGTCCTTTGTTCATCATCCCAACTTTTACCATACCACCTCCACCAGAACAACCCAAACAAACACCTCTGGAAGCCTACCTTAAACCCAAATCCAGATTAGATGTTGATGCCTTATTTGCTAGTTTCAAGAAAGAAATAAGGATGAGTTTGAATTCTGTTCAAGAGGAATGTCTCTCAAGCATTAATCCAGAAGCTTCTGAAGAATGCTGGAATAAGTTCATTGCCAGATTCAACTCTATGGCTTCTAATCTAAAGACCATTTGCGCTGATGACGCAAAGGTCAAATTTGCTGAAGTTGTCAGACAGACACTATGGAATGTGAACAGATGTCCTACATTGCTTCTTGAGGATGTACCTTCTACTTCTAGAGTTACTGCTACCTCTGAGACTCTTGAAGGATCTGCTCCTGAAGTCATTCTAGAAGAAAATCCTTTGGCTCTGATGATTGTTGACCAACCATCTGAATCTGTGCCTCCAGAATCTGCATCTGCTATGATCATTGACTCTGCTCCTACTCCTGCATCAGAATCTGCTCCGTCTACTTCTTCTGAGATTAAGAAAGAGACTCCAGACTTAGAAGACAAGATTGTTGTGCTGGAAGCTGGTCAATCTGAGATAAAATCCTGGATGGCGAGGCAAGATCAGAAGACTGACAATATTGAGAAATGGATGTCCAAGCAAGAAGAATCTTCTTCTGAGATCACACACCTTCTGAAGATGCTTCTCTCCAAACAATCTTAGCTTTATGTTTTTTATCTGATGTTTGAGCACTTGTTTGCATTTCTCATCTAATGTCTTTTCTATCTGAATATCTTAAATGAATGTATCTATGAATGTTTTCTCTATATGATTATATCTTTTCTCTCTGTTTCCTTTTATTTGTCTTTAAAAGTTTATTTTTGATTATGACAAAAAGGGGGAGAAAATGAAATTCTGAATGTTCAAATAAACTTTACCTGAATGGAATTCAGACATATCAAATCATAACTAACATGAATTTTTAGTCTTTCAGAACTATAATGATAAATCTGACAAAATTCATTAAAGTAACTCTGAGATCCCAAAATCAAGTTCTAACCAATCAGGCTCTGATTCTGAAACGTTCATCCAAATCAAGCTCTGATTCTGAAAAGAATACTCATGCAAAAAGGGAAGTTTCTATTCTTTCTTAGTATTTAATTCAGGGGGAGATTCATAATCTCAGGGGGAGTTATATTTATTTCTTTATTGAACAAAATTTCTTATGTTTTTGTCATCATCAAAAAGGGGGAGATTGTTAGAACACAGATTGGTTCTTAGTTATATCTCTATGTTTTGATGATAACACTAATGAAATTTTGTATTAAGAAATTATATACTCTAAATTTGTTCAAGTATTTTTTGTTACAGATATTAAATTTAATATCCTTATGAAAGCAAAAATGAATCTAAGCATTGAACTACGCAAGGCTCTGAGCGTCAGAAGCATCTCGTTAGAAGACTCTGAGCGCTGCCTACAGAAGACTCTGAGCGCTGCCTATAGAAGACTCTGAAGCAGAAGCTACAAAAGAATCTGAAGTGTAGCTAAAGACTTTGTATGAAGAGTTTCAGGCATTGTTTTTCAGAAGACTCTGATAGTACTGTTTGCTGCAAGTACTGATGATCTGATCTCCAAACTCTGCTCTGATTATTACTCATGCTGAAGCACACTTGCTGCAACACTCTGATACTACAAACTCTGAGTACATCAAGACTCTGATCACTTAAGGCTCTGATGTTAATTGTTGTGAGATAGAAACTTGTTGAAGAAGATTATTCAAAGTTATATCCGTTGGTATATTCCAAACGACTCTTTCCTCTTTTATGCTAGACACAAGAACTCAGGCAAAAAGGATTTCTCTGGACGTTCTACTTCTAAGAAAGGTCAAGTCATATGAAGACAAAAGGCTACAACTACTTTACAGTACACGGTCTTTAAGCTTGCAACATCTCGGACTTCTTTATCTATAAAAGCAAGCCTTCAATAACTTTTTATAGTTGACAATTATTGACTAATCTATTGAAAACTCTCTCAAAGCTCTCATGCAAATTATATTTTTTTGTTGAATAGTTTCATTCGTTCTTAATCTTAAGTGTATAAATCACAGTTGTGATATAGCTTTCTTAGAAGCATTTAAACACTTGTTTAATTTACATTTGATTGTAAAAGTTCCTTAAGAAGACCAAGTTGTGGTCAGTAGTTCTTGAGAAGACTAAGACAGTTGTTCTTAGTGTTTGACACTGTAATCAGTTTGACTATAGTGATTAAGTCCTTGTGGAGAAAGGCAAATCACTCTTGATAGGGTGGACTGGATTAGTTGAGTTCAACGAACCAGTATAAAAATCATTGTGTTTTTTATTGCCATAATATCATCTAAACCCTTATTCAACCCCCCCCCCCCCCCCCACCTTCTAAGTGTTTTTCTCACCTTCATCAAGCACTCGGGATAGGAGAAGGCCTACACCTAAACACTCCACGACCATTCAAGTTTTATTTAGGAAAAGAGTTTGGAAATGCACTCGGTACGGGACCGAGGTTTTAGGAGAAAACGTTTTTGAAAGGGAAGTTTGAAAAGTGAAGGTGGTGAAAATAATCATGTCTTCATATTGAAAGACGAGTATTGAGACCACACACTCTATAGTGAGTATCCTGACACTCGGAGAGGAAGAAGTCTACACTCAATCCTCTCTCTTTAATTCAACACAAAGAGAACTTCATTCTCTTAAAAGTGTTTTTGATCTTGAATGGTAAGTGCTTTGCGACAGTGAACCCTACGGTAATGTCAAGCACTCGGGATAGGAGAAGGCCTACGCCTAACCACTCCACGACCATTCAAGTTTTTGTGAAAAGAGATTAAAAATGCACTCGGTACGGGAACGAGGTTTTAGGAGAAAAAGTTTCAAAAAGATATTTTAGAGAAGATGCGAAAGAGATTGGAGATGGATACGAATATATACAGGATGAATAACCAACAGTCCATCAATTATGATTTCATGGTTTCGATATTTATTAGGTGTTTTAAATAAAAATAGGCAAATAAAGGGGGTAGATGACAATATGTACAATATGAAAATATGAAGTATGAACGATGATGATAATATGAACAAGATAATGTCAATAGAAAATATAAAAAGGAAAATATGTGCGAGAATATAAAACAATAAAGTATTAACAGAACGGAAGTTAGTAATTGGTGAAATGGGGAAGGTAAAAAATGTGATATTTTGTCTTAATCATAAACTAGCGTCTATTAATCAGAGGTAATCTCTCACGATCCCAAAGTATAGAAAAAGGATCCAAATGATCATTTTCTACAGATTTGGAACAATGAAGATTAACGATTTCGATAAATCGATATTTACGAATGTAAAGACTTCATCGACCACAAAAGTAGGTTAAGATCAAAGTAAATTCGAAAATAATACAAAAAACCTCGTCTTAATCGCAAACTTCATGTTGATTAGTCAAAGGGAACCTCTCGCGATCTCAAAGTAGAGAAAATGACCCAAATGGTCATTCTCCTTAGGTTTGAAATACTGAAGGTTTTAACATCCTCGAAGATCAACGTTTGACGAATCGGAGACTTCATCGGTTTGAAAACAAAAGTTGTAATAAAAATATAAGAGGTGGTGTTCTCGTGCAAAACATCATCTATCAATAATTTGACTAATAATGCTTTTAGGGGGCTCGTCATCGACCAAAACAGATCATTAATAAAGGCAAAAGATGAACTTGATTGAGAAAAATATATTCAAAAATACATAAATAAATCTAAAAAGCTTGTTGGTTCTCTAAAAAAAGAAAATAATGACAAATCTAAAAAAAAAAAATTTATACGAAAAAATTTATAAATCTAAGAAATAAAGTATATACATAAAAAAACATATAAATTTAGGAGAACCAAAAAATATTTACCAATCCAAATATAAGTTGAGAGAAAAAACAAACTTATTTACTTTATATATATATATATATATATATATATATATATATATATATATATATATATATATATATATATATATATATATATATATATATATATATATATATATATATATATATATATATATATATATATATATATATATATATATATATATATATATATATATATATATATATATATATATATATATATATATATATATATATATATATGTATGTATATATATATTAAAAAAAAGAAGGGTGGACCGCATGAAGTTAGGGGTGTTGTTGGGCTTTATGCCCACTAACCAAACCATCAGCGTGTTAATCCCAAATAAAATCTTTGTTAATGAGAAATAACAAATATGTTCCACCGTTCCAGTTATCAACATTAACAACAATGATTACACGCGTGAATGAAAACCAAACGAAAAAATGAAAAAATACGAGCCAAGTCACTCGTCTCCCACCTTCTGCAACCAACCTCCTCTGTTTCGCGAACTATACGCTCAATCTCTTGCTATTCACTTTCGATTCCAAGTTTGGGCGATTTTGATTTTGATTCAAGTTAGTTTCTCTTCTTCTATTCTGGATTTTGGGCTTGATGAAGAAGAAATGATGAAGTTGGTTTGGACTCGAAGGAAATGGGTTTTTGGATGGAGGTTGGGTTTGGGTTTGAAGTTCGGATTTGGAGTGGATAGGAACGAGTTGGAGGTTGTTCAGAGGTTTTAGTGTTTTAATGGAGATTGGAGGGTTAGTTTCTGGGTTGTTGAATGAATGGGTTTCATTCGGAAAATGGGTTGAGTTTGAAGTTTGTGTTGAAGAACATGGCTTTGAGAAGATTCGGAATGGGTTTTGTTGAAAAATGGAAGTTTTAATGTTTGATGGCTTTGTGTGAGGTTTGTTAGTTGTTCTGAAGAGATGGAGGAGAACGAACAATGGAGATGGTGCTTTCGTTCTGGGAGAAGGAAATGGGTTAGGCGCGGTCGAAAATGGAAAAGACGAAAGGGGTTTCTCGGTGGTTTGTTGTTTTGCGGTTGACGTTTGTTCGAAATTTCTCGGTGGAGGAAAATTGAAGGAGGTTGAAAAATGGTGGAAGGTGAGGAAGTGGCGGAGGAAGGTTGGTGGTTTTGGAGGAGGAAGATAACAATGGAGTTTTGTTGAAGATGGTTTTAAGGTTGAACAATGATGAAGGTTGAGATGTTGGAGGTGTGTTTTCCTGATGAAGGTTTGAGGATGGTGGTTATTGATTCGCGGTAGGTGGCGCAAGAAAATGGAAGGAGAACAGTAGAGTTTTTTGGTTGGGCGGCTAGGGTATCCTGTTGTGGAGGAGGTAGACAATGAATAGTAGCTATATAGTCAGCGTTGTGACACGTGGCGCTGGTTAATGTTAACTTAATTGTGATTAATGACCAAATTCTGGTTTAAAAACACCATTAATGATTAAATTGTCCTAATATAATCTATTCTAATAACTAATAAATTCTAGACTAAAATTCTAATTCTAATTAAACTAATTAATTTCTAAACAAAATCCTAATATTAGTTTCTAACTAAAAACTAATAATTAATTCTAAATTAAAAAACTAAATGGTTCTATTTAAAATAAAAAGGTTAAATTAAACTAATTCTAAATAACAAACTAAACTAGTTCTAAAAGAAAAAATCTATATTTGAAAATCTAATTGAAAAACTATTCTAAACTCATCTTATTTAATAAAGAAAAAACTAATTTCTATCCTAATTGACTTCTATCTAACTAAATAATATAATTTAATAAAAATCAAAATTCTAAATTCTAATAAAAAACTATTAAAATTCTATGTAATTTCTCAATAAAAAATCTATTCTAAAATCTATTAACAAACAAAGTATACAAAAATAATAATATTTTGCAAAGAAAAAGAGAAATTAAAAAAAGGATTAATATTTACAAAAATACCCTTAGGCCATATGTCACGCTCCCATTGGGCAAAAGAACGAAAATTTAAAAACGCCCAATCATGGGTGGACACATGTCTAAATGGCATGAAATTAAGTGGAAAATGCAAAATAAAAATAGAATCGAAAATCCAAAAATATTTACAAAAGGGGAGGATAAATTTAGGGTATGACAGATGCTCATATCTAATCGGCTTAAACCTAGTAAGACGAAATGCTATAGCATTCATTCTTTTGAGGTAGAAGATGATTAGATATAAAAGGTCCTGAATTTGTCCGAAAAGAAGGGAAAAGTTTGAGAAGTCAAATACTGGATATCTTGCAAAACTCATTATCACCAAAAGGATGATAACACTCACACACACTGCCCTGACATCAAAAGGATGTAATGGATCCATTACCAAAAGCATAATTGAGAACATACGCTAGTCATGACACCAAAAAGATGTCAGACTCATCACCAAAAGGATGATGGAGCGAAATAGGAAAACCCTAACACCAAAAGGATGTAGGGGATCCATTACCAAAAGGATAATGGAGAACAAACGCTAGTCATGACACCAAAAGGATGTCAGACCCATCACCAAAAGGATGATGGAGCGAAATAAGGCAAACCCTAACACTAAAAGGATGTAGGGAATCCATTACCAAAAGGATAATGGAAAACATACGCTAGTCATGACACCAAAAGGATGTCAGACCCATCACCAAAAGAACGATGGAGCGTACCACAAACAACCCTAACACCAAAAGGATGTAGGGGATCCATTACCAAAAAGGATAATAGAGAACATTCGCACGTCATGACACCAAAAGAATGTCAGACCCATCACCAAAAGGATGATGGAGCAAAAAAAGGAAACCATGACACTAAAAGGATGTAGGGGATCCATTACCAAAAGGATAATGGAGAACATTTGCATGTCATGACACCAAAAGGATGTCAGATCCATCACCAAAAGGATGATGGAGTAAAACAAGGCAACCCTGACACCAAAATGATGTAGGGGATCCATTACCAAAAGGATAATGGAGAAAAAACGCTAATCATGACACCAAAAGGATGTTAAACCCATCATCAAAAGGATGATGGAGCGAAACAAGGCAACCCTGACACCAAAAGGATGTAGGGGATCCATTACCAAAAGGATAATGGAGAACAAATGCTAGTCATAACACCAAAAGGATGTCAGACCCATCACCAAAAGGATGATGGAGCGAAATACAATACCCTAACACCAAAAGGATGTAGGGGATCCATTACCAAAAGGATAATGGAGAACAAACGCTAGTCATGACAAAAGGATGTCAGACCCATCACCAAAGGGATGATGGAGCGAACCACAATCAACCCTGACACCAAAAAGGATGTAGGGGATCCATTACCAAAAGGATAATGGAGAACATTCGCACGTCATGACACCAAAAGGATGTCAGAACCATCACTAAAAGGATGATGGGGCGAAATCTATAAGCTACTACCACCAAAAGGATGATAATAACTCCCATGAGGAACGCCCATGGCCCTGAACGATATGCCCCTAGCTGGGATGTACTTTGATTTGAAGATCTGATCAGCCAGGAGGTTGAAATACGTCATGGGAAATACCCATGGTCTTGAAAAGATTCCCTTAACTGGGCAGAATTTTGCCTTGATGTTCTTGAATTTCGTGGGAGGAACCCACGATCTTTGCAGACAATGCCCCTAACTGGGCTGATGATCACTTTGAAGCTCTTGAATTTGTCCAAAAGAAGGCTGAACAACTTCATGGGGGGAAACCCATAGTCTTGCGGAGAATGCCCCTGACTGGGCTGCATATGGCCTTGAAAATATTCGAAATTGATCCCGAACCTGAGCTCGTATATGTGAATGTTTGATGATAATGATGTTCCATAACAAATGGAAATGCAAATGCACATGCTAACATGCGGAGATGCAAGAGCTAGGGAAGTATAATATGGTCTGGGTATGCATATGATGCAGGATGATTATGAAGTCGAATGTGATGCGTATGATGCATATGATTGCAGACGGGTGATTGGAAATGCAGGTGCCGGCATGGCGGACTTTGGTAGTTGCCAATGCGGATTGGACTTTGGATCGGATGGAAGGACAAACTTGACTTCCTGACATCATTTCTTCATGATATAATCAAATCTTGGAGATGCTGATACTCTCAACTCATGGCTAGTTTCTTCTGGGCTTGACGACCCTGTCTCTGCCAAGTCATTTTAAAATCTTAAATGGTGTTCCTGCGTACTTCTTAGAATTGTGGTCACCCTTGAGTTACCCTAAGAGAATAAGTAATCCCTTAATTCATTCCACCACAATGCTATTATGCGCAATACTTATCACCGAATAAACAAATCTTGCAAATATATGGTAAGAAAATAGAAACAGAAAATCTTTGATGAAAGTAATTTTATTGATGAAAACCAATAAGTGGGGAAAATTACAAAAGGAGGCAATTCCTAAAAGAGGTAATCGCTTTGAAATAAATATAAAACAACGACAATGTTGAAAACGGTTCCTGTCGACCTTCCGCTATAAACCACATATCTCTGAAGACCCTTCATGCCTTGCTTCTGAGCGCAACGATTGAATTGACCTCTCTCAGTTGGAAGCTTAGTGATCGTGGAGGAAAGTTCGCATGTTTTTTCAAGATGTAGTTTCGCCTTTTGAATCCCTAACTTTTGCCTAGGCCGCCCTTTCGGGTTTTCATCCTACCAGGATATATTTTCCTTTTATTTTAGTCCCTAATTTTTGCCTGAACCATTTCTTTTATGGTACACCAGGACGCCCATTTTTGCGTGGATTTTCTTTTTGGTCCACCGGGTCTATCTTTCAGGCATAATATTTTTTTACTGCATCTGAATTCACAGGGGATGGAAGATCGTCACCGTCCATGGTTGAGAGGATCAAGGCTCCTCCGGAGAAAACCTTCTTCACTACATACGGACCCTCGTAGTTCGGTGTCCATTTTCCACTTGGATCAATGTGAGTTGGATGGATTTTCCTCAATACCAAATCTCCTGCTTTGATGAATCATGGGCGAACTTTCTTGTCAAAGGCCCTCTTCAACCGTTTCTAGTATAACTGCCAATGACAGATGGCCTTCATGCGCTTCTCGTCGATGAGGTTAAGTTGGTCGAGCCTGGCTTGTATCTATTCGGCTTCATCCAGCTTGATGTCTGCCAAAATCCTCAAGGAGGGAATCTCTACTTCAATAGGAAGCACGCTTCCATGCCATACACGAGAGAAAATGGGGTTGCCCCTGTAGAAGTACGCATTGAGGTGCGATAGCCATGCAACGAAAATGGCAACATCTCGTTCCAGTATTTGTAAGTCTTCACCATCTTCTGGACGATCTTCTTAATATTCTTATTCGCCGCCTCAACAGCCCCATTCATTTTAGGACGGTATGGCGTTGAATTGTAAAGTTCAATCTTGAAGCTCTCGCACAAATCCTTCATCATTTTATTGTTGAGGTTAGAACCATTATCAGTAATGATCTTATTCGGAACTCCATATCGGCAGATAATCTCTTTCTTGATGAAGCGAGTCACTACTTGCTTAGTGACGTTGGCATAAGATGCAGCTTCTACCCACTTGGTGAAGTAGTCGATGGCCACTAAGATAAAACGGTGTCCATTGGAAGCGGTTGGCTCGATGCATTCGATCATATCTATACCCCACATAGCGAAAGTCCATGGCGAAGTCAGTACATTCAAAGGAAGAGGTGATATATAAAGCTTGTCTCCGTAAATCTGGCACTTGTGACATGTCTGGACATGGCGATAACAATCTGTTTCCATTGTCATCCAATAGTATCCTGCCCTCAAGATTTTCTTAACCATAGTGTGACCACTGGCGTGTGTCCCAAAAGACCCTTCGTGTACATTGTTTATGATATGTTCTGCTTCGTGTCTATCCACGCATCTGAGCAAAACTGAATCATAATTTTGCTTGTATAATACATCACCGCTGAGGAAGAACTTTGAGGAGAGCTTCCTGAGATACTTATTGTCGGTGATAGTTATGCCTTCTGGATATTCCTATGTTTCTAGATTCCGCTTGATATCATAGAGCCAAGGATGATCATTACCTTTAGACTCCTCAGCATCGACTGACAGGCAATAAGCAGGTTCATCAAGATACTCCAGACGGATGTGTGGCGCCTTGTTCTTCCATTTGACTTGAAACATGGATGCTAGCGTTGCTAGAGCATCTGCCAATTGGTTTTCTGCTTTGGAAATGTGATGAAAGTTAATCTCATCAAAGTATGGGATTAGCTTCAAGACATGATCTCAGTAAGGAATCAACTTCACATCAAGTGTTTCGTATTCCCCTTTAATTTGGCATATGACAAGCGCAAAATCTCTATAGACTTCTAGAATCTTGATCCTATTATCAATGGCAGCTTCAATTCCGAAGATACATGCTTCATACTCAACCATGTTATTAGTACACTTGAAGCATAGTCTGGTAGTAAAAGGTAAATGAAATCCGGTTGGGGAAGTAATAATTGCCCCAATTCCACAGCCTTTAGCATTTGCGGCACCATCAAACACGAGCGTCCATCGTGATCCTGGTTCGGGTCCATCATTTGGGCCTAGTGTGGTATAGTTTCTAGCAAACATGACATCTTCATCTGGAAAATCGAAGTGCATAGATTGGTAGTTGTCCATAGGTTGATGTGCGAGATAGTCAGATAACACACTTCCTTTGATAGACTTTTGCGTTACATACTGGATGTCGTACTCTGTCAATACATTTGCCAATGAGCCACTCGTCCGGTGAGAGAAGGCTTCTCGAATATGTACTTGACATGATCCATCTTGGAGATCAGCAAAGTTGTATGGGTGAGCATATATTGTCTCAAGAATTTGCTGCCCAAGCTAATGCACAACATGTCTTCTCGAGCATTGAGAATCTCGATTCACAGTCGTTAAACTTCTTGTTGAGGTAGTAGATCACATGCTCCTTCCTACCTGTTTCGCCATGTTGACCCAACACACATCCCATGGATCCCTCTAGCACAATTAAGTACATGATCAGAGGTCGTCCAGATACTAGAGGCATCAAGATCAGTGGTTCTTGTAGATAGTCTTTTATCTTCTCAAAGGCTTTCTGACAATTGTCGTTCCACACCATGGCTTGGTCTTTTCAAAGCAGTTTAAAGATGGGCTTACAGGTGGCCGTTAGATGGGATATAAACCTAGCGATGTAATTCAATCTCCCAAGGAAACCTCAGACTTCCTTTTCAGTTTTGGATGCTGGCATCTCTTGGATAGCTTTGACTATATCTGGGTCGACTTCAATCCCCTTTTGGCTCACAATAAAACCTAGCAGTTTACCAGATCTTACACCAAAAGTGCATTTGTTGGGATTTAATCTCAGCTTGAATTTTCTCAGTCTAGCAAAACGTTTTTCCAAGTGAATGAGGTGCTCTTCCTTAGTATGGGATTTTGCGATCATATCGTCCACATAGCACTCAATCTCTATATGTATCATATCGTGAAAGAGAGTGGTCATTGCTCGTTGATATGTCGCGCCTGCGTTCTTGAGTCCAAACGGAATGACCTTGTAACATAGACCTTTCTCCTGTCATGTGTCGTGAGCATAGACCTTTCTCCTGTCATGTGTCGTGAGCATCCAGAGTCCAGGTACCATGATTGGTGTCCTGACTTTGCTGCTAAGAACATCTGCAACAGGAATTATTTTGTCTTTAGGTACCCAGATCTTCTTGGGTCCTTTGGGGTTAGTTGGTTTGCAAGTTTGTCTAAACTTCTGTTTTGCAACATAGTGTTTATTCTGACTTGCCTTTGGTTTAAACACATAAGTACTCTTCTCAGAGCTTGTGTGTTTAATGTCATTCAGATGACCAAATTTGAATTGAGAGTACAGAGGTGTCTTACTGATGACAAGTTTGTCAACAGGTTTTGGATTGCTTCCAGATGAAGACTCATATCCAATGCCTCTTCTGTTGTTTCCACTAACACCATAGATCATGGAAGCCATTTTGCTTCTGTCTATGCTCTTAGTGAGAAACTTCTGAAAACTAGAGTCATATTTTTCTAAAATATTTTCACCAGACTTAGTTTCAGAATCAGATTCTTGTTGAGTTCTATCAAAGTCATTTTTGATTTTTAAATTTATTTCCTTCTGCTCAACAAGTTCTGCTTTCAGAAGATCAATCTTAGATTCAAGATTGCTTTTCAGCTTCTTGTATTTGAGTTTGATGTTGTTGTAACTTTTAAGAACTTCTGTTAAAACTTTAATGAGTTCTTCTTTGGTAAGTTTGGCCATTACCTCTTCTGCATCATCATCAGATTCAGATTCTGATTCATATCCAGAGGTACCTTCTTCTTGATCCTCTGTCCTGGCCATCAATGCAACGTTTGCACATTCTTCTTCAGATTCAGAAGATGACTCACACTCATCAGAGTCATCCCATGTTGCCATCAGAACCTTTTTCTTCTTGTTGAACTTCTTCTTAGGTTTTTCTTTCAGAAGTTTAGGGCAGTCATTCTTGTAGTGCCCAGGTTCTTTGCACTCATAACACACCACATCTTTCTTGGCAGATCTTCTGTGACTAGAAGATTCTTTCCTGTTGTCAGATCTTCTGAAGTTGTTAAACTTCTTTCCCTTGTGCTTCCAGAGTTTGTTAATCCTTCTGGACAGCATGGACAACTCATCTTCTTCTTCAGAAGAAGATTCTTCAGAGCTTTCTTGAATAACCTGCAAAGCTTTAGCAGTTTTGTTAGATTTTAAAGCTATGGATTTACCTTTATCTTTCTTCTGGGGTTCATCTTCCTCCAGCTCAATTTCATGACTTCTCAAAGAACTGATAAGTTCTTCTAAGGAGATTTTGTTCAGATCTTTTGCCATCTTTAATGCAGTCACCATTGGTCTCCATCTGGTGGGAAGACTTCTGATGATTTTCTTGACATGATCTGACGTTGAGTAGCCCTTGTCCAGAACTTTCAGACCAGCTGTAAGAATCTGAAATCTAGAAAACATAGTTTCTATATTTTCAGAATCTTCCATTTTAAATGCCTCATACTTCTGTATGAGCGCCAGAGCCTTTGTCTCTTTAACCTGGGAGTTTCCCTCATGAGTCATTTTGAGTGATTCAAACATGTCATGAGCAGTATCTCTGTTAGTAATCTTCTCATACTCAGTATGAGAGATTGCATTAAGCAAAATAGTTCTGGCTTTGTGATGATTCTTGAAGTCTCTTTTCTGCACTTCAGTCATTGATTTTCTATCAATCTTTTTGCCATCCTCTCCAGTAGGATGTACATATCCATCAATGACCAAATCCCAAAGATCAGCATCATACCCAAGAAAAAAACTTTCTATTCTATCTTTCCAATAGTCAAATTTTTCTCCATCAAACATTGGAGGTTTGGTACTGATCCTATCCTTCTCTTCATATTTATTGTTGATTGAATTATCAGCCATGATAACAAATAAATATATAGATCAAAGTATATCTCCTCTGGATCTTTACTGACACTGTTAAGTGATAGCACACTCAGAACCGGAGCTCTGATGCCAACTGAAGGTGAGATATAACTTAGAAGGGGGGGGGGGGGGGGGTTGAATAAGTTTAGAAAATTAATACTTGAAAATAATCACACAATTATTTTTATCCTGGTTCGTTAAACAACTACTCCAGTCCACCCTTCCAGAGTGATTTGCCTTTCTCAACAAGGACTTAATCCACTATTAAATCAAACTGATTACAATAGTATCACCTAAGAACTACAGTTCTTAGTCTTCTCAAGAGCTACTGATTCACACTGAATCCTCTTAAGGAAAATCCTTTACAAACAATGTAAATGAAATACAAGAGTTTTTAATGCTTCTATAAAGCTATAATCACAACAGTGATTTTTCTCTTAAGATTTAAGTACTAAGATTCTATGAAGAATAAGAATGAGAGCTTAAGAATATTTGATTTCTTTTCAGCAAGTGTATGGCTCAAGAGTGTGTAACTGAAGAATGAAGTGAGAGGCTCCTTTTATAGGCAACTGAATTTTCCACGTTGAAAAGAGAGTCCAAAAAGGTCTGAGCCTTTTTGTCTTCACATGTACTGACATTTCCTTGAAATAGAAGGCACAGATAAATCCTTTTTGTCTGTGTAAGTGTGTCTAGCACAAATAAGGAAAGTGACGTTGAATGATTCCAACGGATACATTCTTGAAAACACTTCTTCAGTTTCAGCAAGTTCTTCAGAGTTTGAATAGATCAGAGTCTTCTGATGAGATTCAGAACTATGCTGTATCAGAGTCTTCTGCAGCTGTGTGCTTCTAGCGTGTAGATCATCAGAGCATCTTGACACAGAACTTCAGTACTTGGCAGCGTAGGTACTTTCAGAAACTTCTGTAGATCAATGCTTTGAGAAACTCTTCAATCAATATTCTTCTATTCTTCTGATGCTTCATCTTTAGATACTTCTGATTATCTTCAGATGCTTCTGATTATCTTCAGATGCTTCTGACTCAGAATGTTCTGGAGCTTCTTTCTTCAGATCCTTCTGGAGACTACGCTCAGGATCTTCTGTAAGGAGCAAGCAGATTCTTCTGTAAGATGCATCTGGCGCTTCAGATTCAGAATAGCTTCTTGTATTCAAAGGCAGATTTGCTTCTAGAGAGTCAATATAATTTTAATCTGCAGTAAAACTCTCAAACAAATTTTAGAGTATATAATTCTTAAATATAAATTTCCTAATAGTTATCATCAAAACAAAGAGTAATTATTAAGAACCAATCTGTGTTCTAACAATCTCCCCCTTTTTGATGATGACAAAAAGTATCAGAAATTTTATTTAATTGAACTTAAAGAATTATAACTCCCCCTGAGATGATGAATCTCCCCCTGAGTTAAATATGAAAAAGGAGTAGAAACTTCCCTTTTTATCTTGATTAATCTTCAGAGTCAGATCTTGTCTGTCTTGTAATAATTAATGGTCAGAATATCTTGCAGATATAAGATTCAAATTTTGATAAAGAATAAATGATCTGAGAAACTCAGAGGTTCTTTATTGAATATTCTTATCAAAAGTTCTGAAATAGTCAATTAAAATATTAGAAGGAATAGATATGTCTGAAGATTCATTCTAGTGAAATTATATTAAATAGTTCAGATCTTTATTTTCTCCCCCTTTTTTGTCATAAGCAAAAAGTAAAAACTTTTAATAAAGACAAGTAAAAGGAATAAAAGCAGATAATTCAATGGAGAATAACAGTCTGATTTAAAAAAAGATAACAGATCACAAAGTACATCAGAAGATATTACAAAACATTCAGATGCAAACATAACAGATGCACAAACATGAGAAAAAAAATCTAAGTGGTTTTAGACAAAAGCATCTTCAAAAGGTCTGTGATCTCAGATTGTGATTGCTCTTGCTTTGACATGAACTTAGTGATTGTCTCATTCTTCTCATCTTGTTTGGTCATCCATTCTGACATGTCCTCAGATTTCTTGTCTTGCTTCGCCATCCAAGA
Organism: Lathyrus sativus; assembly: GCA_963859935.3. Classification (NCBI taxonomy): domain Eukaryota; kingdom Viridiplantae; phylum Streptophyta; class Magnoliopsida; order Fabales; family Fabaceae; genus Lathyrus; species Lathyrus sativus. The sequence continues at coordinate 665,256,135 of OZ012740.1, forward strand.
TCTGATTTCAGATTGACCAGCTTCCAGAGCAGCAATCTTGTTTGCCAAATCTGGATTCTCTGTCTTGATTTCAGATGATGGAGGTTCTGTATCCGGAACAGAGTCAATAGCCATATGTTCTGGAGATCCTGAAGAGGTTTCTACCAGAGTCATAGTTAGAGTAGGGGCAATTGGTTCTGGTGGAGGAGGAGGTGGAGGAGCATCCAAACACAGCAGAGGCCCAGTCTTGTTATCAATCCAGAATTGATTCCTTTCAGCTCTGAGCTTTGCATCATCAGAACAGATGTTCTTCAGATTAGAAGCTACATTGTTGAATCTGTTCAGAAATCCTTTCCAGATGATTTCAGTCTCATTTACATCCATAGATTCAGAGCATCTTCTTTGAACAGTACCTAAAGACATCTGTAATTCTTGCAAAAACGTTTGAAATAAATGTTCAATATTAAGTCTGGGAGGAGGTTTAAGCAAGGTTTCCAGAGTCATCTGTTTAGGCTTTGGAGTTGGTGGTATCAAAGATTTTGGAATGGAGATCAGAGGAGGGGGAACATATGGAAAGAATGGAATTTCTGGTTTCTGAGGAAGGGATCTGTTTAAGGCATTAATCAGATTGGGTTGAGGTCTGGTGCGTGGGTAAACATCATCAAAGACTGCATTAGAGTATGGTACAAAAGCAGATTTTGATGGTTTATCAGATGCAACTGTGTTGTCAGATGCAGAATGCAGAGCTGAAACAGCAGTTTTACCAAATTTATCAGATATGGTGGCTAAAGATCCTTCATTTTCCATAGATTTAATATATGAAAGGATCACAGATGGAAGGGTTGGTGTAAGCTTAGGTCTCAGAGGTGTCAAGGGTTCAGAGGGCTCAACTCTATCATAAAAATCTTTAAGTTTGAAACCATAAGATAAATTATGATACAGAGAGGACACTTGAGCACACGAGATTCCAGATGATGATGGAATAGATGAAGGCACAATCATCTCAGATGAAGGTTCAGGTGGAGGCATAGGTTCTGGAATTGTAGTTTTTGTAGGTACAGATGATTCAGGTTCAGGGTCATGAACAGGATATTTGTCAGATGGATTAATCAGAAAGTCAGGGTGAATGTCTGATTCAGATGAATTTGAGGATGTTTCTGGTGTGCATGAGGTAGAAGAAACTTGAAACACTGTTTTTAAAGGAGTGATATCAAGAACTTCTGTCTCAGGGATATGAGATGGTTCTGAAGGAATTTCAGGTTGTTGAGAAGGTGGTTCAGATGAAACAGGAGCAGAAGTTACTTGAGTAGGTTCAGAAGTAACAGTTGCTACTGGTTCAGAAGATTGAATTGGTGAAGGTGGAATGACAGATTCATTTTGAGGTTGATCTTCTGAGGTTTGTTTTTCTGGGAGATTTTCTGCTGAGGGTGATGCAGATTTTTGGTTATCAGAATTTTGTGGTAGTTCTGATGGTTGTGTTGGTTGTGGTTCTGTTTGTTGTGGAAGAGTTGGTTGTGATTCTGTAGGTTGTGATTCTGTTGGTTGTTTTTCTTGAGGTTGTGGTTCTGATGGTTTTGGAACAGATTTTGATGGTTTTGGAGTGAAGTGTTTGATGTGTAATTTTGGTTGAGGTGGTTTTGATATAGGAGCAGTGGGTTGTTTCTGAGGTGAAACAGAGCTGGGGGCAGCAACAGATGTAGTTTGAGTGATAGGGGGTTTGGGAACAAACTTAATAGAATCATTTATAACAGCAGTTTTAGAAGAGACAGAAGCTTTAGTACCTTTGAGTTTAATCCTCTTAGCAGAGACAGCTTCTCCAGAGTCCTTTCTCTTCAGAAGATCCTTGGGACTTTCAGCAATCTTAGCCTTCTTCTGGACAGGTTCAGATTCTGCTGCAGGTTGAGATCTTTTCCTCTGAAGTGGAACTTCTGCTTCTTCTTCTTCTTCTCCTGCATCTGGCAGGGGTTGCTTGACAAGTTGAAATACATTTGCAGGTACAGGCACTCCTTCTATTTTGCATCGTTCTATATACATCAGAACAATGTGTCTAGGTTCTTCAGCAAAAAATAGAGGGAAATCTGATACTGGAATCCTTTTATTCAGATCAGACATGTTCAACTTCTTTGGAGCAGTGGTAAGTTCATCTACAATCTTAAGTCTCAGAAGACTCTTAGCGTTCAGAGGCTTTCCCATAATGAACTCAAGTTCCTCTGTTACTCCAACATCATACAGAGCAGCCACTAAACCATTTTCAGTGAGAAGATCTGAGAGCAACCTTCCAAAAGGTATCCAATTCCTGATCTTCTGAGTCTTTTCCTTCACAGATTCTCTGGATGCATTTATATGATTCCACAGATGCATGAACAATAAGTAAGGAAGATCTACCTTATTACTCTGACTGAGGCAGTACATAAAATAGATCTGCTCATTGTTGACATAATCTGGGGAGTTTGTTGATTTTCTATGATGAATGCATCCCATGAAGATCTTGGCCCAGATCTTGTATTCTGGTTTCAGATCTTTGAATTTGTTGGAGGCTTGTCCAGCAGTCATAACCTCATCATAGACTTCATCCATATCAACACGTCCAACTGGCAGATGTGAAACACCATCTGTTTCTTCATAACCAATCAGTTTTCTAATAAGATCCTCTGTGATGATGATCTCCTTTCCCAACACAGATGACAGAATGAACTTTGGATACACAGATGCATGGATCCAGAATTCCTTAATAAGCAAAGGGTAAACTGGTCCAAACAGTCTATCAAAGTATTTTACCCAGCCTTGAGCTCTAACAATGGAGCGAAAATCAAACCCATTTTCAGCCAGTGAGTCAAACTCAACCATGGATTCACACAACACTTCTAACTTTTCAATAGGTATGAGTAGAGTTCTCTGAGGAGGAATGTAAGGATTTGCACCAAGATTGTCTGAAGTTACAGCAGCCATTGTTGATTGAAACTGAGCAGTTGTTGAAGAAGAAGACGCCATTGAAGAATGCTTTTTAGAACACTTAGGTTTTGGGTTTTTGTGAAGAGAGAACAAGAGATGAAAATGCATATAAATTCTGAGAGTGAAAAGTGTGAAAGTGAAAACACTTCAAGTATTTATAGTACACACATAGGCACACCAAAAGACAGAATTAAAGCACGTTTGAGAGCATTAAATGAAAAGAATAAAATCATTTCAAATAATAAATGCTTCTGACAGATTTGGGGGGAAAATCAAGAATTTAACTATTCAAATTTCACCTCAAATGTCTTTTCAGTTGTCCACACGCCACCTCTTCAGATTTTGTGGGACACGTGTTTGCTTGCATGCTGTTCTGAATTCTCTCAAGAAATGAAACGTTAGCCACGTTCAGATCTTCTAAAGATGGTAAGTTCAGATTTTCACATCAGAAATAATAATCAGAATAGAACAAATGAACATATGAAATACTTCAGATCATTAAACAATTTGCATCTGAGAGATTGCTTCTGATAAATATTACTCTGGACAAAAATCCATACAAATATTTTTCAGAATGAACTTAAATCTATCCTCAGCAAGGGGTTTTGTAAAAATATCTGCCCATTGATGATCTGTATCAACAAAGGCTAAATTTATGATTCCCTTCTGAACATAGTCTCTGATGAAATGATGTTTAATTTCTATATGTTTAGCCTTAGAATGCAAGATTGGATTTTTTGACAAACATATAGCAAAAGTATTATCACAGAAGATAGAAAGATTACTCTCATAGATTTGATAATCTTCTAATTGACTCTTCATCCAGAGCATCTGAGTACAACATCCAGCAGCAACAATGTATTCTGCCTCTGTAGTTGATAGTGCTATGGTAGGTTGCTTCTTGCTGTACCATGAGATCAGATGACTTCCAAGAAACTGACAGCTTCCAGAAGTGCTTTTACGTTCAACTCTGTCTCCAGCATAGTCAGCATCACAGAATCCAACTAATGAAAATTCATCAGATCTTCTGTAACACAAACCCATGTTAGCAGTACCTTTCAGATACCTTAGAATCCTCTTAACAGCTGTTAAGTGTGATTCTCTAGGATCTGATTGGAATCTAGCACATAAGCAGACACTAAACAGAATATCTGGTCTAGAAGCAGTCAAGTATAGAATAGATCCTATCATACCTCTGTAGAGTTTTTGATCTACCTTCTTACTTACCTCTTCCTTACCTAGAGTGCTTGTAGGATGCATTGGAGTCTTTGCCATTTTGCTATCAACCATGTTGAACTTCTTCAGAAGCTCTTTAACATACTTGGTTTGATGTATGTAGGTGCATTCTGGAGTCTGATTGACTTGGATTCCCAAGAAGAATCTCAATTCTCCCATCATGCTCATTTCAAACTCTTCCTGCATACATTTAGCAAACTCCTTTCCAAGCGTAATATTTGTTGATCCAAAAATAATGTCATCTACATAAATTTGACAAATCAACAGATCTTTCTTAACAGTTTTACAGAATAAAGTTGTATCCACTTTTCCTCTGATAAAATTTTTCTTCAGAAGGAAATTGCTCAACCTCTCATACCAAGCTCTGGGAGCTTGTTTTAATCCATAGAGGGATTTCTTTAATTTAAAAACATGATCTGGAAAGTTTTCACTTTCAAATCCAGGAGGTTGATGGACATATACTTCTTCTTCTATAATACCATTAAGAAAGGCACTTTTAACATCCATCTGATACAGAGTGATGTTATTCTGTGCAGCAAAAGAAATCAGAAGGCGTATAGATTCTAACCTTGCCACTGGAGCATATGTCTCAGTGTAATCAATACCTTCTTGCTGACTGTATCCTTGAGCAACCAGCCTTGCCTTATTCCTTTCTACTTCTCCCTTTTCATTCAGCTTATTTCTGAAAACCCATTTTGTTCCAATAATATTGAATCCTTTGGGTCTAGGAACCAGATCCCAAACTTCATTTCTGGTGAATTGATTAAGCTCTTCTTGCATAGCTATAATCCATTCATTATCTTCCAGAGCCTCATCTACAGATGTTGGTTCTATTATTGACACTAAGCCAAATAAAGAAGATTCAGAAGTTCTGAGAAATGATCTTGTCCTGATTGGATCATCTTTCTTTCCAATAATCACATCTTCTGGATGAGATGATTTGATTCTGGAAGAAGATCCTCTGACAATTGGTCTTTCAGAAATTTGCAAGTTGTTTAGTTGGGAAGTCAAAGGTGTAGCATCTGGAGTTGCTTCAGATTCTTTGATATTTGTCTTTTCTGCCTCTGATCCTTCAGAGTCTGTGAGAATCACTTCTCTATCTGCAGAACTTTCAAACTGCTTTGGCTTTTCAGAGCCAAGCTTATCATCAAATCTAACATGAATAGATTCTTCAACAATCTGTGTTTCAGTATTGAATACTCTGTAGCCTTTAGAGCGTTCAGAATAACCAAGCATGAAACACTTATGTGCTTTGGAATCAAACTTGTTCAGATTATCTTTAGTATTAAGCATATAAAAAATACATCCAAAAGGATGAAAATAAGAAATGTTAGGCTTTCTGTTTCTCCACAATTCATAAGGAGTCTTTTCCAGAAGAGGTCTTACAGACACTCTGTTCTGAATATAGCAAGCTATGTTAATTGCTTCTGCCCAAAAATGTTTTGCCAGATTTGTCTCATTGATCATGGTTCTGGCCATCTCTTGCAATGTTCTATTTTTCCTCTCTACAACTCCATTTTGTTGTGGAGTTCTAGGGCAGGAGAAATCATGTGCAATGCCTTTTTCAGAAAAATATTTTTCAAAATGTTTATTTTCAAATTCTCCACCATGATCACTTCTGACTTTAATAATTTTGGAATCTTTTTCAGTCTGGACTTGATTGCAGAAGTCAAAGAACACAGAATGAGACTCATCCTTGTGTTTTAGAAACTTTACCCATGTCCATCTGCTGTAGTCATCTACAATGACTAACCCATACTTCTTGCCTCTGATGGATGCAGTTTTCACTGGTCCAAACAGATCAATATGAAGTAATTCCAATGGTCTGGAGGTAGACACAACATTTTTTGATTTAAAATGAGATTTTGAAAATTTACCTCTTTGACATGCTTCACACAGAGCATCTGAGTTGAACTTCAACTTAGGAAGTCCTCTGACCAGATTGAGTTTATTAATCTGAGATATACGTCTCATATTAATATGCCCCAATCTTCTATGCCAGACCCATTGCTCATCATTCACAGATAAGAGGCATTTTACATTTTGAACTTTAAGTTCTGAAAGGTTAATTTTATAAATGTTGTGTTTCCTCTTTCCACTGAATAGGATAGAGCCATCCTTTTGAGATACAGCTTTGCAACATTTTTGATTAAAGATTATATCATAACCATTGTCACTTAATTGACTTATGGACAACAGATTATGTTTCAAATCCTTCAACTAACAGAACATTAGTAATAGAGGGAAGCTTACCATTTCCAATAGTGCCAGATCCAATGATCTTGCCCTTCTGGTTCCCTCCAAACTTCACGTCCCCTCCAGATCTAAGTTCCAGGCTTTGGAACATAGACCTTTCTCTTGTCATGTGTCGTGAGCATCCAGAGTCCAGGTACCATGATTGGTGTCCTGACTTTGCTGCTAAGAACATCTGCAACAGGAATTATTTTGTCTTTAGGTACCCAGATCTTCTTGGGTCCTTTGGGGTTAGTTGGTTTGCAAGTTTGTCTAAACTTCTGTTTTGCAACATAATGTTTATTCTGACTTGCCTTTGGTTTAAACACATAAGTACTCTTCTCAGAGCTTGTGTGTTTAATGTCATTCAGATGACCAAATTTGAATTGAGAGTACAGAGGTGTCTTACTGATGACAAGTTTGTCAACAGGTTTTGGATTGCTTCCAGATGAAGACTCATATCCAATGCCTCTTCTGTTGTTTCCACTAACACCATAGATCATGGAAGCCATTTTGCTTCTGTCTATGCTCTTAGTGAGAAACTTCTGAAAACTAGAGTCATATTTTTCTAAAATATTTTCACCAGACTTAGTTTCAGAATCAGATTCTTGTTGAGTTCTATCAAAGTCATTTTTGATTTTTAAATTTATTTCCTTCTGCTCAACAAGTTCTGCTTTCAGAAGATCAATCTTAGATTCAAGATTGCTTTTCAGCTTCTTGTATTTGAGTTTGATGTTGTTGTAACTTTTAAGAACTTCTGTTAAAACTTTAATGAGTTCTTCTTTGGTAAGTTTGGCCATTACCTCTTCTGCATCATCATCAGATTCAGATTCTGATTCATATCCAGAGGTACCTTCTTCTTGATCCTCTGTCCTGGCCATCAATGCAATGTTTGCACATTCTTCTTCAGATTCAGAAGATGACTCACACTCATCAGAGTCATCCCATGTTGCCATCAGAACCTTTTTCTTCTTGTTGAACTTCTTCTTAGGTTTTTCTTTCAGAAGTTTAGGGCAGTCATTCTTGTAGTGCCCAGGTTCTTTGCACTCATAACACACCACATCTTTCTTGGCAGATCTTCTGTGACTAGAAGATTCTTTCCTGTTGTCAGATCTTCTGAAGTTGTTAAACTTCTTTCCCTTGTGCTTCCAGAGTTTGTTAATCCTTCTGGACAGCATGGACAACTCATCTTCTTCTTCAGAAGAAGATTCTTCAGAGCTTTCTTGAATAACCTGCAAAGCTTTAGCAGTTTTGTTAGATTTTAAAGCTATGGATTTACCTTTATCTTTCTTCTGGGGTTCATCTTCCTCCAGCTCAATTTCATGACTTCTCAAAGAACTGATAAGTTCTTCTAAGGAGATTTTGTTCAGATCTTTTGCCATCTTTAATGCAGTCACCATTGGTCTCCATCTGGTGGGAAGACTTCTGATGATTTTCTTGACATGATCTGACGTTGAGTAGCCCTTGTCCAGAACTTTCAGACCAGCTGTAAGAATCTGAAATCTAGAAAACATAGTTTCTATATTTTCAGAATCTTCCATTTTAAATGCCTCATACTTCTGTATGAGCGCCAGAGCCTTTGTCTCTTTAACCTGGGAGTTTCCCTCATGAGTCATTTTGAGTGATTCAAACATGTCATGAGCAGTATCTCTGTTAGTAATCTTCTCATACTCAGTATGAGAGATTGCATTAAGCAAAATAGTTCTGGCTTTGTGATGATTCTTGAAGTCTCTTTTCTGCACTTCAGTCATTGATTTTCTATCAATCTTTTTGCCATCCTCTCCAGTAGGATGTACATATCCATCAATGACCAAATCCCAAAGATCAGCATCATACCCAAGAAAAAATCTTTCTATTCTATCTTTCCAATAGTCAAATTTTTCTCCATCAAACATTGGAGGTTTGGTACTGATCCTATCCTTCTCTTCATATTTATTGTTGATTGAATTATCAGCCATGATAACAAATAAATATATAGATCAACGTATATCTCCTCTGGATCTTTACTGACACTGTTAAGTGATAGCACACTCAGAACCGGAGCTCTGATGCCAACTGAAGGTGAGATATAACTTAGAAGGGGGGGGGGGGGGTTGAATAAGTTTAGAAAATTAATACTTGAAAATAATCACACAATTATTTTTATCCTGGTTCGTTAAACAACTACTCCAGTCCACCCTTCCAGAGTGATTTGCCTTTCTCAACAAGGACTTAATCCACTATTAAATCAAACTGATTACAATAGTATCACCTAAGAACTAAAGTTCTTAGTCTTCTCAAGAGCTACTGATTCACACTGAATCCTCTTAAGGAAAATCTTTTACAAACAATGTAAATGAAATACAAGAGTTTTTAATGCTTCTATAAAGCTATAATCACAACAGTGATTTTTCTCTTAAGATTTAAGTACTAAGATTCTATGAAGAATAAGAATGAGAGCTTAAGAATATTTGATTTCTTTTCAGCAAGTGTATGGCTCAAGAGTGTGTAACTGAAGAATGAAGTGAGAGGCTCCTTTTATAGGCAACTGAATTTTCCACGTTGAAAAGAGAGTCCAAAAAGGTCTGAGCCTTTTTGTCTTCACATGTACTGACATTTCCTTGAAATAGAAGGCACAGATAAATCCTTTTTGTCTGTGTAAGTGTGTCTAGCACAAATAAGGAAAGAGACGTTGAATGATTCCAACGGATACATTATTGAAAACACTTCTTCAGTTTCAGCAAGTTCTTCAGAGTTTGAATAGATCAGAGTCTTCTGATGAGATTCAGAACTATGCTGTATCAGAGTCTTCTGCAGCTGTGTGCTTCTAGCGTGTAGATCATCAGAGCATCTTGACACAGAACTTCAGTACTTGGCAGCGTAGGTACTTTTAGAAACTTCTGTAGATCAATGCTTTGAGAAACTCTTCAATCAATATTCTTCTATTCTTATGATGCTTCATCTTTAGATACTTCTGATTATCTTCAGATGCTTCTGATTATCTTCAGATGCTTCTGACTCAGAATGTTCTGGAGCTTCTTTCTTCAGATCCTTCTGGAGACTACGCTCAGGATCTTCTGTAAGGAGCAAGCAGATTCTTCTGTAAGATGCATCTGGCGCTTCAGATTCAGAATAGCTTCTTGTATTCAAAGGCAGATTTGCTTCTAGAGAGTCAATATAATTTTAATCTGCAGTAAAACTCTCAAACAAATTTTAGAGTATATAATTCTTAAATATAAATTTCCTATAGTTATCATCAAAACAAAGAGTAATTATTAAGAACCAATCTGTGTTCTAACAAAATCTTCTTTGAGGGGTAGCTTGTGCACCACAATATCTTCATCCATACCAGGTATATCTTTGTAGGACCAAGAAAATACGTCAACATACTCTCGAAGCAATGTGACCAACTTTGTCTTAGTCTCTGACTCCAAGGCGGCACCTATCTTGATCTCCTTGGCATCCTCTTCGGCTCCCATGTGTTAGCTTGCCAATTCGACGACTCATGTTTGGAGGCTATTTTCAGCGTATTAAAAGACCTACAAGTCTTCCAAGGACTTAGAAAAATTGAAGCCTTGAAATTAAACACTTCGACTTAAGCAGCGAAGTGATCTTCGACCGAGATTTAGAAGGAGGGACGAATTGAGTTTTGAAATTCGAATCTTGGAGGGAGTAGTTATATTTTCTTATGACTAAGAAGGACAAGTGGCTCTCATCGGATAAAGGACTGCATGCGGTCTGACACTTGTCAGGAATAGATGGCCTAAGGAGGTTATTAGCAGTTACTATTATTGTTATAAATAGGAGTCTTAGACATAAAACTTAGGGTGTTGTAATTTACTGTTGTACAAGTCACTCTTAAAATTACTCCAAGTATCCGAGTGTAGAGAAAGAGAGTATTATAGAGAATGTACGTGATGTAAACACACCATCCTTTATCTTTTCAATGAAGTTACTTTGTTTTCTTTACTTTTGTCAAGTACTTTTACTTATTTATTTCGTCTTTCCTTTTGTTCACCATTACCACTTCAATTAAGTCTTTCTCTCCCAAAAAACCTTTATCTCTTTTCCCTCTAATAATTCTTCTTCCTTCTTTCTTTTAAACATAGTGGATAATTTCTGCCCCCTTTTAAATTATTTCTTCTTAGTATTGTTGAAACACATTTCTAGATAGGCTCAAATAGAAATACCCTTTAGCACATATCCTAGGATTTCGTATGGTCAATCCTGTAAGTTAGTCAATTTGACACCAAATTGATAGACCAGAGGTTGTTTACCAAAAAATACGGTAAACAAAATGGCACACCTGGTGGGACAGTGCTGAACAAAGAAAGTTTTGAGATCATAAGACTCTAAAAATATAAGCCTTATCAACTTTTCTTCAAAATACATTGTATGTTACTAAGAAGTGGCAGAATAACCACTACGAACGAAGAAAGTTTAGTAAGACGTAACACTAGGAATATGGCGACGGAACCCGTTCAGCCAAATGGCCAACAAAATGGCTCTAGTGAAGAAACAAGAAACGACGGAGCGTCGACTTCAATACCATCAACGGGAGAGCAAATAGGGCTCCCGGTAAGGCCTGTACCAACACCTTCGATATTAGGGGTTGGGTCGACTGTAATAAGACCCTATACTCAACCAGTATTGGAATATATCGGGCCCCAAGTGTCCAATCCTCAGACACCATTAGAAGGAAGCCCCCTGCCTAGGCAAAATCCTCTTCCTCGATTGGTACAGATGCCCAGGAATCCAACGTATGGAATGCCTACAACTGTGATGCAGGGGCTTCAAAATGCTCCCCCCATCTTTTCAGATAACCCTGTGACTTCTCCGCTGCAAGGATCAGGATCTGGTGTGAACATTGGTCGAAGTTTCCAGGGCCAGAGTCTGGGATATTCGACGCAAGGCCCCAACTTGACCAATACCTCAGTCGCATGCTTAAGGCAACAGATGGATGAGAGCAACATGCAAATGGTTCAGACTTTGTCCCAAACTATGGGCGAGATCTTCCAGCCATTGATCCATAACACTACCCAAACCAACCAACAACTGACGCTGCAGTTGACACGGTTGGCTGAGTTCATGGAAGTACCCCCTGTACCCAGAAATCAAAACACAATGGCGAACGTCCCTCGACAGGACGTAAGAAACGCAAGGGAAATACACTTAGAAAACCAGGCTAGAGTCGAACCTCCTGTAGTTGAGCCGGTAAGAGAAAATCAAACAAACCAGGTCCATGTTCTAGACGAAGGAAACCAAGGAATGGTCGTGATAAAACGAAACCAGGATGCAGATCACGTGGTCCAAGAAGTTCGACGCAATTATATAGCCATTGACAACAATCTAGCGGCCATGGTCGAAAGGATTATGGTTCGGAATGGAATAAACATCAGTTTTACTCGACCAAACTTTACATCCCCGATAGTAGATTACATCCTTCAAACAGAGTTACCTCCTAGGACGAAAGTACCAAAATTTACGAAATTCTCAGGGGATACGACGGAATCTACTGTCAAACATGTGGCTCGTTATGTGATAGAAGCCGGGGAAATAGCGAATGATGAAAGCCTTAGGATAAAATACTTTCCAAGTTCCCTCACAAAAAATGCTTTCACTTGGTTCACGACGCTAGCACCTAACACCATATCTAGTTGGGCCCAACTTGAACGCTTGTTTCATGAGCAGTTTTACATGGGCCAGACCAAAATTAGTTTGAAAGAACTAGCTAGCGTAAAACGTAAGTTTTCGGAGCAAATCGAAGAATACCTCAATAGGCTTCGATTACTCAAAGTCAGGTGTTTCACGCAAGTGCCGGAACACGGACTGGTCGAAATGGCCGTTGGAGGCCTTGATTATTCCATTCGAAAGAAGTTAGATACCCAATACTTAAGAGATATGGCCCAATTGGCCGATAGAGTTCGACAGCTCGAACGTTTGAAAGACGAGAAAACTAGGTTTAACAAGAGTAAGAAGGTGGCCTTTGTCGAAATTGATGACAGTATCGAAAGGGCATGCGAGGATTCTTTGAATCTCGACGAAAATGAAGTAGACCTCGCCGAACTTAAACAAGGCCCCCCTTATTCTTGTAAAGTATTAGCACCCCCACAGGGGAAGAGTTTTGTCGAATCAGAAAGGAATGATAGATTCCCAAAGAAAACATATACCTTCGACATCACCAAATGTGATGAAATGTTCGATTTGTTGGTAAAAGATGGACAAATGATAGTGCCACCTGGCGCTAAATTTCCATCGCTAGAGCAACGAAAAAAGAGAGGTTTTTGTAAGTACCATAAATTTCTGGGTCATAAAACATCTCAATGTTTTCTTTTCAGGGATCTTGTTCAGAACACAATCCAGGAGGGACGACTGAAGTTTAGGGAGAAAACCACCAGCCAAATGAAGGTCGACACGGACCCTCTACAGGTGACGGATGCTCACTACACAGAGCCTTTAGAAGCCAACATGATCGAGGTCACTGAAGGCCGCAACTTCTCAGAAAGCATGATAGAAGTTACTGATGACTTCGTCAAGAATGGTGTGATGACAAAGGTCATAATGGGCTTTGATCGAGGCAGTGAAGGGGAGATGGATACTACCAACATCGATGGGGTAGCAGACAATCCAAAATGGGAGATGGTGACCAAGGAGATGGCTGATAACTTCGTCAAAATGGACCAGGCTACTGAAGGTTTGGGTCTAAGCTCAAAGGGTTTGAATTTGGTCGAGGAGGTTGAGATCAACATGATGGAAGTCACCCAATAAGAAGGTGAGGGGGACAGTGAGTCGAACAACCAAGAAGAAATCACTAAGGAGGCATACCCGAAGCAAGAGGAAACAATTGTGGATTTTCTTCACAAATGCCAGGGAAAGGGTTCTAGCGTGATGTTATGCCCACGATGCAGCACAATCTTCGACAAAAAGGTTGCCCAGAGACTTTAGGGAACACGAAGGCTCAAGCAAAGTGGGAGAATGCCTGAGTTCAATAAACAAAGTAGTTTGCTGAAAAGGTCTTAATCCCACATCAGAGGCCCCAAAACAAGGCCTGCTAGTTTCAAACCCGCTGTTGGAAACACCGATGATAGGTGGACGAAACCTAACGAGGATAAGCGACAGGGCGAACAAAAATGGAAGAATTTCGAAGTGAATAGGGGTTCCTCAGTTACTTATCGAAAAGAATTCCAGTCTTCAAAGATGGCCCATGTATCCGAGAATTATAAAGGGAAAAACCCCATGTCTCGATCGCAGTGGAGGCGGGAACAACAGAAAAGAAAAGCTCTTAGAGAAACAGCGTCGAAGGACAAGGCCGAATCTAGTACTAATCTCTCAACAAAAAATCAGAGAGAGCCGTCAAAGATGACCAGCAAAACCACACAACCGCCGGTGGGCAGGAAGTTGTTCTCTGACCAGGTTAAAAATCAGAGAGAGATCACTGGGGTCAACGACGAGATGACGGACAACTTTGACTCAGATTCTGATGATTCGCTAAATTTGTTGGTGAACATAGTGTCAGTGATGCCGAAAGAATATGACAGATTATATGTGATCGAAAACTGCGACACAGACGCAGACTGCGAAATGGCAGCACACAAACCCGTCTGCTATTATGTGATGAACAACGGCTGTGTCAAAGAGCAGAATGCTTTCTTCGAACGGCCCGCTGAGGAGATGAGGAACCATTTGAAGCCGCTTTATATTACGGCTAAAGTGGAAAACACCCCAGTTAACAAAATTCTGGTGGACTGTGGCGCAACGGTAAATTTGATGCCACATCTTCTATTAAATAAAATCGGGAAAAGTGATGCCGACACCAAGCCACACAACATGGTCCTGTCCAACTACGAAGGTATGGTAGGTTCGACCAGGGGAGTAATCCAGGTAGATATCACCGTCGGAACAGTAACACGGCCAACGGTATTCATGGTTGTAGAAACTACAGCCAATTACAACCTGTTACTTGGACGCGAGTGGATTCATGGCGTGGGGGCAGTGCCATCCTCGATGCATCAAAGGATTGTAATTTGGAGGCCAGACGGCATTGTAGAGAATATTGAAGCTGATCAAGGGTACTTTAGGGCGCCCATCAACTATGTCGATCAAAGGCACTTCGACAAACACTTGGCTGGTATAGGTCCTTGTGGACCAGCAGACTTCGATTTCAAGCCAGACGATGAAGCCTTTGGCTCGTTATACTTACATCCTGTAGACGGTTTCCGTTGGGACAGAGAGGTGCCAGGAGAAAGGTTTCCATACCTTAGAACCTTGTCGGTGGACCCCACAGGATGGGGAAGTGATTTCAGTAATAATGACTGAAGCCAATGCGCTTCGAAGGATTTCGGCTTATGTGGCCGAAACTAGACTACAAACGGCCCTGGAGGCTGTTAGAAGCAAAATGGCCACAGAGGCCAATAAAGAAGTTCTTCAGAGAAGCTACAAGGAAGACTTCGACATGGAACTATCTGATGAAACCCATCAAGAAAACAAAAGGCTTGATGCTATCTATGACGACGAGCCTTTGGGTTTTGAGAAAGATCCCTTGGCAGAGGATGCCAAGATGCTTGAGCAGGACCCGCTAGAGGAAGTGGACTTAGGAGACGGCATTATAAAAAGGCCCACTTATATTAGTGCCAACCTCGACGCTCGGTTCAAAGGTGAGGTCATCCAGCTTTTGCGAGAAATAGAGACTGTTTTGCCTGGGATTATGATGAAATGCCAGGATTGAAAAGAGAGTTGGTGGAACATAGACTGCCGATCAAGCCTGGCAAGAAACCAGTCAAACAGAGCCCAAGGCGTTTTGCTCCAGAGGTTCTATCAAAAATAAAAGCGGAAATCGAAAGACTTCTGCGGTGCAAATTCATCCGCACAACCAGGTATGTCGAATGGCTTGCTAATGTTGTGCCAGTTATTAAGAAAAATGGTTCCTTGAGAATCTGCATAGACTTTAGGGACTTAAACTCAGCAACTCCTAAGGATGAATATTCGATGCCGGTGGCAGAAATGCTAGTCGATTCAGCCGCCGACTACGAATATCTTAGTATGTTAGATGGTTATTCTGGATATAACCAAATCTTCATTGTCGAGGATGATGTTCCCAAAACAGCGTTTCGTTGTCCAGGGGCCATAGGCACCTACGAATGGGTAGTAATGCCTTTTGGCCTAAAAAACGCTGGGGCAACATACCAACGAGCAATGAATTCAATCTTCCATGACTATATAGAGTCGTTTATGCAGATATATATTGACGACATTGTGGTTAAATCCGTATCAGGAAAAGATCATATAGATCATCTTCGACAATCCTTCTTAAGAATGAGGAAGTTTGGCCTCAAAATGAACCCTTTAAAGTGTGCGTTTTTTGTGCAGGCGGGCGACTTCTTGGGTTTCGTAGTCCACAAAAAGGGCATCGAAATAAACCAAAACAAGACGAAGGCCATTATGGAGACCAAGGCGCCGTCAAATAAAAAGGAATTACAATCCCTGTTGGGCAAGATTAATTTCTTAAGAAGGTTCATATCGAACCTAAGCGGCAAAACCCAAGCTTTCTCGTCGTTGCTTCGAGTCACCAAAGAAGGGTATGAATGGAGGAAGGAACAACAAGAAGCTTTCGACAAAATTAAAATTTATTTGACCAATCCTCCAATTCTCTCTCCACCTTGTCGACATAAAAGCATGAGGTTGTATATAGCTGCATCACACAAAACTCTGGGAAGCATGTTAGCTCAAGAGGACGAAGATGGCACAGAAAGAGCCATTTACTACCTTAGTAGAGTCCTAAATGATGCAGAGACCAGATATAGCAAAGTAGAAAAGCTATGTCTATGTTTATATTTCTCATGTACAAAGTTAAAGCAATATATAAAGCCTGTCGATGTTTGTGTCTCTTCGCATTTTGATGTTATAAAGCATATGTTGTCCAAACCTATTTTACATAGTCGAATAGGTAAATGGGCATTAGCGTTAACGGAATTTTCCTTAACATATAAACCATTGAAAGCAATTAAAGGGCAAATAGTGGCAAACTTCATCGTCGACCACTCCGTAGATACAAACGCTTTAAATATGGTCGAACTAGAACCTTGGAAGTTGTACTTCGATGGTTCCAGCCATAAGAAGGGAACTGGCATAGGCATGCTGATTATTTCTCCTGACAAAATTCCAACACAATTCAAGTATAAAATAAGTGAGCCATGCTCCAACAATGAGGCGGAATACGATGCCTTGATAGCTGGACTTGAAATTCTGTTGTAATTGGGGGCAACTAGAGTCGAAATAATAGGAGACTCAGAGTTAATCATAAAACAATTGACAAAAGAATACAAATGCGTCAAAGAAAGCCTCATTGTGTACTTCGTAGTAGCAAATAGGCTATTAAAGAAATTCGAAGAGACTACTATTCGACATATACCACGAATACGAAATCAGGTGGCCAACGATTTGGCCCAAATAGCACCAGGATATAAGGTGTCCTGCGAAGACCTGCGAGAAGTAATCCAAGTCAGAAGCAAGGTAGCAGTTGTGGCATTGCAGCCATCAGATTTAAGGGCTGCAAAGTTCGGATTCGCCGACAAGAAACCTTCGAGATCTTTACAATCGAATCGATGTCGGATGGGGACTGGAGGAAACCGTTGGTCGAATACCTCCAAAATCCTTCAAGCACCACAGAGCGAAGAATAAAATACCAAGCACTAAGCTACGTCCTCTTAGGAAACGAATTATTCAAAAGAGCTCCGGAGAGAGTTTTGCTTAAGTGTCTAAGTGAATCTGAGGCGTATCTAGCACTATCATCAGTTCATAGTGGAACATGCGGGGCACACCAGGTAGGCCAGAAGATGAAATGGCTACTATTTCGCCAAGGTCTATATTGGCCTACAATGCTGAAAGATTGTATCGAATTTGCCAAAGGCTGCCAGGAGTGCCAAATACATGCTGGTATACAACATGTTCCAGCAAGCGAGTTGCACTCCATAATTAAGCCATGGCCATTCAGAGGATGGGCTTTGGACCTAATAGGAGAAATACGACCCGCGTCCTCGAAAAACCAGAAATTCATCTTGGTGGGGATATACTACTTCACCAAATGGGTCGAGGCGGTACCCCTGCCAAAAGTAGACCAAGACAATGTGATTGAATTTATTCAAAAATACATTATCTTTAAATTTGGTTTGCCAGAAATGATAACAACAGATCAAGGATCAGTCTTTACCGGTCGGAAAATGCAAGAGTTTTCCAGAGAAATGGGATTCAAACTCCTTACTTCAACCCCTTACTACGCCCAGGCCAATGGCCAGGTCGAGGCAGCGAATAAGGTAGTAATTGGAATGATAAAAAAGCAAGTAGGGGGTAAACCAAAGAACTGGCATAAAACTCTAGACCAGGTCTTATGGGCATGTCGAACATCCCCCAAAGAAGCTACCAACACTACACCTTATCGACTGACCTTTGGCCATGATGCAGTATTACCAGTCGAAATTCTTGTGCAGTCAGCCAGGATTCAAAGGCATCACAAAATTCCTCGTGAGATCTACTAGGACATGATGCTCGACGAGTTAGTGGATTTAGACGAGGAAAGGTTAAGAGCGTTGGAACTTTTAAGAAGACAAAAGAAAAGAGTGGAGAAATCCTATAACAAAAGAGTCAAAGCAAAGACCTTTTTGATTGGAGATTTAGTTTGGAGGGTAATCCTGCTGATGGATCGAAAGGTCAGGACACTAGGCAAATGGTCCCCAAAATGGGAAGGACCGTTTCAAATCTCAAAAGTCTTCTTGAATGGGGCATACGAAGTCGAGGAACTTAGCAATGATAAACGAATCTTGAAAGTAAAACGGTAAGTATTTGAAAAAATACAAACCAGCGCTGCGAGAGGTAAACATTTCGACAGGGTAATATAAAACTAATAAGCAGGGCCATAAATGGCATCAATAAAATGTGCCAAAATGGCTTAGTCTTTACGAGTACAGCAATAGAGACATGGCTTACAAAGGCCAGAAAATAAATATTAAACATTCCAGAAATCTAAAAAGGAAGGTTGGACTTCATCTTGACGTAGCTTGCTTTCTGGGCATCGAGACGACTCTAGCAAGAGGCTTTGTCGGTTTTCAGTTGCGCAATATCGGCCTCAAGTTGTCGAGCCTCCTCGGCAAAAAGGACGGCATGATCAAGCTCTGTCGACAAGGAAGAATCATTTAAGGAAGACAGTTCAACATTCCTCTTCTGAGCTTTATCTATCTTGCTGCGAAGTTTTCTGATCTTACGCTCCCAACAAGCGATGCTCGTTTCGTTCTCAGTAATCTCTTGTTGGTTCTTGGCCTTTTGCTCCTCTAGCGCTGCAATTTTGTCTTCACAATCCGCAACGGCAGACCAAGCAGCAGCCTCAGTACCTGACTTTTCAGATATATCCTTGTCAAACTGAGGCAAGAGCCCAAAGTCAGTATGAACCTGGTCGATCAACTTCCCAACTTCTTGGATTACGGCCGCAGCCTCAGTGGAGATCGATTGAAGGTCCACTTGCTGTAGGACAGTTTTCAAAGAAAGGTAATGAACTGGACCCATTTGCAAAAGAGAAAAGAGGTCCCCTTTGAAAATCTTGTCCTTTACTTTCTCAAGAGCACTATTGATTGGAGTTGAAGTGCTTTGGGATCTACCTGAGGAACTATTTCTCCTATGAAGGAGGAGTTGGATGTATTGACGACGATCAGACGCTTTTAGAGCCTCAAGTTCTGCTGTAGTAAGATCTGTTGCACTTTTGGCAGGCATCGCTTCTGCTTTTGCGGGGGTGTTGGCAGGAGCAATTGGAGTTGTCTCAACAGGCTTGACCTGCTGGATAGGAGGACTCTCGACAGCAGTTTCTTTAATCGGGGCAACGTTGGTGGTATCCTCGTCCTCGTCTTCTTCGACGTCTTCTTCACTAGACTCTTCCAATTCATATTGATGCATGACCCCATCTGTCGTACCCCTTTCCTCCACAGGTTTATCATCAACCTCCATTGTGGTTCCCTGAGGTGAACCATCAACAGGATTTACGCCCTCATCCAAGAAGTTCGCTTCTTCACCTGTTTCGATGGGATTTTGGGAATTGTTCCCCTCGTCATGATCGGACCCGTCGGTCTGAGATTGTTGGGTGACAGTTTTTAAAGGAGAAAGTAGGGGAACCACAGAGATCTCAGGTTTATTAATTTCCCCAAGAGAACTCACACCAGAACCTAAGTCCGAAGAAGGACGATAGGTGGGCTCACCTTGACTGTTCAAAGGATAGGCCTCAAGAAGAGATGTAGTTGGGATGTTTTCTGTCATCACAACGTCAGGCTGAAAAGAAAGAATCTAAACATGAGAAAAAAGAGTCCAAAAGTAGTTTGAAATTCAGACAGAAAGCAGTCGAAGATAAGAGTTGGACCTTCGGGCCTTCATCAGCCGGACTGGAATTGTCGCTTTCAACAGCAGCAGTTTGGGGAATTGGAGTACCTCCGACAGAAGCCTTACCAAGGTCTACACGTTGAGCTTGTGATTCAGGGATTTGAGTCGATGGAGGATCTGAGTCAGCAGCGTCGAGACCGCGGACAACCTTTCGCCGCCTTTTCATGGGAACCTCCTCTCGAGGAGAACCATCTTCGTCTTCTGAGTCGATGATGACTAGGTTGGCGCCCCTCTTTATTTTTTTCTGAGGGGTAGGGGGTTTCCGGCTTACCTAAAAAAGCATTGGGAAAGTGTTAGGATTTCTAAACCCGGAATGTTGAAAGGATTAAGATGATGCATTAATATTACCTTCTGACCCTCGACGAAACTGTCAGTCTTCACCGAGATGGCGGTCTTTTTTGGAGCAGCTGCAAAAGACAAATGACAGCGCCACCCGTTAGTAATGATAAAGCGTTGCTTAAAAGGTTTAAAACGAAGAAGAATCAACCTTCGAGAATGTCGGATTCGATGCGAACATCTTCGATATTAATATGAAGGTGCCCTTTGAAAGTATCAACGGTATGCTTAGTCGGAACCACCCGCTGTGCTTTAGGCTTCGACTGCTGTCTGAGGATTTTTATAGGATCCTCACAGATGAACCAATCTGGGAATGGAGGGGAAAGGGTCACTCCAAAATCAACAGATGGCAATCGAGGAACCTTAGGGGGAAATAATTTGAAAGCCATCTCATACCGTTTCTCACGGGGGATGGAAGAAGGAATTTTTAAATTCTCCATCTTTTTTAGAAATTTTTCCCTCAAAGTGACAGCAGCCTCGCGGACGGTTCGACTAATATCATCCGGTCGATAAGCAGTTTCAACATATTTTTGGAAGGCTTGTATCTCCTTTATGTGAGTGGACCTACCTTTCTTGGTTTTTTCCTGCACATCAACGAAAGCTTGATCAATCATTCGAGTAAGACTGGCAGCATCAAGAAATTCAGAAGAATAATGTCTGGACCACCAGTTATAAAATTCTGGGGAACAAAAATAAGAGGGCTCAAAATAGAGTGGGGTAAGTAAGGATTTATGGGCATGACGCGCCAATTGGGTCGAACATTCGATGGGGTTAACGATGTGGTGTGAAAACAGAATGTGAGATTTTTTCTCGTATAAACACCTAGGTAGGGTTTGGATAAGTCCAAACTGTCTCGACACAAGATTTGGTTGGTAAGCTATCAGAGAAGCTTGCCCTCTATTCAGATTGAGTTTTTGGACAAATAGTCGAGGCGTAAGGAATTGCTCCCAAATCAGCTTCGATTCCTCTTCCTGTCTCTTGAGCAAAGCTGGGAAAGGCCTAATGAACCATTCAGGGCCACATTTCCGTTCTGCGAAGGGAGCCATCCCAGGATCATTTCACTCAAACATATTTCTCTCTTGGCATGTAGCTGGTTCGCCAGTGTTAAGTATTTTCGCGCCACCTGCAAGGATTTAGTACAGAAAATGCAACGAGACAACCACATGGCCAAGAAGGCTATATGTTCCTCGTCTTTAACCGTGACATTATTTTTATCATGATAATGGTTGATGAAATGGGTATAAGTATGTTTGATGTTTGAGAAACCGATAGTGTCTTGGCTATCAACTTCAGGGTCGTAAGCCAGTCCATGAGGTTTCAGTCCTACAATAGCAGCAATATCGAACAAAGTAGGCGTCATCATCCCACATGGAAGATGAAAAGTGTAATGTGTGCTGTCCCAAAAGAACAAAGACGCAGCCAACATCAGAGGGCAGTAGTTGGGACCTACTTTCGACATCATAATAAGGTCATAGATGCCCATGTCTTTCCAGTCTTGAGTTTTTGCCTTTTCTACCTTCTTCAACCAGTTGAGGTAGAGTTCAGAATCCTTGAAATATGGCGTAGCCCTAAATAATCTTGCGCCATCATGGAGATACTTGAGATCCACATTATAAACATCCAAGATATCTGGATTATCCAAGGGAACCTTTTGGGAGTCTTTTTGCCCTAGGGGTTTGGTTTTTCGATAAGAAGGAAAAAACTCATTCAAATTGGAATAGTTTAAACTTGAGAGGGATAGAGGCCCGGACATGGCAAGTGGTTTATCGCAACAGTAATGGGTATGATTACCTGGGATTCGTAGATATGGCGTTTCTCCTCCAGTAAAGGCTCTCGCACGAGTTGCTGATTCCTCACCACCTTCGGGCCACTCAGAGCAGCAAAAGGGGGAAGGGTGGAAGAAGAGGTTTATTGATGAGACTGGGTTTTTTGTTTCTGGGATCTTAGCTCAGCCATGATGAGGGTTGGAGGAGTGTTCTTGGAAGAAAAGACGTTGAGAAGAAAATGTGAGGCAATGTTGTAAAAAGATTGAAGAAGTAAAAGTAAAAGACGTTTTGAAAATTATTTATAAGTGAAAAGAGGAAATTCAAGAGTTTTTTATAAGTGGCTGGGGTTAGTGGGCCACGTGTGTACTCAGGATGAGTTAGTAGAGGTGGCGGTTGTAACCTATGCTCTATACGGGTAATGATGGATCACGATTTTGGTGATTCCCGAGAAATTTGCCATGATGTTCATGACGTCAGAGATCGTGCATCAAGGTGGCGTAACAGTTCCTTTTGCGTGAGATTGTGGATATATCCTCTCCCATCACCTTTCAGTTTCCTAAACTCGAAGCAGTTGAAGGTGGGTCAACTATCAGGATATAGTCGAAGGTAAACGGCGTCGAATTTGGATGCTGTCAAAAAATGTACTTTTTGTAGTGTCGAAAACTACATTTTTGGGGGCAATTTGTTAGCTCGCCAATTCGACGACTCATGTTTGGAGGATATTTTCAGCTTATTAAAAGACCAACAAGTCTTCCAAGGACTTAGAAAAATTGAAGCCTTGAAATTAAACACTTCGACTTAAGCAGCGAAGTGGTCTTCGACCGAGATTTAGAAGGAGGGACGAATTGAGTTTTGAAATTCGAATCTTGGAGGGAGTAGTTATATTTTCTTATGACTAAGAAGGACAAGTGGCTCTCATCGGATAAAGGACTGCATGCGGTCTAACACTTGTCAGGAATAGATGGCCTAAGGAGGTTATTAGCGGTTATTAGCAGTTACTATTATTGTTATAAATAGGAGTCTTAGACATAAAATTTAGGGTGTTGTAATTTACTGTTGTACAAGTCACTCTTAAAATTACTCCAAGTATCTGAGTGTAGAGAAAGAGAGTATTATAGAGAATGTACGTGATGTAAACACACCATCCTTTATCTTTTCAATGAAGTTACTTTTTTTTCTTTACTTTTGTCAAGTACTTTTACTTATTTATTTCGTCTTTCCTTTTGTTCACCATTACCACTTCGATTAAGTCTTTCTCTCCCAAAAAACCTTTATCTCTTTTCCCTCTAATAATTCTTCTTCCTTCTTTCTTTTAAACATAGTGGATAATTTCTGCCCCCCTTTTAAATTATTTATTCTTAGTATTGTTGAAACACATTTCTAGATAGGCTCAAATAGAAATGCCCTTTAGCACATATCCTAGGATTTCGTATGGTCAATCCTGCAAGTTAGTCAATTTGACACCAAATTGATAGACCAGAGGTTGTTTACCAAAAAACACGGTAAACACCATGTTGACAACTTCAACCTCTTCTTGGTACGGCTGAATGACCTTTGACTCTTGCTTTAATAGCCTAGCCAGCTCTTCTGGGAGATTACAATCTTCCTCGTAGTCTTCGTCAGCATGGTAGATCGGGTTATCAAAGTCATAGTGGACCATAGCAGGATCGTTATCGACAGGAACAAGGGAGGATCTGCACGATGAATGATTTCATGCTTTTATTTTTTAAGAAGAAATGAAAAAAGAAGAAAACAAAAACATTGCCTTTCAAAAATATTTTTATGTGCAAAAAGTAAAAATGAAAGAAAAGAGAGTGCAATTGGATGCAAAAGTTTATTCATTGATGATAAGTTGTGCTTTAAAAAGCAAAAAGCCCTACAACATGATCCATATGCCTTGGGCAGAGCATAGGATTTTTAGGTAAAACGAAAAAAAACAGGGAATTTCTCGTCTACTAGAGTAACTTCGGGGATTTCGACGATTCTCAAATTGTTCAAAGTTTAATTAGGTGCCCTAGGATACACCATGCACAGCTCTTCATGACCTTCAACTTCAGTCTCCAAAAATGTGATTTGACCGTCCACTAGATGGCCCCCACTAGTAAAAACTAATGGAGTTGCAAGTTCTTTACCCCTATCAAAGACGTTCTTCTGCTTATAACCTAGACCGACTCCATTTTTGTTATCGGGCAATTCCAATACTCTACCCAATCCTCGCGGGTGACCTTCCTCTATCACTGTCCTTGCTTCCTTCCAAGTCACTATCGAAGACATCGGCTTCTCGTGAATCATTTCAACATTGATTACTTCAAAGGCTTAAAATGGAGTCTCATGCATTTCATCTCCTACCTCCACGTAGCGAAAAGAAGCAAGATGGCTCACAAGAACATCTTATTCGCCTTTAATGATGACCATTTGATTATTAATCATAAATTTAATCTTTTGATGCAGGGTTGATGTTACGCACCAGCTGAGTGAATCCACGGGGGACCAAGAAGACAACTGTAGGCGGGATATATGTCCATTACATAAAATGTAATGATAAAAGTATGACGCCCAATCTTGATCTGGAGATCAACCTCTCCTATCACAGTTCTCTTAGCTCCATCAAAAGCTTTTACAATGGTTGACTTGGCTTCCTCACAAGTCCTTCAATTAATAGCTTGCACAGTGAGCTCTTTGGGAGTACATTCAGTGATGACCCAATATCGACTAGCACTCTAGAGAATACAACATCTACACATTCAATGGTAATGTGCAAGGCCTTGTTGTGATTTTTACCTTCGGGAGGTAATTCATTATCATTGAAGCTCAAAATATGACCTGATGCTATATTCCCCACCACCTCTTCAAACTGCACTACTGATATCTCTTGCGGTATATGAGCAGCCTTTAAAAATTTTAACAGCGCCTCCTGATGGGCTTTCGAACACATTAATAATGATATCATGGATATTTTTGAAGGAGTCTAATTGAGCTGGTCAATCACTTTATAATCGCTTTTCTGAATGATTCTTAGAAATTCCTCTGCTTCATTATTTGGGACGTCCTTCTGTTTGAATGACTGCCCCTGTTCAATGATACTTGGTTTAACAATATCTTTATTTGTATTACCACTGTTGTTGACAGGTGGTGAGGTTGGTGCAAAGATTCGACCACTTTTGGTGACGCCGCCAGTTCCCACGATGTTTTCTACGGTCTTCTTTTCTTCTGAGATATCCTCTTCTCCTACCTTCTGTCCGTTGAGAAAAACAGTCTCGTCATATAGCCAAGGTACAACATTCGAGCTTTCGTATGGAAATGGAGCTGGCACCGAAATGAATAGCTGGTTCATTGATGGTGGAGACATAGGTATCTCAACCGGATCGTAAGGTATACTTAAAGGTATTCCATCTTGACTGTAAGGAATCACATATGTCTCATCATAAGGAATCTGCAGATGGATAGAAGCTTATCCATACATGTTGTCCCGTTCTTCCTCATTGCACGGTATGGTCAACAGAGTACGAGTCAAATTATCAGAAGGAATCCATAACCCACATTCGTCATCATATGGTATCTCCAATGTCTCAAATGGAATGTCAAGAGTAGTGACTTCTTCGGTCTTTGAAGGTTTCTCTACTACTAATATGCCTTGATCAATCAGGTTTTGAATGCCTTTCTTCAATTCAGCGCATCCTTGAAATTCGTTCAAACAAACGTGATAATTGGCTAGACAGCCAGGATAAATGTTCTTCAACAAGAGCTGCTCCTTAATAGTGGAAAAAGGGGTTTTCAATTTGTCAATGTCCAAAATTAATCGGATCCCTCTGGAGCTTTCAATCATGTTTGTTGAGTGATGAGCCGGCATTGGATTAGTCTTGATGTTCGGGGTGTTTCGGGTGAAGTTTATCTCCTTTGAATTAATAAGATCATGCATAATGTATTTTAAAGTCTTGCAATTCTCAATGTTATGGCCTGGGGCGCCAGAATGGAATTCACATCTTGCATTGACATCATAACCGAGAGGGAGAACGACCGGAGGGTCCCTTATTTCCCTAAGCTGAACAAGACGTCCTTTCAACAAGAACGGAAGTAATCTGGCATATGTTGACGGAATTGGATCAAACCTTCTTTCTGGTCTTCTCGGTCTTTGTTGACCCTGGTACTGATTTTGTTTTGGTTGATAGAATTGTTGTTGTCGGTTTAGCTGAGCTGCAGGCTTGCTTGCTAGAATGGACAGCGGTTGTTGTGGAGCGACGGAAGCAACATGGTGATAACCTTGATGGGTTCTCCCTCTGTCTGTGGAACAACACTAGTTTCACCTTCTTTCTTCTTAAAGAAACCTTGATATGGCTTCTTGATCCCACTTGAAGATCCACCAGCGTTCTGAATCTTTCTTGACTTCATTAGGCTCTCTAACCTTTCTCCAGCCATGACAATTTCAGAAAACTCTATGGAAGTAGTAGATGCCAGATGCTCAAGGATTGGTCCTTGCAACGTACCCATGAAGATATCTGTTAGCTCCTTTTCCAACAATGGCGGTTGTACTCTTACAGCTAGTCCTCTCCATCTCTGAGCGAAATCTTTGAAAGACTCGTTTGGTTTCTATGTTAGACTCTGGAGTTGCATCCGATTTGCAGCCATGTCAGTGTTGTATTAATAGTGTTTCACGAAAGCGTCTGCTAACTCTTTCCAGCTCTTCACATTGGAGCACTCGAGCTGCATGTACCATTCCAGAGATGCCTCAGTCAAACAATCCTGAAAGAAATGGATTAAAAGCTTTTCATCATCGGAATAGGCGCCTATCTTCCTGCAGTAAGACCTTATATGGGTCTTGGGACAGCTGCTACCCTTGTACTTCTCGAAAGTTGGAATGGTAAACTTCGGAGGTATCTTAACCCCTGGTACAAGACATATTTCTGCAGCATCTAATCCCAAAACGCCGGGCCTTGCATTACTCCCACTGCTTCTTGTAGAGCATTAAACTTCTTTTCTAATTCAGCATTATGTGGTACATACGCTTCAGCTGAGTCTTCGTAGAATCCTTCATGATCATCATAGTGGGCTGGTGGTGGGATTGTAGCACCGGGAGGATGGACTATACTAATAGGTACTGCACCTGCGGGAGTAGGAATTGCACCAACAGGGGTTGGAATAGCACCGGTAAGGGTTGGAACATCACCGGTAGAGATTGGAATTGCACCAGTAGAGATTGGAATTGCGCCACCTGCATTGGGAACCGCGCCAGTAAGGGTCTAATTAGCGTTCCTCTCCGCTGCTAACCTTATCTCATCTTGATTTCTGGCCATGTTCTGAATCACCTCCATGAGTTGATTCATCTGCGTCTCCATACCTTGCATTTCTTCCCTCATAGCAGCCTGGTTTTGCTCTAGCTGATCCATGACTCTTTTCTGATTATGTCTTGTGTTGTAGGGATGTCGAGAAGTCAACTTGCTTTACTGCGAAAGGGTAAGCGGCATGTAAGGTCGGGTCTCAAGGAATGCAAAAATGATGTGCAAGCATATGCAATGTTCAAGAGACTTTTGAGACTTATGATTATCATCAGTATTATAGAACTGTGAATGAATAGTAAAGAATACACAACTAAGACCAAAAAGAAAACTTTCATTAATTTTGAGAGAAGATCCAATACAAATGATTGCTGAATAAACTGAACATAACAATTCATGTTACAAGAGAAAATACTGAAATAACTAAAAGGCCTTCTTTCGGAGATGCTCTTCAAGCTTCTTTGACTCGAACATGAATCTTCTAACCATTTGATCACATAGCTGGATAAAGTGATGAACAGAAGGAGGGACGTCACTCCCTTCCAAATCTTGAATCGCACTCTCCAACCTCCATGGGATATCACGGATCATGAGGTTACAATGCTCCACTAGATCATTGTACCTAGCATAACACATGTCTAGAGTCGGCTGATAATAATGAAGGGAATCCACATGTGTATCCAACAGTTCATTGAGCTGAGCCTCCTTCTTGAGCCACTGTGCACTATCCCTTTTTAAGGCATCAAAACGATTCTTCCACAGAGTGGTTGTTTCTTGAGCAGTCTCCAACTCTAAGCATTTGTTGTTCCACATGCCAAGAGTGACATATAAAGCTCTTAACGCTTCTTCCTTGAGTCGTCGTTTATCTTCCACTAGGGTTAAAGCACTTCTCAATTGCTCTTTGAGATCCCCAATGTCAGCCTCGAGATTCGCCCTTATCTTCTTCTTTTCGGCAGAAGCTAATTCAAAGAAATGCCACGCTTTATCACAAGAGTCCTTAGTTTCTTTTAGGCGCTGTCAGAGAGTTTTCACTGATGCATCAGCCCCTTCGAAACCATTCTGATACATGACTCTCATATCCATTTCTAGCTTCTATTTCTTACTTCTCTCCGCCGCTTGATCTTGCTCAAACTCTACTTTCCTTTTGTACTGGCCATTCTCCACACCTGCTTGGTGAATTTCAACTTGAAGGTCTTGAATCTCTTTGGTCAATCTTTCTACCACTAGCTTCAGCTTCTCATATTCTTCCATAGATACGTGGGTGGGAGCAGGAGGTTCTTCTCACATGGATGGTTCTGGAGGAAATGGTAGCAACCCCTCAGCCACTATAGCTAGCAACCATCATTTGTATGGCTCTTTAGCCACATAATTCTTCTCTTTCAATGCTCTCCTCCCCTTCGTATGGATCTTGGCCCATGCTTTAGCAATTTTCCTGACAAACGCAGGATCTTCTATTGTGGTGAGCAAAAAGAAGCTTTGAACTTTCTCTGCTTCAGGCTCATCCTCCATTGCATAACCCAACTGGCGTAATTCCACGACCGGGTTGTAGTTGATGCAACCAGCCCTACTAATTAGAGGCACAATACAAAACTCCCCACAGCTAAAAATGATCTCCATATCGTAGTATTCATGGGAATACCAAGCAATATCATTGGCCACTAGAGACATAATGCGTTGGGACCATTGCAGCTTCTCCTTGTTTTCCACAAACGGCCCTTCCTTCGGTAGATGGGAAGCATACCATTTGAACAGTAGATGAGAACAACATTGGACTATTCCTGTCTTCTATTCACTCCTCCAATGAATAGAGTGGTTAACATCGGAAAGGAGAGTAGGAATAGGATTCTTCTGCATGAAGAGAATAATGACAGTGATGTCTATAAAATTGCCTATGTTTGGGAAAAGTGCAATCCCATAGATCATCAGAGCAACAACAACACAAAACCTTTCCCAATCCCCAACGGTCTTGTACTGGGCGACTTTTTCTAGTAGAAACTTCAGAGGAAATCCTTTAGTACCTCCCTTATTGGCTAGACCATCTTCGACTTCTCCCTCGGTCATATGGAGAGCAAGAGCAATGGCGGAAGTCTTTGGTTCTTCTTCTAGACCGGTGTAGATAGATTGATCCTTAATCTTAATATTCAAAAGGTGAGAATATTCTTCAAGAGTAGGAGCCAACTGGTAGTTTTGGAAGGTAAAACATCTGAGAAATGCATCATAAAATTGAGCCATAGCGAATAAAGCCCAAGTGTCCACTCTAGAATAGAGAAGATCAAGCAATTTCCCATGCTTCCCTTGAAAGTTGATCTTGATAGTCTTCTGCACATCAATCAAAAGGTCTTGGATCAATTTCAACTTTGGTTCTCTGAACTTCAAGGAATTTATGCTTCTTTTTCTTTGATCAGTCATTGTGTTCACCAATACCTGAGATAATCACAGTCTTTTAAGTCCCTTGATATGTAATAATGTTATGCAATGCAATGCTTTATGAATGCATATGATAACAGAACAATGGCAGGGTCAAGGTCACAGGTCCTGCAAGGTAACACAACAAGATATCCCTCACCTCTGGTGGGTAATCTATTGGTTTGTAACAGGGAATTCCGAGAGTTTCCAAACAATGTCCCATGCACTAACCCTCAAAAATTTTCCATCATAACGATGATTCGTAAGACGGTAATCCCTTCAAAGGATGAGCACAAAGTTATGTTTTGGTAACCTTCGGAATTGGGTTCTACAAAAGGTCCTTAGAATCACGGACTCCCAGGTCGGAAATGAAGATGCCATTACGACTACACGTAAGACATAATCATCCCAAAGGGGTCTCAACTGAGCGGTGGAATTCAAACCAACTCAACAAGTCCTAAGTCTCGCAAATCATAATGAAACCACCTCCTAATCTTAGTGTATACTAGAAAGCTTGGGTAGAAAGCCTTTATCCTCACAAACCAACCCCATAACCCAACAGGTTAGAAAATCACATCACAATAAAGCAATAAACAAATAAAACACAAACGCGACAAACAAACTAGGTTTGGCTTGCTAGGACTCCCCAGTAGAGTCGCCAGCTGTCGCTACTCGAAAAATGCAACGACAGGGAGGCGAAAAGAAGGACAGAAGAGTCGCCACCGAACTTTATTTATCCCATGAGGGGAAAGGAAAATATCAAGAAAACCTTAAGAATCGAATGGATAAGATGGTCTCGCAACAAGAACGGGTTCGGAAGCCGGTTATGCAAAGGGAAGGTATTAACACCCCTCGCATCCATCGTACTCGATGGGAACCATTTGTTTGTCGATGTGTGAAGGTATTTGCTAAAAATATTGTTATAAAGAGTGTTCCAAGAGAGGTTAGAAACAGGGAAAGGAGGTAAAGGGGGAGAAAAGAGATTCGATAGGACTTCGCGGTCCTAGGCCTACGTATTCTCGACAAATATGAGAAAGTCAGAGTCAACATAGTTCGGGGAACTACAGATATAGGGTGGAATGTGCTCTACAAGGATTGTGGCCCTTGTGCCTACGTATCTTTACTTAAAAGGAGTAAAGAATCAGAGCAGCCGTAGTTCGGTCTACGATTTACAGGGAATTCAGGTAGATGATGCTATCGTGCGCATTCTAGAAGTTTAGGTGTATTGCTGCTCGCTCGTTGGAGACTTAGGCGTTACCTGTTTGCGGTAGAACGGGCATGACATATCCTTTTTGAAAAGATTGATTTTCGCCATGCGAGGCAAGATTTCACATTTGGTTTGTGGAGTTGTTTTTGGGGGTGAAATACGTCATTGGATAGTAACCCTTTGCGGGTAGTACCCAATTCTTTATCTCAAAGTTTTGTTATGAAAAGGTGTGGCGAACACAAGCGTCTTCGTATTAAAAGACGAGTATCGAGACCACACACTCTATAGTGAGTATCTTGACACTCGGAGAGGAAGAAGTCTACACTCAATTCTCTCTCTTTAATTCAACACAAAGAGAACTTCATTCTCTTATTAAAGTGTTTTTGGTCTTGAATGGTAAGTACTTTGCGACAGTGAACCCTATGGTAATCTCAAGAACTCGGGATAGGAGAAGGCCTACGCCTATCCAATCCACGAACATTCAAGTTTTATTAGGAAAACAGTTTGGAAATGCACTCAGTATGGGACCGAGGTTTTAGGAGAAAAAAGTTTTGAAAGGGAAGTTTGAAAAGTGAAGGTGGTGAAAATAATCATGTCTTTGTATTGAAAGACGAGTATTGAGACCACACACTCTACAGTGAGTATCCTGACACTCGGAGAGGAAAAAGTCTAGACTCAATCCTCTCTCTTTAATTCAACACAAAGAGAACTTCATTCTCTTAAAAGTGTTTTTGATCTTGAATGGTAAGTGCTTTGCGATAGTGAACCCTACGGTAATGTCAAGCACTCGGGATAGGAGAATGCCTACGCCTAACCACTCCACGACCATTCAAGTTTTTGTGAAAAGAGATTGAAAATGCACTCGGTACGGGACTGAGGTTTTAGAAGAAAAAGTTTCGAAAATAAGTTTTAGAGAAGATGCGAAAGAGATTGGAGATGGATACAGATATATACAGGATGAATAACCAGCATACCATCAATTATGATTTCATGGTTTCGGTATTTATTAAGTGTTTTAAATAAAAATAGGCAAATAAAGGGGGTAGATGACAGTGTGTACAATATGACAATATGAAGTATGAACGATGATGATAATATGAACAAGATAATGTCAATAGAAAATATAAAAAGGAAAATATGTGCGGGAATATAAAACATTAAAGTATTAACAGAACGAAAGTTAGTAATCGGTGAAATGGGGAAGGTCAAAAATGTGATATTTCGTCTTAATCATAAACTAACGTCTATTAATCTGAGGTAATCTCTCACGATCCCAAAGTATAGAAAAATGATCCAAATGATCATTTTCTACAGATTTGAAACAATGAAGATTAATGACTTCGATAAATCGACATTTACGAATGTAAAGACTTCATCGACCATAAAAGTAGGTTAAGATCGAAGTAAATTCGAAAATAACACAAAAAACATCGTCTTAATCGCAAACTTCATGTTGATTAGTCGAAGGGAACCTCTCGCAATCTCAAAGTAGAGAAAATGACCCAAATGGTCATTCTCCTTATATTTGAAATAACGAAGGTTTCAACATCCTCGAAGATCAACGTTTGACGAATCAGAGACTTCATCGGTTTGAAAACAAAAGTTGTAATAAAAAGATAAGAGGTGGAAAAGAGGTGGGTGGTCTCAGGAAAAACATCATCTATCAATAATTTGACTGATAATGCTTTTAGGGGGCTCGTCATCAACCAAAACAGAACATTAATAAAGGCAAAAGATGAACTTGATTGAGAAAAATATATTCAAAAATAAATAAATAAATAAATAAATAAATCTAAAAATCTTTTTGGTTCTCTAAAAAAAATAATGACAAATCTAAAAAAAAATATTTATATGAAAATATTTATAAATCTAAAAAATAAAGTATATACATAAAAAAAACATAAATTTAGGAGAACCAAAAAATATTTACCAATCCAAATATAAGTTGAGAGAAAAAAACAAACTTATTTAGTTATTATATATACTTCTGTTTTTAAAAAAAAAGAAGGAGGGTGGACCGCATGAAGTTAGGGGTGTCGTTGGGCTTTAAAGCCCACTAACCAAACCATCAGCGTGTTAATCCCAAATAAAATCTTTGTTAATGAGAAATAACAAATACGTTCCACCGTTCCAGTTATCAACATTAACAACAATGATTACACGCGTGAATGAAAACCAAACGAAAAAATGAAAAAAATACGAGCCAAGTCACTCGTCTCCCACCTGCAAAATCTCAAGATATGAGTTGGGAAGATCCTGCTCTTGTTGTTCAGCAATTTGGTTATGCTCTGAAAGGACCCCCGAGGGAGGAGGAAATATAGGAATCTCTATATTTCACAGGATCAGTTGACAGTGAGACTTTGTCCAGATTGGAGAAAGCTTGGGGAAGAATCCACCGGAAAGGAAGATCTTCTTTGGGTAAAGGGGATTGTAGAGCCTATGGACCATATTTTGAGTGGATCAAAGAGAGGGTTGAGAGGTTGTTGTTACCGTTCCAGGTCAGAGAGCCTCTATATCCTTTGGTAGCTGAAGAACCAACAACAGTTGACATTCAGAAGTATAACTAACTGTGGGCTGAGAAGGAAGAGCTACGCAAAGCAAATGAAGAGCTGGAAAAGGATATCATTCAGCTGAGGAGTGAAAAGAATGAAGCAGCTTACCTGTCCAAGATGAAGACAGAGACTCTGAACAAAATGGGGAGAGAATTGACTGAATAAATTCGTGCTTGAGAACGAGTAGGTTAAGATCTGAAGAGCGCTAGCAATATCCTCAAGGACAAGAAGAAAGAGTTAGAAAGAGCACGCCTGGAGATATCAAAGTTCAACATTCAGTGGAATGCAACTTTGACCAACAATAAGAGAAGAGAGGATGAGCTTCATTAGGAAATTGATAGGTTGAAGACTCAGCTCCGGATTAAAGATGAAATAGATCTAGTTGGATCATCTCGTCAGTACGAGAGTGACCATAAGCTACGAGAAGCTCTTGCAACGTTGGAGGAATACAAGATGAGAGCAGAGTTGAAGAAGCCCAGACTTGAAGACGCTTTTGGAGAAGGTGCTTTGGAAGAGTATGCTCAAGGCTTAAGGATGTCATCAGCAGGAGAGAGTTGCTTATTCAGGTGTTGGTTGCATGGCCTCAGCATCCGGATACAAAGGCGTTGTTAGAAGAGTTCCAGACTCGCTGTCATGGTGTCGCAACTGCGAAAAACACCCGGCGAAAAGCAGAAGGGTCGCCACCTTTCGTTATTTATCCCAAAGAGAGGGAAAGGAAACGATCAAAAAAACCTGATGAAAAAAGGGAAAGACAAGGTCATCGCAACCATGTCTGGATTCGGGAGTCGGTTACGCAAGTGGAAGGTATTAGCACCCCTCACGTCCGTCATACTCGACGGGATCCACGCTTGTTTGTTTATATAAAAGGGTTGTTTATCTATCTACACTAACGGTCTGTGGGATAAAAGAAAAAGAAAGAAGAAGTGACTCGGCAGAGCATCACAGCTCTATGCCTACGTACTCCCTCGTGCAATGGGAGAATCAGAGTCAACGTAGTTCGGCTAACTACGGGAGAGAAGGGGGAAGGTTGCTCGCCAAGATATCGCATCTTGTGCCTACGTGCTTTCATCTGGCATGAAAGATCAAAGCGAACGTAGTTCGGGCGAACACGAAACCACAGGTTGATTAAGTGTTTTATCCGAGTAAGGTTAAACATTTGTTCCAGCAGTTAGGAACAAAGCCTGTTTGCGGTAGAACCGAAGCTTAACAATACACTTTTCTGGAAAAAAAAAGGAAGTTTGATTAATCCCGAAGGAAAAAGGTTTGAATTTGTTTTGTGCTTTTTAGAGAAGAAGTGTTTTGAATTTGAGTGTTTATAATGTATGTTGTACTAAAGTCTAGAACCTAGGATCAAATGCGTCACATATCGTCCTAAGGACGTATACTAAACACTCTAGGTAATTGAGGAGAAGCCCCTCAATCACCATTTCCCAAGTATAAGGCTCATGGCACAATATCCATCATCTTTATTAAGTGCGTTAAGATTGTATGAAGATGAGAAGAGAAGACGCACAGAAGGTCTAAGGGAAACTCGGCCCTAACGTTGTCATGCAATGTGATCCTAAAGTTCGGATGAAAAGGGGAAACATCTACCCTAATGTTAGCATACTTAGATTGAAAGCCTAATGTCTCTCTTACTCCCATCCTAAACAGAGGGACTTGGAATCCTATGGGGATCATGATAAGAAAGCACAAGAAGAACAAAGGAAGAATCAATCTCAAAAAGAGAAATGCAAACATGAAAAATGCGTAATTAGAATGGTGGGAGGGAGGAAAAATGTGTGGGGCAGCAGCCACCACAAGCGCGTCTCGACCTCAACCGTGATGCAAAAATGATGCAAACACGTGGGAACAACAAGAGATGAAAGCAAACGAACATGCAAACGAAACTCGATTGAACCACATACACAAGCATGCAAACAATTGGAAGAATGATCATACATATCAACAACATCATGATTAATCAACCACAAAAGTGGAAAACAGCCAAAATAATTCAATTCTAATGCATCACACTGATCTATGATGATTCGAATCGAACCGGTATGCAAACATGCAAACGAAACAGCAAACATGGCATTCTGGCACAGTGTTAATCAGTTAACACATGTTGTTAATCGATTAACCTGTGTAAAACAAGTGAAAATCTGGAAATTCGTAGGTGTTAATCGGTTAACACCAAGCGTTAACCGGTTAACACCCTGAAATCTTTGAAAAAATTTGAATATTTGAATTGGTTAACCGGTTAACCATATACGTTAACCGGTTAACACTGTACCAAAAGTGAAAAACAGCAACAGAAAAAGCACTTAATGCACCAAATCACTCAATCAAGTGATCCAACAGATCAGCTTATCAAATAAGCACGAAATTACACCTGCAAACAGAAAACCAATAGACATGCAAACATGTCTACACAACACAATCGCAATTCACACGGATCGAAATCCACCAAAATTCAATCGAATATGAAAATCATCATGGAAATGCAAATAAGCTCAAAAATGTTATGGATCTAGAATCTCCAACCTTCGAAGCGGAGATTTGCTCCGGTTAGTGTTGATCTTGCTGTAATTGAGTAGTTCAAACGCTAGAAGTCCGGAAAACTTCGAGATCCAAGCCAATTGTGGTTGTACGAACGAAGATCCACCAAATTCGAGTCGAAACGCTTCAAATAATCACTTCCAACTCAAACTCCAAAATCAGATCTTAATTTGCACGAAAATTGATAATCAAAATTGATCCAAAGATGAGGATGGATGAAGGTTTATGCTCAAGAATCTATTGATTTCAATGAAAAATCAATGAATCCTAATGAAAAAGAGCTTTGAGTGTGAGTTTTGGAAATAGAGAAGTTGAGAGAATTTGAGAGAATTCTAAAAAATGAATGTGAGAAAATGAGAATTGGCTCCTTTTGGTTTGGAGTAGATCACTTAAATACCATCTAGGTTTGGATCCCAAAGGTGGGGTTTGGACTTTGGATTGGAAAGTTGGTTTGGAGCTAGGCATGGGAATTTGGAGAGAAAATTGAAATAACCAACTTTCAAGAACATTCTAGATCCTTCTTTTGGTAAAAATGAGTGTCAAGGTGATCAAAATTGGACCCCAAGTGCAAATGGCTTGCAAAATCACGTACAGGGCAAAATCTGCTATGGTTAACCGGTTAACCATATACGTTAACCGTTTAACACTGTTAAAATTTCAAATCTGAGCTAATTTTCCAATGGTTAACACCTTCAAAATTTTGAATTTGGCGCCTTTTGGAGGGAAACCTGCCCGTTTGCCTGTTTCTCGTTATTTTGAGCTCTGTGAAGCTTTGACACTTGCTCTTGAATACTGTGACTGTGATAATGCTGGATATAGACTGAATGTTGTCTCTTGATCTGAGCATAACCTGCAAAATAAAATCGGTCGCTCGACCGCTGGGCAAAATAAATGTCATTCCCTCTGATGCTTGCTGTCTCTCGTGCTAAAAATGAATTCCGAGCCACAGGAAAACCTTGATCCCCTGCCTCGAGAACCAATGCTATGCAAAATGCAGATGCAATATGAAATGCAAAAATGAAAGCGAAACACAAGCCAAGCAAAGAAAAAGGTTGGGCAAATTTTGGGGTGCAACACGTGGCTAATGCAGTTTCCCTTTGTTCTTCTGCTATTTTGATTATTGTTATTATCTTGTATTCCGACCATCTCCAGGATTGTTGGATGAGGTCATATTGATAACTTTGTTATTTTCCTTGGTGATATAATATGTACGCTGACTCTAATCCTCATTTTATTTATGAGAGGGATTTTGTGGTCCTATATGTGGTTCTTCTGCCTTCTGTTGTTTCTTATGTGGAACTAGAATCAAGGGGAGAATTTCCCTGAAACATATTTACATGCTTGCATTTAGCACCATTATCATATTGCATTGCAGGTGTTCTGGTTTCGTTAACCATATTCTCTCTGTGGTTGTCTCAGCATTGTTTCAGGATAGCAGACCAGACGTTTCACTAATACTCAACCAGAGGGAATCAACAGAGAGCTATGGATCAGATTCAGCTAGAGTTGCAAGAGTTCAGGGACCGTATGGCTTAGTTCATGGATCTTATGCAAGGGGTTTCTAATGGTCAGGAGCAACTCAGAACACTTGTCCAACCTTTGATTGCTAGGGTGTACGGTAGCGGAGTTTTGCATGGTGGGACCACCTCTGCTCTTGGAGCCAAAAATCCTCTATAAATACAACTCCAGAGGCTTGCATTTGATATCCAAAAACCCCGCGGAAGCACTGCCAAATTCTATACCCGAACTTTATATTTACTTTCCACACTAACATTTGCTTACACTGAGCAATTGTTACACTATTGTATTCCGTTTTTTTCTGTCGTTGCTGATGTACTTGGATCAAAGTTTAAGTTAATAAAAGTTTCAATTCAGTTTATATTCCTTGCAATTTACAGGTTATTACTTCTTGCATTTATTTATTGCTTTACTATTTGCATGTGTCTGTTATATGACTAAATTTTACCCCAAAAACTTAATTCTGAATCTTCACTTTGAATTAACCGACATGTATGTTTTAATTTTCAACAATGTTAACATGTTAGTCTTAGAATTTAATATATCAGGCTAAATTTGTATGATCCCATAGTTTGAGGATCGTCGTTTCGACGAGACTCTGTAGAAACCATCAGTGTTAATTATGCATGTCTTATAATCTGGCTTTAGTGTCTAGTTCTAATTTAGGTTTCTTTGTCGTGAGAGTGAGAAGCCACTTAACAACATTTTGTCACGAGAGTGAGAAATGCATTAAGGTGTGTCAAATAGAGCGAGAGTTTGAGGTAATCACCGGATAGTAGACACTGAGCACTAGACTTAAACACAACGAGAGCGCTTTAGGCTTCTGTTAGGCTTTGTCAGTTTTCAAAATACGTCTATTAACTACCGAGCGAGTGAGAGAAAAATCTTGGGGTTATTAGGTGTGGCTTGGTCAATAGCGCGAGAGTGTGAGATTGGGTTTTTAAGCCGGAAATTCCTGCAGAACTATACTTGAGACCCTTGTTAGCACCCGGAATCTATTGAGTCCCTTAGGAGCGTAGAAATCATTCTTCGGTCTCGTTTAGTTATTTGTTTTAAACCCGTCAGTACTAGTTATTTTTCTGTCCCTTTTTATTCCGTGACATTTA
Organism: Lathyrus sativus; assembly: GCA_963859935.3. Lineage (NCBI taxonomy): Eukaryota > Viridiplantae > Streptophyta > Magnoliopsida > Fabales > Fabaceae > Lathyrus > Lathyrus sativus. Next base: position 665,294,634 of record OZ012740.1, read on the forward strand.
GTCTTAGCTTTACAATGCAATATATATCACTTTAAGTTGATTATTAATCCCTGTGGGTTCGACAATCTTTTAAAACTACGCAATACGATGTATGCTTGCAGTTCTATCCGACCAACACATAAAGTCGCGATCAAGTTTTTAACGTCGTTGCCGGGGATTAATTTTAGTCAATATTGTGATTTCTTTGTTGTACAGTATAGATTAAGGCAACTATTTTTCTTTTCAATCCGTCGATTGTATGCTAAGCACTTGCTCTCAAGGCAAAGAGTTAGAGCAACCAATTGATGAAATCGAGCGCTTTATTAGCTTAAGGCGCCGAGTTCAAGAATTCCATATTAGATATAACCTTCCAGACCCTATCGTTCCTTATTCAGATTCGGAAACCGAAACCGAACCAGAACAAATCATGTCTCAAGGACCACATACCCATACCTTGAAAAATTTCGTTGTTCCATCGCAAGATGAACCTCATAACAATATTGCTTCCCCAACAATCAATTGAAATGATTTTGAGTTGAAACCTTCGCTGTTACAAGCTGTTCAACATAACCAATTTTTAGGTAGTCCTACGGACGATCCAAACTTACATTTATCAGTTTTCGTTCAATATGTCGTCACTGTAAAAGCAAATGGTGTCAGTCAAGAAGCAATAAGATTACGTCTTTTCCCATTTTCTTTAAGAGATAGAGCTAGAGCTTGGCTCCAGTCTCGACCCTCAAATTCTGTCACGACGTGGGAAGAACTGAAGAGAGTCTTCTTAACCCGTTATTTTTCACCAAGCAAAACAACTATGCTGAGAGCCGAAATTAATGGATTTAAGCAAAAAGATAACGAATCTCTTTTCGATGCTTGGGAAAGATACAAGGACATGATGAGGCTTTGCCCGCATCACGAACTCGAGGAACGACTGATAATCCATACTTTTTACAATGGTTTATTGTACAACACCAAAATGAACCTAAGTGTCGCAGCTGGCGGTGCTTTAATGGATAAACTGTATGAAGAAGCCATTGAACTCATAGAAAACATGGCTCAAAATCACTTCCAATGGGGAGGAGAACGTGCTTCTCACGAAAAGTCAACTCCGAAAGGCAGAATGTACAAAGTTAATGGCATAGACCGCATAAATGCTAAAGTGGATGCATTAACTCAAAAGATTAAAAGCTTGGCCTTGACACAATCAGCGTCCACCGTAGCTATGGTGTCACCAAATTGTGATTTATGTGGAACCCCTGGACATACAGATGTTGAATATCAATTACTGGCTAGTTTTCCCACCAACCAAGTGAATTATACCCAAGGAAACCCATACTTCAATATTTACAATCCTGGTTAGAGAAATCACCCGAACTTTTCATACAAAAATAATAATGCTCTGCATCCACCAAGTTCAGCACTTGCTATTCCACCTGAGTATCAGAAAGGAAGACCGTCAACTCCACAAGCATCTAGAAAGTCAAATATGGAGATTATGATGGAAAACTTTATGAACGCTTAGATGCAACAAAACAAGGAATTTGTGAACCAAAACGCTCATATGAGTGAATTGATGAGGCGGATGACTAGCAAACTTGATGCAATGGCTACCCACAATAAAATGTTAGAAACCCAGTTTTCTCAAGTAGCCCAACAACAACCAGCCATAGCAGCCCCGATTGGAGAATTTCCTGGCCAAACTCAACCAAACCCGAAAGGATATGCTAACACCGTCACATTGCAAAGCGGAACCGAATATGATGGGTTTGTTAATCCTAGACTCGAAAATCCATCCATGTACCAAAATCCTAAGAAAGGAACTGAGGGGTTAAGTGAATCAAAAACCAAGGATAATAATGATAAAAGTGAAGAGGCCGTAGAGAAAGAAAAATCATATGTGCCTCCACCACCGTATAAGCCACCTGTGTCATATCCTCAAAGGTTAGCCAAAACCAAAAACGAAGGACAATTCAAGAAATTTGTAGAACTTCTGAAACAGTTTAATATCACTATTCCTTTCACATAACCTATTACACAAATGCCTTCATATGCCAAATTTCTCAAAGAGATCTTATCAAATAAGAAAAAGCTCGAGGATAATGAAACTGCTACGCTCACCGCAGAGTGTAGTGCTATAATTCAAAATAATATGCCTCCTAAGCTGAAAGATCCAGGTAGTTTTTCAATACCTTGTGTGATAGGAAAGTGCGTCATAGACAATGGTGTATGCGACTTAGGAGCTAGTGTTAGTCTAATGTCGTTATCCACATGTAAGAAACTCAAGTTAGGTGCACTAAGACCAACTAAGATGTCTTTACAACTTGCGGATTGTTCTGTTAAATATCCCGTGGGTATGTTAGAGAATATGCCCGTTCGCATTGGTCAATTTTACATTCCTACCGATTTTCTGATAATGGAAATAAAAGAAGACTCCAATATCCCTATTATATTAGATAGAGCATTTTTAGCAACAGCCAGAGCAATAACTGATGTTAAGAAAGGAAAACTGACTTTTGAAGTTGGTGAAGAAAAAGTCAAATTTATTCTGGCTCAATTCCTAAAAGCTCCAGTTATTGATGATTCATGTTGTTTATTAGATTTTATTGATGAATGCATTAAAGAAATGGAGATGCAAACATCTGTATACTGTGATGCGCTTAAAGTTCCAGCACCCCTTATATTCGAAGATGATGATTGGAAAATACCATTCACCAATGACAGTCTAAGAGAATGTATTGCACTAACACCCGATCCAATGCCTATCCCAACAAAACCCGCTATAAAACTAAAAACACTACAAAAAAATCTAAGGTATGAATTCCTAGATGTCGAGCTTGAGAGACCAGTGATAGTCAATACTGACTTGGGACAAATAGAAACTGAAAAGTTACTGAGCGTTTTAAGAAAGTATCCGACAACACTAGGCTACAATATCTCTGATCTGAAAGGAATAAGCCCATCAATTTGCATGCACCGCATTATGCTAGAAGATGCTAGTAAAACCTCTAGAGAACATCAAAGAAGAATAAATCCTATCATAAGTGATGCAGTCAAGAAGTAGGTGCAAAAGCTATTAGAAGCCAGAATTATATACCCGATATCAAATAGTAACTGGGTTAGTCCAGTACATGCCGTACCAAATAAAGGTGGTATAACAGTTGTTAGCAATGAAAAAGGAGAATTTGTTGCGAAAGATGTTCACACTGGATGGAGGATGTGCATAGACTATAGAAAGCTAAATAAAGCCACTCGTAAAGACCATTTTCCTTTACCCTTTATTGATCAAATGCTTGAACGATTGACCAAACACTCTTATTTCTGCTATTTAGATTGATACTCAGGATTCTTTCAAATTCCTATTCATCCTGACGACCAAGAGAAGGAAAACTTCACTTGTCCATATGGTACATTCGCATATCGGCGAATGTCGTTTGGGTTATGTAACGCTCCCGCAACATATCAGAGATGCATGATGTCGATCTTTGCTGACTTTATAGATGATATAATGGAAGTATTTATGGACAATTTCTCTGTTTATGGGTGAAGTTTCGAAGATTGTTTGTCAAACCTAGAATTGGTGCTTGAGCGATGCGTTAAAGTCAACCTTGTGCTAAAGTGGGAAAAATGTCATTTCATGGTCCGGGAAGGAATTGTGTTAGGACATGTTGTATCTGAAAGAGGAATTGAAGTAGATAAAGCAAAAATAGAAATAATAGAAAATCTTCAACCTCCGAAAACTGTTAGAGAAATTTGTAGTTTTGTTGGACATGCTGGTTTTCACCGACGATTCATTAAAGATTTCTCTAAAATCACTAAACCGCTAACTGGCCTGTTAATGAAGGATGTTGAATTCATATTTGATAAAGATTTTTTGAAGGCTTTTGAGATCCTTAAAAATGCTCGGACCACTGCACCTATTATGCAACCACCTGATTGGAATAAGTCGTTCGAAATAATGTGCGATGCTAGCGATTTTGTCGTTGGCGCTGTTTTAGGACAAAGAAAAGATAAGAAGCTTCATGTTATCTACTATGCAAGTAGAACCTTAGACAGTGCGCAATTGAACTATGCAACCACAAAAAAAGAAATCTTAGTTGTTGTGTTCGCTCTAGATAAATTATGTTCTTACTTAGTAGGAGCAAAGATAATTGCCTATACCGATCACGCTGTAATTCGGTATCTATTGAGCAAAAAAGATGCTAAAACAAGACTTTTAAGATGGATCATGCTTTTGCAAGAATTAGATTTGGAAATTAAAGATAAAAAAGGAACCGATAATGTAGTAGCAGATCATCTTTTTAGGATTGAGGACTAAGAACCCAAACAAGTTCCCATCAATGATGATTTTCCCTATGATAGACTTGTAGCTCAGTTAGAGAGAAAAAATGAGACGATCGAATATCCTTTGTTATTTAATGACGCAGAAACTAAGGAAGTAATAGAAGCAATTTGTACAGATACCACACTGCCTTGGTATGCTGACTTTGTTAACTACCTAGCAGCTGGGGTGCTTCCACCCGACTTAAATTACCAACAAAAGAAAAAATCTGTTCATGATCTTAAACATTATTATTGGGATAAGCCCTTGCTTTTAAAGAGGGATGCCGACAAAATTTTTTTTCGATGTGTCCCTGAATCTGAAGTTAATGACATCATATCTCATTGCCATGTTGCACCCTATGGAGGGCATGCGAGCACTTATAAGACTTGTGCCAAAATTTTGGCCCAACCTTTGAAAAGATGTTCATATCACTGTCCTGACTGTGATCGGTGCCAACACACTGGAAATATTTCTAGACGCAATGAGATGCCACAAAGAGGTATTTTGGAAGTAGAAGTCTTCGATATGTGGGGTATAAATTTCATGGGCCTGTTTCCTTCTTCTTTTGGAAATAAGTATATACTCGTCACAGTCGATTACGTGTCGAAATGGATTGAGGCGATAGCTTCTCCTGCCAACGATGCACGAGTAGTTATCAAACTTTTCAAGAATGTTATCTTTCCCAGATTCGGAGTGCCAAGAGTCGTCATAAGCGATGGAGGATCCCACTTCATTTCAAATATATTAGGGAAGTTATTGCTCAAATATGTGGTCTGACACCGAGTAGCGACACCTTAACACCCCCAAACTAGCGGACAGGTTGAGATCTCAAATAGAGAAACCAAGAAAATACTTGAGAAAACCGTTGCAATATCTAGGAAAGATTGGTCAACTAAACCCCATGAAGCTCCGTGGGTGTATAGAACCACTTACAAAACCCTTATAGGAACCACTCCGTTTAAACTAGTTTATTGGTAAATCATGCCACCTACCCGTAGAACTTGAGCATAAATCTTATTGGGCCCTAAATACTAACTACGCTGTAGTAGGCAAGAAAAGAATTCTAGATATCCATGAACTAGAGGAACTAAGACTATGCTTACGAAAACGCCCGCATTTATAAAGAAAGAACCAAAAAGTGGCATGACAAAGGGATAGCAAGAAGAGAGTTCAATGAAGGAGACGTAGTTCTTCTCTTCAACTCTCAACTTAAGCTTTTTTTAGAGAATTTACGTTCTAGATGGTCTGGCCCCTTTGAAGTTATTAGAGTTCTACAAAGTGGAGCAGTTGAGATTAGAGGAAAGTTGAGCGATACGTTCATTATAAATGGACAATGACTCAAGCATTATCACTCAGTAGAGAACAAAGTGTTCTACACTAGCTACAAGTTGGAAGAGCTTCTCGCTCCTCCTGATGAATGATGTTTCAATCCATTCTAATGTCGAGCTTCCAACGTTAAACATAACACTCTGTGGAGGCAACCACGATCCTTAACCTTTGGTATTGTGTTATTAGTTTAGATTTTGCATTTTGATATAATGCAGTAAGCTTGTTATTGTATAGTTACTTAAGTTAGCATGATTATTATTATTGTTATTATTACTATTTGTAATACCCCAAATTTTACCCTTTCTTTTTTATTTTTATTTTAAATTCTTATTAACCTAATAAATTAACCTTTTTTTTAGATCTTGTTTTTTTAACTAATAATAATTTAATTAAATTTTTTTATAACTTTACTAATATTTTTTATTAACTTTTTTTTTTCTATTTAGTTTATTTATTTAAAGCTCTTCTTACTAACTTTTAGGATTTAGATTAAAATTTAACTTTTTTTTTTCTTTTCTTCAAGAGTAAATTTTTTATAACCTTTTTTTAAATTAATTTCTAACACATTTTTTAATCAAATTCTAATATTTTTTTTAAAAATAAAAATCTAACTTCTTTTTAAAATTAAATCTTTTTTCTAACTTTTTTTAAATCTTTTTCTAACTCCTCTTTAAAGTTAAATCTTTTTCTATCTTTTTTAAAATTAAATCTTTTTTTTTTCTAACTATTTTTAAAGCTAAATCTTGTTTTCTAACTTTAAATCTTTTTTTTCTAACTTTTTAAAATTAAATTTTTTTTTCTAACTTTTTTAAAATTAAATATTTTTTTCTAACCTTTTTAAAACTAAATTTTTTTTTCTAACTTTTTTAAAATTAAATCTTTTTTCTCTAACTTCTTTTTAAAATTAAATCTTTTTTTCCTCTAAATTCTTTTTTAAAATTAAATCTTTTTTTTTTCTAACTATTTTAAAAATTAAATCTCACCTTTGTCACTTTTTTTGTTCTTTATTATTTTTACTCTAAATTTTTCTATCTTTCATTAAAAAAATAACAAAAATAGTTTTTTATTATTATTTAATTATTATTTTCGTATTTTAATTAAATCATTTTTTAAAATATTATTTTTTTCACTTTTTTCTAAATTATTCATAAAAATATCCAAAAAATCATAAAATAAAAAAATATTGAAAAATTTTGTTCCTTTTATAATATTTTTTATTTTAGGAATCAATAGGATTATTAGTTTTTATTTTAAGTTTATTTTAATTATTTTAAATTATTTAAATTTTATTTTTTCTTAACTAATTATTTAGTTTGGGCTTTAAAATGGGCTTTAGGGACATTATTGACAATTTGGTGTTAACCCTAATTTGTTCCCTATATATACATGTGTTACCTTGTTGGAAAGGAGGAGAGAATGAAAAAAACCTAAGAGGGGTCAGAAGGTTTTCTTCAGAAAAGAGGAGAGAGAAAGGGAGAAACAAAGGAGATCCCCAGAGAAGAAAGACGGTCGTTCCCACACCTCGTCAGAAGGATTGGAGCTCTCTAGTGTTCCCTTATTCAAACCTTTTTCACATTTACCGAAGCAAACCTCCGCTTCGTAGGTTAAATTACTAAACCTTTTGCCTTTTCATGTTTATGTGCATATTTTGCCATGTTAATGTGTTTAGGTCCGTTAAATTATTAAACCTTTTGCTTTTTCATGTTCATGTGCATATTTTGCAATGTTAATCTCCATGTGTGTTTAGGTCCGTAGATTTTAATATCAAAACCCTTTTTTAACAAAACCTTTTTTTTAAATCAAAACCCTTTTTTTTTTTATTATTAAAACCCTTTTTTAGTAAGACCTTTTTTAAAAACTGAAAAGCCTTTTTTTTTTCTCCAAAAAAAACCTTTTTGTTCCCGTAAACATTTTTTCCCAAAAAAAAATCTTTTTTGTTCCCGTAAACATTTTTTCCCAAAAAAAAACCTTTTTTTTATTCCCAAAAATCTTTTTTGTTCCCGTAAACATTTTTTCCCAAAAAAACCTTTTTTGTTCCCGTAAACATTTTTTTCCAAAAAAACCTTTTGTTCCCAAAAACATTTTTTTTGTATATATAATTTAAACTTAATTTTTTTTTATAATTTTAACTTAAATATGTTTTATTAAAAAATTAAAACCTTTTTTATAATTAAAATATTAAAAAATTAAAACCTTTTCGTAAGGAACTCCTTATGTTTGCCGTGTCATTTTGTGTACCTTTTATTTTCTTTATTCCTGCATTTCATTTGCATGCTTGAGGTTGAGATGTGCTTGTGGTGGCCACAGCCCCACACTATTTTCCTCCCTCACTTCATTCTAAGTGTCATTACATATTTTCATATTCTTCATGTTTTCAGAAATGTTTCTTTGTTTCTTTATGCCCTCTGCCTTTATTACTTTTCCTATTTTTGTACCTTAATTATTCCTCCATATAATGATTTGTCATATTTTCACATTTTTTTTACAGTTTTATCCTTCCGAAGGATTAGGTCCAGCCTTTTGGCCGCCGAGTCAATAGCCTTACCCCTTTAATGGATCAAACCCTGTTTAGCCTAGGTGTCCCGCCGTGGGCAAAATTGCTTTTATCCTAGTGTTATGCCAAAAGGGTCGCCGCACTCATTTTAGGGTTTCCCGCCGCGGAATCCCTAACCTAACCCTAATTCACTTAACAATTTACAACATAGATATTGGAGTTTCTACACTCCGCGTAAGCGTGTCCCTAAGATACGTTTATTCCCCATTGAGACCTTGACCACGGTCAAGAAGTCTCTAACCTCCCTTTTGAGGGGAACTACGATTACTCTGATTCCACTCCCGTAAGGATACGTAGGCACAAGATGCGATGTCTTGCCGAGTAAACTTAGAATTAACCCCTTAGGTCTTTTTTTCTCACTTTTAATCTTTGTACATATACCTTAAGCAAATAAATAAAGCAAATAGTAAACATCTGAACAAAAGGTTCCTGTAGAGTACTACAGAAGTTTAGGGTGCTAGTACCTTCCCTAAATTTAACCAACCCCCGAACCCTAGATCTTTCCCCGCATTGTGTTTACGATGCAAAATAGGTTTTCCCTTTTTGACCTTTTCCTTCGGATAAATCAAAGAGCGGTTGTGAATTGAATTGCGATTCAAACTCATTAATAGTTTGATATCCTATTTCCACCGCAACAGAAAATGGCGACTTCACTGGGGAATGGTTTGAAAGTGTTTCTGCAATAATGATATTTCCGGGGAATGAAGAGATCCTGTCGGAATTTCCACTAGTCAAAGTAATTTATTACATTTCAAATTTGTTTGTTTTTTGAAAAACAGTTTTGAAAAATCTACAATGCACCTTTCATTTTCAAATTTTAAGAATAAACGCATTTTGCATAACAATAGAAAATAAAGAGCAATGCACCAAGGAATGTAAGTAACGAGATGGTATCTTTTATTAAAGGGTGGCTGCTTGCTCTTTCACAAAAGTAACCAGGTTCATCCTCTAGCCTCAGGACAAAGCATCATCGGCCATCATCATTCCGTAAGGATCAAAAAATATAATTACAATTTTTGTGTTGCTTTTCATGTTTTTCAGGAAAAAGAGATGAAGAAGACAAATCGGCGGTCATGCAAAAGAAGAAGAAGATAACATCCGTGAGAGGCAAACAAGAAGGAGAGGAACACACGCAAACTCAGAGAGCAGAGAGAAGAAGAGTGATGACCGGCCCAACCCTCTTTTTTATTATTTATTGTTTTTCCATTTGTTATTTTATTTTGTTTATCCTTTTTTAAAAAAATCAAGAAGACCCTTTCTTTTTTATAACCAAAAACCTTTTTCAAATTAATTAAAACTCTTTTTAAATAAAATAATCAAATGTTTTTTTCAAATAATAAAACTTTTTTATAACTTTAAAGTAAAACGTGTTTTTAACTAACATTAAGATTTTTTAAATTAAACCAATTGTTTTTTTTAATGATTAAATCTTTTTTTCAAAATATTATCACTAAAACTCCTTTTTTAGAATAATTAACGAAACTTTCACTTTTTTATTAATAAATTTTTTTAAAACTCAAAACTCTTTTAATTAAAATTAATCTCTCTTTTCACAAATTTAAATCCTTGGTTAAAAAGACCATAAAAGTCCTCCAAAATTCATACGGTTTGTTTCTCGTTCAATTTTGATTTCGTTTTCGTCTAACCCCACATACTGACATTTTTGTTTGTTTTGTTTCTTGCAGCTATTATGTTCAATTTGAAACTTATTTTCGGTTTTATATTTAGCTATTATAATTGTAACTGCTTATGGGATGTAATTGTGCGAGACAATTGTCGCATTTATCTTTCCGCACTTTATGTTCTGCCATTGTATGTTTATCGCGTCTTTACCAATAATCTCACTCCTCCGAAGGAATTAGGTCTAGCCGTTTGACCGCCGTGTCAATAGTCCTCACCTTCAAACCCTTACAACCTCACAAACCCTAATTTTCACAAATGTCTCGCCGCAGGCAAGATTACAATTTTACCCCTAGCATTAGGTCAAAGAGCCGCCGCGCTCATTTTAGGGTTTCCCGCCGCGGAATCCCTAACCTAACCTAATTTAACCCTAATTACAACTTAACAATTCAACGTAGAGATTTGGAGTTTCTACACTCCACGTAAGCGTGTCCTTAAGATGCGTTTATTCCCCTTGAGACCTTGACCACAGTCAAGAAGTTTCTAACCTCCCTATTGAGGGGAACTACGATTACTCTGATTCCATTCCCGTAAGGATACGTAGGCACAAGATGCGATGTCTTGCCGAGTAAACTTAGAACTAACCCTTTAGGTCTCTTTTCTCACTTTTAATCCTTTGTACATATACCTTAAGCAAATAAATAAAGCAAATAGTAAACATTTGAACAAAAGGTTCCTGTAGAGTACTACAGAAGTTTAGGGTGCTAATACCTTCCCTAAATTTAACCAACCCCCGAACCCTAGATCTTTCCCCGCATTGTGTTTACGATGCAAAATAGGTTTTCCCTCTTTTGACCTTTTCCTTCGGATAAATCAAAGAGCGGTTGTGAATTGAATTGCGATTCAAACTCATTAATAGTTTGTGATCCTATTTCCACCGCAACAGAAAATGGCGACTTCACTGGGGAGACCTAAACTTTTGAGGGTTATCCCTAACTCGTTCATATTTATTACTATCTGTGTTATTATTCATTTGCATGTATATATTTGCGCTTTGATTGTGGGACTGTTCCTTGTGCTGTGAGATAGGTCCTAACCCGGATCTAGTGTACCTTAGGTAAATGGCAATAGACCAAGGAAACTGTACGACGTATATCGATACGGTTGATCTGGTGGCCATGGTTAGTGCGACTTCTTGGTTGGTGCTTATATTCCTTAAGTCAAGTTGAGGATAATATTGAGGCTGCCATATGTTGTCAACGCACTAACTGACTTTTAGAACCCTAGTTAACTCATCTTGGCCTTTAGAAAGTAGTGAGGTAACCGGCTTTGGTGCAGACTAAAGTTGGTTGACACTCGATACTACGCTCATTGAGATCTTAAACTTGGAGGGTTTTGGTTGGCAAGTAAGTTGCCTTCTGAACAATCACCCTTGTGAAGGATCAATGATATTGAGATCCCTTAGAACCCGGTTACTTTTGTAGGACAGGATGAACCATCTAACTTCAGGGGAGGGTATTTGCCTTTGAACCTCATGCAAGCCTTTAACCTAGGACTTTGTGTGTTTTCATGCATTGCATCCATAAAGCATCTCATCGCATTGTATTTCATGGAGTTCAAACATCATTAATGGATATCGCGGGATGCCATAAATAAAAAAAATATAAAATGAAAAAACAAGAAAAAGATTTCCTTGGTACCCCACGACATTCGTCAATGATTGAATCCCATGAAATCTTCATCCACATTTTAGCATCATTTACTTTCTTGCATTGCATGTGTCTCCCGATTTCTCACACTCGGTTCTCTCACCTTCCAGTTTTGTCACCCTGAGTTCTCGGCACCAATACAACACCAGAGCTCAAACTCGGAAAAGAATGGAGGATCAGGCAAAAGAGATTGATCGCCTTAGCAATGAACTTGAAGACCTTCGAGGGGGTATGGGGCGAATGATGGAATTGTTACATGTCATGAATGCTAAGATGGATACCCAGCCCACTGTTGTTTCTGAGATTACCGGCGTTACTGTGGACCCTCCACCAAGTGTGACCGTAGCAGGGGACCCACCTTATGGTCTTGCTCCCGGTTTTGTGCCTCCTCAAGCCACTGTTCCGATTAATCAACCTGTTCAGCAAGCCGTGCCCTTGTTTTCTGAAGTTTCTAGGGGGGCTCCTATCTTTGCACCACCTGTTGTACACACTCGTGCGCAACCGTACTCCAATGAGACAGTTTTTGATAATCTTGATGAGAATGTTGAGGGTTATGAGAAACATGATAAGCTTCGTGAGGAAGTAAACACTATCGTCCAGAGATTGAAAAAGGTAGAGGGTGATCAAATTTTTGGGACTGCTGCAAGGGATGTTTGTTTGGTCTCGGGTTTAGTTATTCCCCCGAAGTTCAAAACTCCGAACTTCGATCGCTATGAAGGTGCCACCTGTCCTAAGAGTCATTTGATCATGTATTATCGCAAAATGGCTGCCCATGTTGAGAATGATAAACTGATGATTCATTGCTTCCAAGACAGTTTGAAGGGTGCTTCTTCCAAGTGGTATTTAACTTTGGACCAATCCCGCGTTAAGAGCTTTCAAGATTTATCTGACGCTTTCATCAAACACTACAAGTACAATATGGATCTGGCTCCTGACAGAAGACAGCTGCTGAGTATGTCACAAAAGAATTCTGAGTCATTCAAAGAGTATGCTCAAAGGTGGAGAGAGACTGCTTCGCAGGTAGAACCTCCTTTGACCGAGAAAGAGTTAGCTGATTGGTTTGTCGACACGGTCCGTCCAGAATTTTACGAGAGAATGGTGGGTAGTGTGACTTCAAATTTCTCCGACATCGTTGCTGTGGGTGTCAAGATTGAATTGGGTATGAAGAGTGGTAAAATGACAAATAATCATGGCGCTTCTAAGGATCAGCCGAAGAAACCTCCTTATAGCTCCCAGAAAAAGAAGGAGAGTGAGACTAATGCTATATCCTCTGGTAGACCAAGGGAACGCTTTTATCGACATCCGCAAGGTTATGCTCAACCTCAAGGGTACCCAGTCCAATATGCTCAACAACCCTATGTGGCAGCTATTACACCTTCTTTCAGTCAACAGGTTCCCATGTATCAACCTATGCAACAACCTCCTGTTTATCCGCCTCCTGTCAACTACCTACAGGCACCCAATACTCCTGCTCCTCAACAGCCAAAGAGTCCGGCTCCTCGCCAGAATATGCCAAACAGAAGAACGTATAAACCTTGTCCGCCGATCCCGATGACTTTTACCGAGTTGTGTCCCTCTTTGGTCAAGCAAGGTCTCATCACTACTCGGGCTTTGGGTCCGCCTCCTAATCCTCCACCTAATCCATTACCTGCAAGTTACAACGCTACCGCTCATTGTTTATTTCATGAGGGTGCGCCCGGCCATGATCTAGAGAACTGCTACGCTCTTAAGAACTGTGTCAGAAATTTGCTAGAAACGAAGAAGTTGTCTTTTGGCGATGCACAGCCGAAGATCGAGACTCCCCTCGGGGTTCCCCGCTTGTCAAGCTTGGATTCTGCAAAGTATGTTGTCCCCTCAGCAAATCAGTCGGATCCAATAATTATTCAAAGGCCTAGCTCGCTTCATTTCAGTAACCTTCAAGGTGATATGACCGGGATCAACAAAGGATCTGGGAAATTTATTTTGAAGCAACGACTGAAAACTGTTGAAGATGTGACCAGCATAACTGGGGTAAGCCATGACGACTCACAGTGATCATGAACCAGACGTCCTTTCCATTGAGGCTCCGCCAAAGGAAACTGTTACTCTTGAATGCAAGATTTCATAAACATTTAGAAGGATTTTTCCGACAGTTCATTTGTTTATTTATATGCATTTCTCTTTGATTAAGCATATTTAGCATGCACGAACTTGTTTATCTTTGATGCAACACATATGTTTGTCTTGAATAAATCCATTCGCTTCACTCATTCAAAAACGTTTTCATAAATTATAATGCCAACTTTACCCGATCTCTTGTTCCGATGGAGAATTGGGGGGAGGATGACGAACCTAAAACGTCAGATTTCTTGTCGTATGCTTTCGATTGAAACCCGCTGATGATGTAAGGCATTGTTTCAAATCCCAAACACTGGAGATATAAGGATGTTAACCCCTAGTCAACCCTTTGAGCCTTGAAGTAGGAGTTTTTCTTTCTTTTAAAGAACCTTCATCCTAACCTGGTGCAGGGTAGGTTTCAGTTAAACCGATCGAGCGCTTAGACTCTTAAAAAGGAAGAGCAAACCTTCGAGAATTTATCCTTAGCATCTTAAGAAGTCCAATACAATGACTATCCTTCGGTTACCTAAGGAGTGGGGCAGTCACGAGCCTTTCAAAAGATTTACACGACTTGTGCATAAAAGAATATTCAAAAAATAAGAGCCCGCTAAGTCGAAAACCTATGAAGGAGACTTAGGCAAAACTGGGGCATCCCGTTGGACTCCAAAGTCAGATCAAAAGACATTGTCCAGGCAAAAGTTAGGGAATAAAAGCAAAACAAGAGGGTACAATAAATAATCCCTAGTAAAGAACAAATTCGTGTGATCAAACACCAAAAGAAATAGGTGAGCGACTGCCATGTCCAAAGCCTTGATAAGTTCTCGACCATAGCAAATCCGCTTGAGATATGAGCGTTCGTATCCGGTTAACTGAATTAGGATTGGAGAACATCACGAAGAATGGGTGGGTACAAATATAACTTTGAGCCTTTATCCTTTTGTTTCTTAAACCGTGAACTGAGCCACGATACAACCTTTAAAAGACCTAATTGAAGTAGGACTTCGGTTGAAAGCATACTTGACAAGATCACGTTTCCTGACTCCTACGAGCTATGCTCAGAAAAAAATTCATGATGGCATTATAATTAAAACTTATATCCTGACTAGTGATTTCGGTCACAAGTTGTTGCGATATCTTTTTTTCAAAACAAAAATTCAAGACAAATATATGTGTACATTGACAAGCTCTGAATAGGCATTTCAGGCATGACAACTTTGCTTGATATCTTAGAGATTTACATATGAACATAACCCGTGGAACTTGAAGATCCTGCTGAACAGGGGCAGGCAGTTTCCCAATTCGCTTACCAACGCGAGTCTGACATTCTTAAGAGCTATTTCCCAAACATTTTGTCGTAACACGATTAATTTGTGCCAGTTACGTCGAGACCTGACAAATCTCTCAAAGAGTTTGAGAACAATGGGGCAACCGGACTCGGTGTTCTCTATAAAATCCTCTTGAGATGACCCTACCTCGCAACGCAAGTATCCTGGGGCACCGTGTTTTAAAGGAAACAAATGGCGACTGCTATAAGGTCCTTCAAGATCAAAACCATGTGGTTTCACAACTTTTCTTCATGCACCCGATGGATTTTACTCACAGCGGCTTTCATCCCCCAGTAAATCTCAGTGTTGCGACAGGCTCCTAAACTATAGCCATCACAGTCCCCAGCAAGACTATAAGCTGACAACTTTTTCTTGGGTAACTCAAAAGTGTCCCTCAGGTTTTCTTCTCCCCATATGAAGACGTGATACTGTACACCCAAGCAGATTACCTTCTCCTCAGAGAATTCAGAACTTTAAAACCAGATTTGGTTCTACCATTGATCTTTCTTACCCATGATTGACGTATTGGTTGCAGAGAACGCAAGGTATCTCCGTCGAGATGTTTATTTCGTCTCTCATCCTGTCTCTAGTCTGTTTCGTCGGCCTACGCAGGGGCATAAGCATCACATGCCTATTTCATTACATATTCATATTCATTACATGTTCATTACATATTCATTACATATTCATTACATACTCATTACATACTCATTTCATAACATCTTGCATATTTAACTACATAGACATTAACATACATTCATATCAACATATTCATTAACACATGCATTAGCATTCACAGGTTCATTGTGTTTCACCATCATTTGGTTGTTACCGCCGAGTAACTGGGGTTCGTCAATTCTCTCCAAATAGATTGCCAGTCTTAAGCATAAAATACCTACTTATTTCCAGCTTCCCCACGGAGCTCGATCCTCGTGGATGACGGTTACTTCAGCTATCTTTCCTCGCCAGGATAAGATATCTACCCTTCGAGTTCATTCCCTCGATGGAGTCTTGATTACCAGTTTTCTTTCTAGCTCGATCCTAGATTGAATCTCAGTCTTGTCGGTCGTCGAGCCCAATCGGACGTGCATTTATTTTGCACCGTCTAAAGATTTTCACCATACCATGGCAAATACGCGACTGTTCTCGCCCAAGAGGGTTATCACTGTACCCGGACGTGCATTTATTTTGCACTATCTTTCAAGAAAATCAACTATGATCCTTTACAGATGCACGCCAGTTCACGCCTGGAAAATCCATCAGTACAACACTTTACAATCCTACATGTTACAACATCGGTACAACACTTTACATCTTACAGCATCAGCATACGACATTTCTCACCTAAGAAGTCGATCATATCCTCGTCACGACTCGCAGCAAATGGCCATCTCCATGGAGCAGTTGGGCTTCCATTTATCTGCCGTCTTGAGGTACGAACCAATTCGTATTCAGGAGAGCACGATCTTGAGTTACGGGAAGGTTTGAGCGAAATCATATTCAGGAGAGCACGATTCTGAGTTATGAAGAAGTTCATTTATCCTTTAGTAAAAGAAGGAACGGAATCATATTCAGGAGAGCACGATTCTGAGTTATGAGGAAGTTCAGTTGGCCGTTTTTCAGGAGAGCACGATTCTGAAGAATGAAGAAATTTCAGGAACCGAATCATATTCAGGAGAGCACGATTCTGAGTTATGAGGAAGTTCGATTACCCAGTTTCATATTCAGGAAAGCACGATTCTGAAGTATGGAAAAATTCATTTACAACCAAATCATATTCAGGAGAGCACGATTCTGAAATATGAGTATATTCAGTCATCCAGTTTCATATTCAGGAGAGCACGATTCTGAAGTATGAGTATATTCAGTTTCATATTCAGGAGAGCACAATTCTGAAGTTATGAAGAAGTTCGTTTATCCTTTAGTAAAAGAAGGAGCAGAATCATATTCAGGAGAGCACGATTCTGAGTTATGAGGAAGTTCGATTACCCAGTTTCATATTCAGGAAAGCACGATTCTGAAGTATGGAAAAATTCATTTACAACCAAATCATATTCAGGAGAGCACGATTCTGAAATATGAGTATATTCAGTCATCCAGTTTCATATTCAGGAGAGCACGATCCTGAAGTATGAGGAAGTTCAGTTTACCCTTTTCATGTTCAGGAGAGCACGATTCTGAAGCATGAAGAAGTTTATTTATCCTTCAGTAAGAGAAGAATCAGAATCGTATTCCAGGCGCCGACCTTAAATGCGAGAAGATTTATTTATCAGATAAGCAGCAGCCTCTTTATTTGAGTGCTTATCCATTTTTTGCACATAAGTCCCTTCCAACGATAAGTGACAGTTCTCCCTCGAGAAGCTTATCAGGGCAATTCCCATCAAAGTCCATTTATTTTGGCATACAGTCGGTCTTTACCCTGTATATTTGCTACGGAGTTCCGAAAAGTCCGTTTGATCCTGTCACGAGGGGTAGTTTACAGAAGCTTGGATGTTATTCCTTGCTCAATGCTCCAGCATTCTGTAATCGATCTTACAATCGTACGTGATCCAGTTTTATTTTTAGATTCCCCAGTGGAGGCCGTCTCATAGGTACCATCTCCATTCGAGGATCTCGTTCCTTTTCTAAAAGTGACAATTGGTCATTCGCACCAGTTGACTATCATTTTTAGAATTCCCCAGTGATGTACTGTGTCTCAGCGCGTCATTTTCCCCAGTGTGTTTCTTCTCGTGGCGTCTGTCTCGGTGTCGTCATGTTTCGTCAGCATTTTCGCATTCATTATTCCAGCATACGCATCATATCATAGTCATGGCATCATCTGCATTAAGTCGTTCCAGTTTTGTCCATAGCATTGCATATCGTCGCATATAAGGGCAAAATTTTCGGTTATCTATATTTAAATCTCTCCACCACGATTCCACGAGTCTCTGTCACTCAAATCGTCCGGTGTAGCCATTTAAATAGGGGCAACTGTAATACCCCAAATTTTACCCTTTCTTTTTTATTTTTATTTTAAATTCTTATTAACCTAATAAATTAACCTTTTTTTTAGATCTTGTTTTTTTAACTAATAATAATTTAATTAAATTTTTTTATAACTTTACTAATATTTTTTATTAACTTTTTTTTTTCTATTTAGTTTATTTATTTAAAGCTCTTCTTACTAACTTTTAGGATTTAGATTAAAATTTAACTTTTTTTTTTCTTTTCTTCAAGAGTAAATTTTTTATAACCTTTTTTTAAATTAATTTCTAACACATTTTTTAATCAAATTCTAATATTTTTTTTAAAAATAAAAATCTAACTTCTTTTTAAAATTAAATCTTTTTTCTAACTTTTTTTAAATCTTTTTCTAACTCCTCTTTAAAGTTAAATCTTTTTCTATCTTTTTTAAAATTAAATCTTTTTTTTTCTAACTATTTTTAAAGCTAAATCTTGTTTTCTAACTTTAAATCTTTTTTTTCTAACTTTTTAAAATTAAATTTTTTTTTTCTAACTTTTTTAAAATTAAATATTTTTTTCTAACCTTTTTAAAACTAAATTTTTTTTTTCTAACTTTTTTAAAATTAAATCTTTTTTTCTCTAACTTCTTTTTAAAATTAAATCTTTTTTTCCTCTAAATTCTTTTTTAAAATTAAATCTTTTTTTTTTCTAACTATTTTAAAAATTAAATCTCACCTTTGTCACTTTTTTTGTTCTTTATTATTTTTACTCTAAATTTTTCTATCTTTCATTAAAAAAATAACAAAAATAGTTTTTTATTATTATTTAATTATTATTTTCGTATTTTAATTAAATCATTTTTTAAAATATTATTTTTTTCACTTTTTTCTAAATTATTCATAAAAATATCCAAAAAATCATAAAATAAAAAAATATTGAAAAATTTTGTTCCTTTTATAATATTTTTTATTTTAGGAATCAATAGGATTATTAGTTTTTATTTTAAGTTTATTTTAATTATTTTAAATTATTTAAATTTTATTTTTTCTTAACTAATTATTTAGTTTGGGCTTTAAAATGGGCTTTAGGGACATTATTGACAATTTGGTGTTAACCCTAATTTGTTCCCTATATATACATGTGTTACCTTGTTGGAAAGGAGGAGAGAATGAAAAAAACCTAAGAGGGGTCAGAAGGTTTTCTTCAGAAAAGAGGAGAGAGAAAGGGAGAAACAAAGGAGATCCCCAGAGAAGAAAGACGGTCGTTCCCACACCTCGTCAGAAGGATTGGAGCTCTCTAGTGTTCCCTTATTCAAACCTTTTTCACATTTACCGAAGCAAACCTCCGCTTCGTAGGTTAAATTACTAAACCTTTTGCCTTTTCATGTTTATGTGCATATTTTGCCATGTTAATGTGTTTAGGTCCGTTAAATTATTAAACCTTTTGCTTTTTCATGTTCATGTGCATATTTTGCAATGTTAATCTCCATGTGTGTTTAGGTCCGTAGATTTTAATATCAAAACCCTTTTTTAACAAAACCTTTTTTTTAAATCAAAACCCTTTTTTTTTTATTATTAAAACCCTTTTTTAGTAAGACCTTTTTTAAAAACTGAAAAGCCTTTTTTTTTTTCTCCAAAAAAAACCTTTTTGTTCCCGTAAACATTTTTTCCCAAAAAAAAATCTTTTTTGTTCCCGTAAACATTTTTTCCCAAAAAAAAACCTTTTTTTTATTCCCAAAAATCTTTTTTGTTCCCGTAAACATTTTTTCCCAAAAAAACCTTTTTTGTTCCCGTAAACATTTTTTTCCAAAAAAACCTTTTGTTCCCAAAAACATTTTTTTTGTATATATAATTTAAACTTAATTTTTTTTTATAATTTTAACTTAAATATGTTTTATTAAAAAATTAAAACCTTTTTTATAATTAAAATATTAAAAAATTAAAACCTTTTCGTAAGGAACTCCTTATGTTTGCCGTGTCATTTTGTGTACCTTTTATTTTCTTTATTCCTGCATTTCATTTGCATGCTTGAGGTTGAGATGTGCTTGTGGTGGCCACAGCCCCACACTATTTTCCTCCCTCACTTCATTCTAAGTGTCATTACATATTTTCATATTCTTCATGTTTTCAGAAATGTTTCTTTGTTTCTTTATGCCCTCTGCCTTTATTACTTTTCCTATTTTTGTACCTTAATTATTCCTCCATATAATGATTTGTCATATTTTCACATTTTTTTTACAGTTTTATCCTTCCGAAGGATTAGGTCCAGCCTTTTGGCCGCCGAGTCAATAGCCTTACCCCTTTAATGGATTAAACCCTGTTTAGCCTAGGTGTCCCGCCGTGGGCAAAATTGCTTTTATCCTAGTGTTATGCCAAAAGGGTCGCCGCACTCATTTTAGGGTTTCCCGCCGCGGAATCCCTAACCTAACCCTAATTCACTTAACAATTTACAACATAGATATTGGAGTTTCTACACTCCGCGTAAGCGTGTCCCTAAGATACGTTTATTCCCCATTGAGACCTTGACCACGGTCAAGAAGTCTCTAACCTCCCTTTTGAGGGGAACTACGATTACTCTGATTCCACTCCCGTAAGGATACGTAGGCACAAGATGCGATGTCTTGCCGAGTAAACTTAGAATTAACCCCTTAGGTCTTTTTTTCTCACTTTTAATCTTTGTACATATACCTTAAGCAAATAAATAAAGCAAATAGTAAACATCTGAACAAAAGGTTCCTGTAGAGTACTACAGAAGTTTAGGGTGCTAGTACCTTCCCTAAATTTAACCAACCCCCGAACCCTAGATCTTTCCCCGCATTGTGTTTACGATGCAAAATAGGTTTTCCCTTTTTGACCTTTTCCTTCGGATAAATCAAAGAGCGGTTGTGAATTGAATTGCGATTCAAACTCATTAATAGTTTGATATCCTATTTCCACCGCAACACTATTACTATGTTTATTTTTATAATTATTATTATAGTTATTATTGTTATTAATAACATATGTTTGCGATATAATATATATTTTCCTTAATAGTAGACTATTTTTTATTTTCAAATTCACCGTCCTTAGGATAGTTCAGCTATTAGGACCGTGCAAGCTTTTGAGAATCACATCGTTGTCTTTAAGAATGACATCCAGAGACGCAACTTTGAGGCTCTCTCTCAAAGAGACTTTGTTGTGTCAATCTATCCTAACGGTCCTACCATGACTACCCTTAGCATTCGGGACAATATTGTCTGTCTTTTAAACCAAATTGGCTGGAATGATTTTGCTATTACTAGGAAATTCAGCACTTACCATAATCTGACTTTGGAATTTCTTAGCTCTCTTTATTATTAGCCCACTCGTGGACATGTTTTCGGCCGTGGATTAGCCACTTTCTGGCTGTTTGGTAACAAGTACCATTTCACCTATTATGAGATGGCTGAATTATTAGGACTTCCTAATGATCCAGATGCTGTCACAAAAACTCCTGAAGATGCTTTCACAGGTTATGATCTTGAACAATTCTGGGGTACCATAATTGGAAATTATCACCCTGAGCTCGATGAAATGTTCTCGGAGAGCATCCACAATCCTGGTATTCGTTACTTTCACGAGATTTTAGCTCGCAACCTTTTTGGTAAGGAAGAGAATATTAATATTGTGTCTAGAGATGAGTTGTACATCATGTTTTGTGCTTCCCAAGGGAGACTAGTCAATGCTGCCCCATTCATGCTTGCTAATTTCCTTAAGATGGCCCGAGATTCCTTTCACCCTATTATCATAGAAGGCTTGGTCACAGTGATTGTTGATGCCATCGACATGTGTTACCATTTGAACCATTACGTTATTTTTGGCGTTATTTGCCCAATGAACATGAATTTATGTTTCAACCATGGCATAATTGCAAATCTAGGCCCTGTGGAATTTGAATTGCTTATTAACAATTTTGTGGTCCATGCCTTTACCATGCCTAACCATGATAGGACAAGTGTTCACAATAAGGATAATTGGTTGTATAACTTAGAAGTTTTGAATGAGAATTTTACCCTACCAGATTCTCCTTAGCCTTATGAGCATATGGACACTAGCTCATTTCCTACTGTCACCCATGGTTCAGCCACTGACCTACAGTACCCTCATAATCCTACCATCGTTGTGCTTGATGTCATCATTTCTATCCAAAGTGAAGTGGACTACCTTCATTCTGAAATTAAATCTCTTAGGTTGGACTATATTAGCTTGATGGACGTCGTGACTGAGCAGTTTGATCACCTTTATCAGACTGTTTACTCGATAACGCGCCACGGCATATGAGTATGAAGTTGTTCTTTTTTATTATTTATTTACCTTTTGTTTTTAGGATAGTTTCCATTCCATGTATCAGTTTTTTCCCTTTCCCGTACTGTTGTTTTAATTCACTATTATGCCTTCGGAATGTCGACGAGTAATTATACCGTTCTCAAATCTTCGATCAATGCAAATTCCCCTTTTCTTTAGTGTTTTATATTTCATATTTGCAATTAATATATGTTGACTCTGATAGAAAACAAGAAAAACCCAAAAAAAAATACTCTTCAGTTGCATTCTGATGTGCCAGAATCAGAATTCCCTCGCCTTAAGCAAATGGCGCTCGCCATTGCCTAAAGGCGGGAAATTCAAATTTTGCATGCGTTTTGAAGTACATTTTCCCATAAATACACCCTTTTCACCTTCCAATGCATCATAACCACCCTATTAACTCCTCATTAACATACCATAACTTCCTAACCACCCAAATTCCTTGAGTTATCCCTATTTAAACCCTTCAATTCATCACTTTTTATCATCACTACCAACCCCACTCTCCCTTTTTCAAAATCACTCTAGCATTCTTTGTTTTTTAAAGCTTTTTCCCACCAATGGAAGCCAATCAAGAGATTGACTACATGGGTATCGAGTTCCCCGAGGGAGAAATCAGAAACACTCAGCACACGAACTATCATCGAGTTTTCAAAAGATCTGTTGATGCAACAAGGTATCCTGACCCAGAAGCTCTTCGTTCCCTAGGTCTCATACAAAGCGTCTCTTGGATGCTGAGATATCTAAGTATGACTCGCTTTTTCTCTATGTCTAATAACACATGTGTTAGGTTAACTTATGAATTTCTTAGTTTGCTCCACTATGTCCATGACCTTTCCCGTACCATCGGAACTATTCATTTTTGGATGTTTAACGGAGATTACTCGCTGTCCCATGAGCGTATTAGAGAGATTTTTAGTTTTCCCACTGCTGAGGGACTTGCCACCATGCACACCTTGAGAGTGAGTGGCATGTCAGTGCTTTTGAATTTTGGCGAAACATTACCAACATCACCACTGACCGATGGGAAGGCCTTAAGGCCACCACCATCCATAACCAGGCAATCCGTTACTTAAACCATATCCTTGCTTCCACCATATTTGGACACAAGAACACAGGGAATGTGAACTTTAAATATCTATTCTTTATTCACTGTGCTCTCCACCAAGCCCCAGTGGATCCTACACCATTCCTTCTAGCCCACCTTATTAGTGTTTCGAATAGAGCCGGTGGATCCATCTGTGTCGGCGACATCATTACCGCCATAGCTAACTCTCTAGATTTAGAGCCTGCTTTAGAAAATGTCGACAGTACCCCTTGTCTTTTTATTGATCTTGATTATTGTCGTAATTGAAGGTGTGAAAAATACACAAGAAAGGGGGGGTTTGAATTGGGTATTTGCCCCATTAATACTTTTTCTATTTTCTTCACTTGTTGCTTTCTACAGAGTTCTTTAAGATGCATTGCGGAAGCATATATAATAAAGTATAAGACAAGTAAAGAACATGTGATATATCCTGGTTCACTTGAGCAACTCTCAAGCTAATCTAGTTCACCATACAAAGGTGATTTCTCCTCACTCAAGCAAGGACTTAATCCACTATAACCAAACTGATTACAGTTGCACAAGCTAATTGCAGGTGACTAACAAATAGAAATGACACGTTCAGGGATCCCTTAGGATATAACGTTCATTGACACCTAATAGAATCCAATCAATTAAGATCTCCTATTAGTTACCACAAATGACAACTGTCACTTGTCATCTCAAGTATTCTTATCTTCACAAGATCACTTGAGGAGCCACTAATTCTAAAATGAATTTGTGTTGCCGGAGATTACATGAGTGCTTCTTGTCAAGCAGATTACTCATAATTAAGTATATAGCAAGTATTGAGCAACAACTCCTTGCCTCCTAATACAGAAACTAATATAAAGATAAATCTCTATGAGATTATAAGAACATTAGTTTCCATATGATTAAAAGCTTTTCTTATGTGAGCACTAAGGCTTCTTTTCATTAAGCTTTTCTTTATCAGCTCCAGCTGCGTTACTCACTCAATAACAGCAGCAACAGCAACATTGGAAATAATCAAATGATCTTCTTTTATAGTGCAGCTTTGTGGGGGTAGAAATGTCACCTCTAATTCCAACGGATATATCCCAACGGATAGAATAAGCTCACGTGTTGGAACAGTGACTTTTGCTTGTAACTTTAATATCTCAACATTGGAAACCATGCTTATGAATAGTACCAACGTCTTTGTCATAGTGAGATGTTTGCATGCGTTGTACTGTAGTCTTCTTGACTTGATTCTTCTGATGATTCATCTGATGAGTAGTTCAGCAACTACTATGGTATGAAAGCTTCAACATCAGAGTTGTTTAAGCACATGTTTATCAGATTTAATAGCAGCAACTTATCTGATGAGTAATACGCCTCTGTCTGGATGAATCTTCTTCTGACACAATCTTCAACTTCAAAATACATTCTTCAGCATTCCAAGATCTAAGTTTCCTCTGAAACAGTCTTGAGAATCTTCATGACTGATTTCTTCAGAAATCATGTCTTCAGAAACTTCAGAATCTTGATCTTCAGAACACGTCTTTAGAGTCTTTCTGCACTTGGTCTTCAGAGCCTTCAGCCTTCAGAACTTCAAGTCATCAGAGTCTTCAGAGTAGTTCTTCAGATGACTATATCTTCAGAGTCTTCAGAGTCTTGATCTTTAGAACCCTTAAGTCTTCAGTGTCTTTCTGCACTTGGTCTTCAGAGCCTTCATCCTTCAGAACTTCAAGTCATCAGATTCTCCAGCACTTAGTTCTTCAGAGGACTCACTCTTTAGAGATGCTTGTTAGCATCCAGATTAGATGCACTTCTCAGAACAGAATCCACAGGAGTATTGTGTAGCGGTAAAAATCGTGAGTGTAAGTTATTGACTAACTTAACTCAAAGAAAACAAGAGTCGCCACCGCACTTTTATTTTATCCAAATAAAGGAAAGGAAAAAGAGCGAACAAAACCAAAGAGTTCTAAAATAAGAACACGAGACAGAGATCGGGGTAAGGGGGTTGGTTACGCAATGGGAAGGTGTTAGCACCCAAAACGTCTATAGTACTCTATAGGAGCCCTTTGAAATATTTACGCTTTTTGGTTTGAAAATGGTTTGTTTGAAAAGAGATTGGGGAGATGAGAAGAGAATATTTTTTTAGATTTTTGTGTTTGGAGAGACTTATCGTCTCATGCCTACGTACCCATAAAGTGCAATATGGAATCAAAACCCCGTAGTTCGTGGTACAAATGACAAAATTTTGTTGGTTTTGATTGATTTTAGATGTTCAAACAAGTCGTCATTTCAAGGAGAAAACTGCGACTATCCACCCACGAGTATTAAGACAACATCTGCGTCACATAAAGATGGAGGATTTGCTTGGATTATCAACAAGACTATCACTCAACATCAACGTGGAAAATGTCAAAGTCTTAATAATATGGGGAATAGGAGATTTACATCTCAACTATAGAAATGAATCATGTCTAAACTTTATGAAAAGTTTTAAAGTGAAAAAGTGCATAAAGGCACAAAAAGAGTTGATGAGTTTTTGTATTTTTTATGTCTTTTGAAATTGGTCAAAGCATGATTAACATTGATTGACTTTTATTAAGAAAAACAAAGTTTAAAAATCACTTGACGAAAGTCAAGGTTTTATTGCGAAAGCGGTTTTGAAGTTTGAAACCAAGAAGGTTTTGAAAGAGGGAGAAAGTTTTGAAAATTTAAGAAGGGGAGGAGATGAAGTGACTATCCTAAAAAACAAAATAAGAGCTAGAGATAGGAAAGATCTAACCGACTTGTAGCATACTCCAAAGCGAGCAAAAAGAATTCCATCCGATTTAAAGCATAAGCCAAGGATCGAGCCAAATAAAGGCTAAGATTCAAAATACTCCAAGCATAGGGAAGAAAGTCCTAATCCTAAGTCCAAAATGTCCATGAAGTCCAAGGTCTAAGAATGGTCCAAGAGTATAGCCACAAAATTAATAGCACCAAATTTTTTAGATGTTTTATCCTTTATTAGTGTTTTGAACAAAGTATGGTCCAAGTGGACAAAAGAAAAAATGACATAAACATAAACAAAGATATGGTATGTAATGATAAAATGGAAGCATAAAAGTAAAAAAAATAAAGAGTAAGAAGAGAATATAAACAAAATTAAACAAGGATATTGTTAGTGAATTAGTGGTTAGTGGTTAGAACATATGATCAATGATGATTAATTCTTGCACTTAGACCAAGATTAATGAAAATTCATTAGAGGATTGATAGAATCAAAGCCTCCTAACAATGATTTTCATAGGTATTGGAGTTAAGACAAGCAACTAAACATACTTGGACTTTTAAACGTAAGTTTGAGCCACGAATGATCATTTTCCGATTAAGGGACAATTTAGCGCTATGTTAAGCAATCGTAATCGGGTTTATGTAGAAACCACGACTATCTGAGGCCGGTCAATAAAATGTTAGTGTTAATACATGTTAGAGAAGTGATATGTAAATCACTCTCCTAAAACATGCCACACAAAAAGAAAAGAGGTAATGATCTCATCATAATCAAGATTTTTAATTAATTAATCAAAGGTAATCTATCACTATTCCAAAGTAAGGAGAATTATCTCAATGATTATTCGTCCATAGTTTTGAAATAATGAAGATTAATCAACCTTGATAATCAACAATCTATGATCCATAGATTTCATCGATCAAAAATAAAAAGAAGAAAAAAAAGAAAATGAAATCACAATTTGAATCTCGAATCGATTAAATTATCATCAATATCAATCACCTCTCTTGGTGGATAAAATCAACACCCAAAGTCCATTGATATTGATGAAATCTTATCAACATCAAGATCCAAAACAATCAACACTTAATCAAAATATTTTTAAATAATTTTTTTTAAAAGCTTTTTCAGAAATGAAATTAAAATACAAATGTAATAATAAAAGAAAAATGTGGAAAAATCCACATAGTTAAGAAATGAAAAAAAGAAAATAAAAATAAACAATTAAAAAGAAAAGTAATATTGAAAAGCAGAAAGAGAAAACGAAACAGAGTTATCTTCTTCTTCTAGCTCTCACACGCGAAAACATTCACGGCCATGGATGCTAGCTTAAATCACAACGGCGGGATGCAAAATTAACACGGTTGCAATCGAAATCAAGAGCTCTTCACAATGGTACCAACAATTCAGAGAATCACAACAAAAGATAACGGATCGAAAATGACGGTGAAGCTCAATCTACCTTCAAACTCAGGTAAGAAATCAATCCAAACTTCTTCTTGCTTCTCTTCTTCTTCTGAACGAATCTCTGGTTGAATTGATCTGTGTTTGAGGTTGATTTGAAGTTAATTTGGTGGAATGAAGTATGAGAAGAGAGTGAACGAAGGTTTTTCTGGTAGTGAGGAATTGAGGAAGAAAATCAGCAGAGATTTTTTGGCTTGAAAAGCTTGAGGAATAGAGTGAGGGATGAATTCTATTTATAGATGAGAATGAGTGAAAAATGATTTGCAGTTTGTGAGAATTTTCTGCCGTTTTGAAGTAGGTGTGTTGTGCGTGATATTTTTTTGCTGGTATTTGACATGTCGTTTTGCAATTTTTCTCTTTGTAGCTCATTTAAGTGACATGGATAGCTTGTGGGGTCAGCTGATATTATATTCACATGGCTTGCAATATGGCTTGGATAAGTGACAAATTGTTTTCTCAGCTCAACCTCAATTTCGAGCCGTTTTCGCTCTGCTTCATCTAATCGAGAACGTTGGTCATTAATGATTTTCTTCAACTGAGGTGCATGATACTTGAGTTCCAGGTGCACCTTATGAGCATATTCCACATAAGTCTCATGAAATAGTTTGAAATACTGATGCAATGTTGATCGGCCTTCAATTGAATCAGCTGCAACTGAGCGTAGACTTTGAGAGGCCCAAGGAACAAGTACCTCCTTAGGCTCACTAAGCAGTTCTTTGCTAATTAAATTGTAGAGAAAACTAACTGCACGACCCTCACATTCAGCACTGCGACCAACTGAATCTCCGTTTCCACTCTGACCTACTCTTTGCAAAGGTCCCTGCAAGACGAGAGATGCGTCAAATACTAAATAAGCATGAGATCTTAGCAAAGATAAGCTGTCTCCTTCATTTTCTTGGTTCTGTAACTCAGGAAATGTTGCTTCTAGCCAGGAGATTGCCAACTTTGAATTACTAGCCGCCACAGAGTTGGCTGACATTAGCCCAAATGTATGTGCGTCATTGTATATGTCTAATAAAGATTCACATTTGAATAGACTTCCAAATGGAACAACAGGGCAAATTACATAGATAGACCCGTCACTGAATGCAACAAAAACACTGAACCTGTCCCACAAATGGTCTCCCCCAAAAGAAAAAACCGACTAGACATATTGATGAGGCAGTTCTGGATCTACCATGAACTGCAGGCTGTAAATAGTATTCTTGCTCTGGTTGCAAAGGATCCACGGCCAGATTGAAAAGCCTAAAAACCGAGTCAGAGGAAAGGACTCCCAAATGAGTATCACTGTAAGGGTGCCATGACGCTTCCAATAGACGAATATCATTGTTTCCAAGGGAATGTGTCTGAGAACCAACAGCAATGGTCCTGCAAATCAAATTTACATCCGTCTTGGATGTGCGTCCATAGAGATACATAACACAGAGTCTTTCAGAACCAAAAAGAAGTATCGCTGTTCCATTCCTATTGATGGAGATTTTGTGCACATCAAAGTCGAGAACAACATCTGTTTGCAACACCTTAGAGGGAGAAGCGGCAAGAACGGAAGTAGGATCAGGATCAATCTTGAGACATTGCTCATAAGCATTAATTGCTAGAGCAATATCACCAGCATCTCTATAAAGAACTCCTAGGTTATCGTATGCCTCTGCGTATGTCGGATTTGCAATGATGGCTTTCTCGATCATACTTGCAGCGGCATCTATCTTACCCTGGACAGTGTAGACAACACCGAGGTTATAATATGCTGGAGCATAGTGTGAATCTACTTTTAGA
Source organism: Lathyrus sativus (assembly GCA_963859935.3). NCBI lineage: Eukaryota > Viridiplantae > Streptophyta > Magnoliopsida > Fabales > Fabaceae > Lathyrus > Lathyrus sativus. Next base: position 665,323,906 of record OZ012740.1, read on the forward strand.
GCTTCAAAATATTTTTTGAATTCCCTCCTGAGTGTTTCCTGTAAGCTTTACAAAAATAACCCTTGGTTCACCTGAGAAACTATGTAATTATGGGGCTAACAGCCAAGTTGTTGCACATAAACCAGAGGAAATGACCTTATCAAACATTCAGAGGACCTGCATTTACTGGTTTCTGATGAAATCTTGCAATTGGCATCCCATCCGTATCATCTTTTGATATGACTCAGCTGCCTCCATCAACCGACCTTCTTCTTTATCAGCTGCAGTGGAATCGAGCCACAGATTGACAACAGCATCGCTACCACCAGTTGCAAGCAGCTCTGTTTTACTGCCTACAGCCAAGGCCCAAACCTTGTCTGTCTTGGCATCATGTTTGGTTTGCAAAGTTGTCTTGTTATCTTGATCAACAGTTGCACGTGTTGATGGACTTTTCGTTTTATCATCAACATTGTTTTTGTAAGGCGAATCAATCACTAATAATGGGCGGTTAGATGCTGTTCCAGAATCTGCGTATGGTATGTTGTCCAAGTCGGCATCACTATATACTTTCAGTAGGGTACGGACCGGTGTTGCAAGCCGGGCTCGGTGATGACTGATAACTCTAAGAAGATCCAATAGTATAGTCTCCTTAACACACAAATATTCTTCAAAATGTGAGGTCTTGACAAAACAAGAAATCAGAATCATAAGAGCCTGGTTTTCAGGGTTTATATTGTCCAAAAACACTCTCCTGTGCAACTTCTGCTGCTCAACCTGAGGATTTTTGGCTAATACTTTCCGCATGTCAGCAACAATGTTATTGATCTTATTTACATCCAAATGACTAATGGCTAGATGAGTTTTGATTCTCCAATGTGTTTTTTGAGTGAGGTTTCGCACAACGTTCACTGTAAATTTGTGGTTTGGAATGTGTACAGCTTCACGATCTTCGCCTCGTATAACTGTTGGGGACCACCAGCCAACATGCTCAACAGTGCCAGAAACCTCACATCCATCAATCTTTGTTTGAATCCATTCATTTACCACAAAAGGCCGAGTTGCGTGAATCATCACGCTTGAAAGGAAGTTTGTAAATATCTCACGACCAGCAAGAGTCAACAAAACTGTCCCAAAACCTCCTGCAGTCACCCATCTCTGGGTAGAGAAGCCCAGCGATTCCATAAATAATGAAAAGGCAGCAATCCATACAGCAGAATAAACAGCTTTGCCTGCAAATTGGAACCCCATATAAACAAACTGATGCTTCATACTCCTCCTTGCTCTCAGTAACAGAATTGTAATCAAAAGTGATCTCCTCACCATGTTGAATTTTACGAACACTATAAATACCAATTTGATACTGACCATCAACAGCAGTGACTTTGGCTTCACAATTGGGTCGGCAAGAATGACATATTCGACTGGCATAATTAGCCTTGTGCATGGCATCAACGACAACTAGGTCATACCCGTCCGCATCACCCTTTGGTCTCTCAAGGTAGATGTTATAGAACTCTGGTGCTGGATCTTTCTTTCTTTAGTTTGTTGATTGTAGTCCTTAACAAGCAGTCATGGGGTGGAGGAAAAGGAAGTGTTGGGTCTGCAGTTGAGGAATAAAATACAATCAGAACTGTGAAGGCGTCCAGGAAAAATATCGGACTGCCACTGGTAAGCAGCGCAGCACGACTCAAGGAATGGCGAGGATATGCTTGTTTGTCTGGAGTGGCATATGATGTCAATACTGGATACACAACACGATGAAGGGAACTCGGTTCCAAAGCACTAAACAGGCATTGAAGATAGATGCGATAGTCAGGATGAACACCTTCTTCGTGGAAGCGAAGAAGAGGGTTTCGAAGGAGAGCAAAGATTAGGCGTGGTAGGGGCTGCAATTGAGGACATTGAGAGAAGGCAACATCAATCTGAGATCTGGTTGAACTTCCATTACTATACTGAACAAGTTTATAAGCATCATTGTACTGAGCTGCAAGGATCACTAGCCATTCTTGAAGCAAAAGTCTACCCTCCCGAACTCCTTCCTCCAAAGAGGCGAGTATAACCTTGTGCACGAGCAAAGATAGAACAACTTCAGGATCACAGCTGTCGTAAAGTTCGTGAATGTCTTGAGCAACGCCAAACTGCACTGTTCGGATCCTTAGCCAGCGTTGAAGGGAGTGATGCTTTGTTCTGCTTGTAGATACCCCTCCTGAACTGGAAAGCTCCTGAGGAGGAACTACAACTGAGTACTGGAATGCAATCTGGAGTGTAGGAACATCTGATTTACTTCTCGAAAACCCAATGTTGTTCTCGAACACAAAGTCATAAGCATATGTAGCATATGAATCACAGCATATTACGTGTTGAACATTTTCATACTGTGGATCTGGAAAGAAGTGACCATAAGAATTTCCAGGATTAAATTCAGTTGAGGTCCTTAAGCGCAAGACACAACCAAAAGCATATGGCCTACTCAGCATTCGATACATATCCTGAGGCAAAGTTGAATCTTCGGTACTTGTTTAAAAAAATAAGGAGCCTCCACTTTCAATACTCAGAAATTTTAGGGATGCCAAATCAGTATACTCATTTGTTACAGCAAATATGTCAACACATACACCAACTTGAACAGCAATAGCAGCCAAATCTTTATAAAAAGGTGTCTGCTCTGGGAGTAAAGCACGGTCCGCATCCTCCCCTTTGCTTGCATATTGCTCACCATATCGTCTCGTGTCCAATTGTCCAGCTCCATAATCAGGAGGACCAGACAAGAAGGCAAAGATTCTAGCTAATGCAAAAGTGTTTCCATATTCAGATCCAAGGTAGCTGCAGAGGGCTTCCATTGACACCCCAAAACCCCGCCCACCTAGCAGAACACCATCCATTCCTTGACCTGCTCCAGTGGTTCTCTCCCATGAAGTTGTTGGCCTAAGTGTTTCAAGTGTGGATGCAATACGGTCCTTACAGGTATCCACAGGAGCCAGAAACTGTAACAAAGGCATGACATCTTCAAGCTCAATTGCTAAGGTTCCCTCTGCATCAGGAGGAATGAAAACATTTTTCACAACAGGTATTGGACCTTGAACATCATACAGTCCTAGTTTGTGGCTGAAGGTAGCAAGCCCAAAAAGTGAACCGGGAGCAAGAGCTTCCAAAGCTGCCAGCAATGCACTTTTAGTGAGTTCCAGAAATTCCTCTGAAGATGACAAGTCAACAGCAGCAACATAAACAGGGCATGCTTGCAATGCAGCATCATCGGATTCTTCTTGCGGAGGTAATTCGAGATCTACGAAAGAGGACATCATCTCTGCGCAAGATTGAGGTCGAGAATAGCGTTCGATCGCGTCGGAAGAGAGACCATTAAGGTTTCCGCAAAGGGAGCAAGACCATGACCATTGTTCAAGTTCACAGTAGGTGTTGAAGTAAGCCCAGCAATTCTCGCACCGGGGTAAAAGGTCACCGCCGGATCCGTATGCCGGAGGTTGGCCGTTTTCATCGGTGGCGGCGAATGGCGCGACGGTTACTCCCCATAGGAGGCCGGAGCCCTCGCGTGCGTCTGCGAGAATTGGGAACCGTGACACTGTGGCCCTTACCGCCATGTTGTTTTCACTTCCGATTCTCACTCTTCACACCTGATAAAAAATGAACACAACTACTCATGTACCAGGACATTACTTGCACCTTCCATTTTGATCTTTGACGTAATTCCCTGGATTTCTGGACCAAACTTCTCATAGAACACACAGCGGGTAATTCACAGTTGAAGCAAACCCTTGATAGTTTGACCAAGATGAGGTCAAACGTCCATCTGATTTAAACTTGAATGAATGTCCTAGCCATTAATCTCCTTGCAAAATCCTAAACACACAGAGAAGAAGAAGAAACAAACAAAATTGAAAAATATTTTTAGTATTTTGATTAGATGTTAGTAAACAGAAACAAACATAAAGCAAGTAAGAAACCCATAAGGGTGCGAAAGCTAAAAAATATAACCTTATTTGTGGAATGATATGAAATGTGGGATCTTAGGGGTAAAAATTAGGGTATTACAGCTGCCCCTATTTAAGATTCTTCTATCCGGAGATATGAAGATTGACATCTTTGTCTCGACTAGATAGAAGAGACTTAAATATAACAATTAACCCAATTTTTAGCCCTAAGAGACCACAAAATGATATGATTATGCTAATGATATGCGAACATAAAACTTCTGTGGGGAAATAATGCCACAGGAGACAAACAAAAGCTCGGGAGAAAAAGAGAGACTCCACATGAGAAAACAAAAGAGCAAGATCTTATTCCGATAAGGAAAAGGAAACGACTTAATGGGGAAAGAGATACCAACCGCCAGTTACTGGGTGAAGATATTCGAACCGAAGAGAACAGGTAAAACACTTTCTACTGGTTACTGAGTAGAAAATAAGTGCAAAAGCACAAGAGAATTGTTATCTACCAGTTACTGGGTAGAAAACAAAGAAATGTATTACTTATTACCAATTACTGGATAAAAAGTAATCCACTCGTTGAGATATAATCAACTACCTGTTACTGGGTAGGAAAAGAAATAACGCCAACTACTGGTTACTGAGTAGTTTAGCGAGATTAATAAACTTGAATGAAAGGGGTTACCAACTATCGGTTACTGGATAGGGTAAACAACATGTCAACTACCTGTTACTGGGTAGGACGGACTCGACTACCTGTTACTGGGTAGGAGAAAAAGATAAAGGTCAACTACCTGACACTGGGTAGGACAAACATGCTCGCCTACCTGTTACTGGGTAGGGGAAAGAGATATATCATCAGCTACTTGTTACTGAGCAGCTCCAAACACAAAACAAACTTCTCAAATAAAGAGACAACCATTTGTTGGAAAAAGATATTAACAACTCTGTCGGGGATCTTTAGAAGAGATACGAGCAGGTTGAACCATGCAATAGAATTCTTATCGGGAGTTATTCCACAGAAATTCCAATTGACAGAAAAGCTGATCAGATAAGGATCCATCACTTCACAATAAACTTCTCTGTTGAGGATGAGCCAGAGAAATGTTATTTATTGCGATGGTAAATTTCTGGAGATTACACAAGCTGCTCAAATAAAGAGGCTTCCACATGAAGTTGCATAAGTAATTACCAAGAAAGTGTTATCAAAACACTACTGGGAAAATCAAATCTTCACCTTCTATTGGGGATCAATAACAGATTCCTGCTGAGGAAAATAAATCCTCAAAAATACCTTCTCGTCATCCCGGTTTCACAGCCCAGGGAAAACTAAAGTAACTGCTGCAAGAGACCAAAGTTCAATCCAGGAACAAACTGGAAAGAAACGGTCAAACAAGACTCGACCCAATGAGGAAATAACTCAACTGGGGAACAATTCCATCCAGATAAAAGTCGGGGATGAAAGCTAAACAAAACATCTTCCACGAGGCATAAACTCAGTGGGGAATTAAAAATGACAGGTATTTTCTGCTTAGGGGTCGACACTCTAATGAAGAGAGGACACACGTATTCTGCGAGATAACAACATCGGGAAAAGAGAAATACCAACAAAAAATGCAGGATGCGCAATGCAACAAAGTCATGCTATGCTCAATCAAAATGAATGCGCATGCAATGAGTATGGATATGCTGATAAATCAGACAAAAAGGGCAAACAGAAGGTGAACAAAACACCACAACACCACTTGAAATACTCGGCTAATCTCTGCGAGTTAGAGATATCATTGGAGATTGTGCTGGGGATCAGCAACATAAAATCTGCAAGAGATACACAAGAGCCATCAAAGGAAAATAAATCCTACCACAAGGCTTAAATCTCGCTTGAATAAATGGAAATATTGCTTGGGGAAAAGACCCCAAAGATCAATCTTCAACCATTAATAATTCAACAATATGAACTCCGCTTTGAGAAGAAAACTGTTGGAGAAAAACATAGCAACACAAATCTTCCAACCCTGCCAGGGGAATAAGAAGTTAACATCATAGCAAAAAGTCAAACTGTGGGGGATTTTAAATCAACACACAATCACAAGGTGAGTGACAACCCGACAGGTGACTACTATGTCAACACTTCTCAACATTGCTCTCTACTTGGGGTATAATCCAAAGCAAATGTGCATAACCTCCGCTAGGAATCATCAAAGACAAATCTCCGCTTGGGCAAAAACATCAAGAAGAAGTGGTCTTCAAATTTCTCAACTGTCCGATCATTTGAATCAAGACTTTGCTGTGGAAAACCGTTCAACACTCGTCTGGTTTATCCAAAGAAACAAAACTCTGCTAAGGGAATATCAGCAAACTATACTGAAGAGACCTCAATATAGCTCAAATGGGGAAACATCAACACAACTCTACTGGGGAGCTGCCAATAAATTCTACCAGAGAGGCAAGAAAGAACCCTACTGAAGAGAACACTTACGCTTTTCGCTTCAAGATTCTACCATTCTTGGGATTACTGTTGATATTCTTTCTTTTATTTTCACAAATCAAAGAAAAATGTTTTTATAATTTTCAAAATTTAAATCAATTATTCACATTTGTTTCAAAAATCATCATCAAAAATAAAATGAAATTCTATAAACAGAAACAAAATAAGAATTGCAAACAAAGGGACAAAGGCCCAAATTCTATTGATAGAATGGTAGTCCGCAAATGGCGTAACTCCATGGATCATTACAAAGTTTGAAAAATGGTAAGTACAATGGAAAGTTCTACATTGAAATACAATGACCATTATTCTCCCTAACAACTTTGAATTCCAACTGTGCTTGAGACTTTAGCGGAGGATATTTGAAGTAAAACCTTTGATAGGAAATATTGCTTTAAACGATCAAGACTGGCCAGATGCAGTTACTTGCCATGATCCCTAACTTTTGCCTAGATTGCCCTCTCGGGTTTTCAATCTACCGGGATGATTATTTCTATTTTTGTCTCTAATTTTTGCCTGGACCGCCCTTTCGGGTTTTCAATCCACCGAGACGCTCATTTTTGCCTAAGCCGCCCTTTCAGGTTTTCAACTTAGCGAGCTGTTCTTTTATTTTTTTAGGCGAAGTATTTCTTGACTGCATCGGCATTCACAGGACGAGTGAACTCTTCTCCATCCATAGTTGTAAGAATTAATGCACCGCCAGAGAAGGCTCTCTTAACAACATATGGGCCTTCATAATTAGGAGTCCACTTGCCCCTAGAATCAGTAGTAAAAGTCGAGATCTTTTTGAGCACGAGGTCACCTTCTCTGAACACACGGGGTCGAACCTTCTTATCAAATGCTTTCTTCATTCTTTGTTGATATAATTGGCCATGACACAAAGCCGTCATTCTTTTCTCTTCAATCAGATTCAACTGGTCGTATCTACTTTGACACCATTCAGCCTCAGCCAATTCAGTTTCCATCAAAACTCTCATGGAAGGGATTTCAACCTCTATTGGGAGCACTGCTTCCATCCCATAAACAAGAGAAAAAGGGGTTGCCCCTGTTGAAGTGCGAACGGATGTACGATACCCATGCAGAGCGAAAGGAAGCATATCATGCCAATCCTTGTATGTAACAACCATCTTTTGAATAATCTTCTTAATGTTCTTATTAGCAGCTTCAACAGCCCCATTCATCTTGGGTCTATAAGGAGAAGAATTATGATGCTCAATCTTAAACTCATCGCATAATTCCTTCATCATCTTGTTATTTAAATTCGACCCATTATCAGTGATGATCTTGCTCGGAACACCATACCGACAGATGATTTGATTCTTGATAAATCGGACCACTACTTGCTTAGTCACATTTGCATATGATGCCGCTTCAACCCATTTGGTAAAATAGTCAATAGCCACCAATATGAAACGGTGTCCGTTCGACGCTTTAGGCTCAATCATTCCAATCATATCAATGCCCCACATTGAAAAAGGCCATGGAGAAGAGATAACATTGAGAGGAGTTGGAGGCACATGAATCTTGTCAGCATAAATCTGACATTTATGGCACTTTTTCACGTATTTACAACAGTCAGATTCCATTGTCAACCAATAGTAACATGCCCTTAACATCTTCTTAGCCATCGCGTGTCCATTGGCGTGGGTGCCAAAGGATCCTTCATGGATTTCTTTCATCAACATATCTGCTTCGTGTCTATCCACGCATCTGAGCAAGATCATGTCATAATTTCTCTTATACATCACATCATCATTCAAGAAGAAACTACCAGCCAATCTTCTCAAAGTTTTCCTATCCTTCTTGGATGCCCCAAGTGGGTACTCTTGATTCTGAAGAAAGCATTTAATATCATAATACCAAGGTTTATCATCAACCACCTCTTCAACTACAAACACATGAGCTGGTCTATCAAGACGCATCACATCAATCTTTGGCACATCATTCCAATGATTTACCACAATCATGGAGGATAAAGTTGCTAAAGCATCTGCCATTTGATTCTCTGCTCTTGGTATATGGTGAAACTCAACTTTATTGAAGAAAGTTGACAACCTTCTTGCATAATCACGATAAGGAATCAAATCAGGTTGACGTGTCTCCCATTTCCCTTTAATCTGATTAATCACTAAAGCTGAATCTCCATACACATCAAGAATCTTGATTCTTAAATCGATAGCTTCTTCCAAGCCCATAATACACGCTTCATACTCAGCCGCATTATTTGTGCAATTGAAAACCAACCTTGCAGTGAAAGGAATATGAGAACCATGAGGAGTAACAATAATTGCACCAATACCTCTGCCATATTCATTAACCGCCCCATCAAAAATCAAACCCCAACGGGATCCAGGCTCAGGTCCTTCTTCATGTAATGGCTCCTCACAATCTTTAACCTTTAGATACATCACATCCTCATCAGGAAAGTCAAACTGAATAGGTTGATAATCATCAATTGGCTGGTGTGCCAAATGATCAGCCAAAACACTTCCTTTTATCGCCTTTTGAGTTCGGTACTCGATATCATATTCTGATAACAACATTTGCCAACGAGCAATCCTCCCAGTTAAAGCAGGCTTTTCAAAGATATACTTGATTGGATCCATTTTAGATATCAACCAAGTTGTACAATTCAACATATACTGACGGAGGCGCTTGGCAGCCCAAGCTAGAGCACAACATGTCTTTTCAAGCATCGTGTACCGAGACTCACAATCAGTGAATTTCTTGCTTAAATAATAAATGGCAAATTCTTTTCTCCCGGATTCATCTTGTTGACCCAGAACGCAACCCATAGACTCTTCTAGCACGGTCAAATACATGATCAAAGGTCTTCCTTCTACGGGAGGAGACAAAATAGGAGGTTCAAGCAGATACTCTTTAATTCTTTCGAAAGCTTTCTGACAATCTTCTGTCCAGACACAACCCTGATCTTTGCGGAGAAGTTTGAAAATCGGTGCACATGTGGCAGTCATATTGGATATAAATCGAGAGATATAGTTCAAACGTCCCAAGAATCCTCTTACTTGTTTTTCTGTTCTGGGTGCAGGCATCTCCTGGATAGCTTTAACTTTACCAGGATCGACTTCAATGCCTTTCTGGCTGACAATAAAGCCTAACAATTTTCCAGAACGAACACCAAAAGTGCATTTATTAGGATTCAGACGGAGCTTAAACTTTCTCAAACGTTGAAACAACTTCAATAAATTTTTAATATGATCTTCTTCAGTCTTCGACTTACAAATCATATCATCCACATAGACCTCAATTTCTTTATGCATCATATCATGGAACAGGGTGGTCATAGCTCTCTGGTACGTTGCACCAGCATTTTTTAAACCGAAGGGCATCACTCTGTAACAGAATGTTCCCCAGGGTGTAATGAATGTTGTTTTTTCCATATCCTCAGGTGCCATCTTTATTTGATTATAACCGGAAAATCCATCCATAAATGAAAAGATATTGAACTTAGCAGTATTATCTACCAACAAATCAATGTGTGGTAGTGGAAAATCATCTTTTGGACTTGCTTTATTCAAATCTCTATAATCAACACACATTCGGACTTTTCCGTCTTTCTTTGGAACAGGCACGATATTGGCCACCCATTGAGGATATTCTACGGTCACAAGAAAACCAGCATCAATCTGCTTTTGAACCTCTTCTTTAATCTTCACTGCCATGTCAGGATGAGTTCTTCTCAATTTCTGCTTCACGGGTGAACATTCAGGCTTTAATGGCAAATGGTGCTCCACAATACCGGTATCAAGACCAGGCATGTCTTGATAGGACCAAGCAAACACGTCAACATATTCTCTAAGAAGCTCTACCATCCTCTTCTTAACATCTGACTGAAGCAGTGCCCCAATCTTGACTTCTTTTTTATCATCATCGGAACCCAGATTAACCAATTCCACCGGCTCTTCATGAGGCTGAATGGCCTTCTCCTCGTGCTCAAGCAATCGAGAAATCTCATCAGGAATTTCTTCAATATCCTCCTCTTCCGCTTCAAACACAGGGAACTCAAAGTTGGGAGGGGGCATATGGTCATTGTTTCCAATGGGTTTAACAATCAATCTGCACAATGATTTTATGTTTGATTTTAGAATATGAACAAAAAAATGAAAATATTATGCAGATAAGAGTGATTATAACATTATTATACTTTTTTTTCGGTTTTTTATGTTACCATTTTTCAGAAGTAAAGCAAAAAAGGAAAACAACATATGGATAAACAGAAAAACATTTTATTGATGATGATAAAAGTTGAAACAAAGCCCTCACAAATTCACTTTCACCTTGGGCAGAGTGAAAGGATTTTTGAAAGAAACAAAAACAAATTACTTTGAAACATGAACAACAGTAGGAACATCAACAGCGATCCAATTCTGGCATATCAATCCACGTGTCACAAAGTTGGGCATTTCTTCCTCTTGGTCATCTTCAAGAATTGCAGCTGTAGAATGATCTTTGCAATGGATGAACCCAGCACTTCGAAAGACTTCATGAATACTCTTCAGCTCTTTTTGGGTTGAACCAGATGTAAAACCCAAACCAGCTCTATCTTTTTTCTCAGCAACTTCAATGATTTGACCCCATCCATCAGCTTGGCCATTATCCACTGCACGTTGTGCATCTTTTAAAGAAGACATGGACACCCCATCCTTCTTAACAGCTTTATCAACCACAGAAAGAGCCTGAAACGGAGTTCCAATATCCTCTTCCGCATCGATATAAGAAAAAGACGACAAACTGCTTACCAACATAGCTTGTTCTCCACCAACAACGACAAGTTTACCATTCTGCACGAATTTTAACTTTTGATGCAGTGTCGAAGTAACAGCTCCAGCTTCATGTATCCATGGGCGTCCTAGAAGACAACTGTAAGCAGGACGAATATCCATGACTTGAAAAGTGATCTGGAAAAAAACACGGACCAATCTTGATAGGGAGATCAACCTCTCCAATCACGGTTTTCCTCGATCCATCAAAGGCTTTCACAATGACCCCACTGAACCTCATGGGAGTACCTTGATAAGATAATCTGGACAAAGTAGATTTTGGCATCACATTCAACGATGACCCAGTATCAACCAGCACATTGGATAGAGCGTCTTCCTGACAATTCATGGAAATATGGAGAGCCAAATTATGATTTCTTCCATGATCAGTCAACTCTTCATCACAAAAACTCAGATTGTTACACGCAGTGATATTGGCAACAATGCTATCAAACTGGTTAACAGTCACATCATGATCTACATAAGCTTGTTCCAATACTTTCTGCAATGATTCACGATGAGCCTCAGAGCTCATTAACAGAGATAAAACAGATATTTTTGACGGTGTATGTAACAATTGATCCACCACATTATATTCACTCTTCTTGATCAATTTCAATACCTCATCATTATCTGACTTCTGATTTACACCACTTGATTGACCAGACTCTACAGAAGTCTTCAACTGAATTTGCTTACTCCCAGTATCTTCACTTGTCTTTGAAGGCACATTATCAAATACTCGACCACTTCTGGTTACACGTCCGACATCAGCAATAGTCACAACTGAGGGAAGAGAAGGAATGGGAACCTCTTTTCCATCCTCCAACATAGTAGCATTGTATTTGTAGGGAACAGCTTTATCGGATTCATACGGCGTCGGGCCAGGCAAACGGATAACCAAAGGCGTCACAGCAGATTTCTGACTGTTGTAAGAAATTACAACCCGCTCAGGAATATTGAAACGTGGGACTATGACATTCACCTCGTTCTCCACTTCATTTCTGTTTGCAGTAACCTGAATCAAATTCTCATCCATCATCTTTTGTAAGTCCCTTTTCACAATCACACACCCTCGAGGATTCACAGAACAAATACAACAGGCGGCATAATCATGCTCAATATCATGGAACTCACTCAAAGTAGCATGCATTTCAACAAGCGATCTCCGAATCCAGCGAATGTCGAAAATACGGTATGTACCAGGACAACCATATACCATATTAACAGTTGCATTACCATGCTTAGGAAACGGATTTGATTGCACATTAGGGTTGGTGTCTTCAAAAGACAGAATACCGCTTTTTACGAGCTTTGCAACTTCATGCTTCAGAGGATAGCAATTTTCGATATCGTGTCCAGGGGCACCTTGATGAAATGCGCAATGAGCATCTGGCTTATACCACCATGGAATTTCAGTTGGAACAGCCGGCGGATCACGAGGTTGAACCAAATTATTTTTTATTAAAGCCGGAAAGAGCTCAGTATACGTCATTGGAATGGGATCAAATTGTGTTTTCCTCTGTGTACGACCTTGTTGAGTTGTCTTCTCTTGGAAACGTGGTTGATAACTTGCAGTAGCTTGAGCGGTAGGGGTGTTACTGACAACAGGCATAACAGATGCTACTTGTTGCTGACGACGACTACCATTGTTGTTCACAACTCTGCGTCTTCTAGACCTTTCCTGAGATATAGCATTAGTTTCTCCCTCTTTTTTCTTAGGGAACCCAACACCAGGCTTTTTTGTACTTCCAGAATTTCCTTCTTTTATCAGACGTCCCTCACGGACAGCTTCCTCTAATCTCATCCCCATATTAACCATTTCTGTGAAATCACTAGGAGCGCTCGCAACCATCCTTTCATAATAAAATGAATCCAGAGTCTTCAGAAAAATCTTGGTCATTTCTTTCTCTTCAAGCGGAGGGCTTATCTGAGCTGCAATCTCACGCCATCTTTGCGCATATTCTTTAAAAGTTTCTTTCTCTTTTTGAGACATTGCGCGAAGCTGATCACGGTCTGGCGCCATATCGAGATTATACTTATACTGACGAACAAAAGCTTCACAAAGATCGTTGAATGTCTTGATTTGTGTACTATCGAGTCCCATATACCACTTCAGCGCAGCACCAGTAAGACTATCTTGAAAATAGTGGATCAACAACTGATGGTTGTCAGTATAGGTAGACATCTTTCTAGCATACATAATCAAATGACTTTGCGGACAAGTGTTCCCTTTGTATTTTTCAAAATCCGGAACCTTGAACTTAGCGGGAATCTTCACATTTGGAACAAGGCAAAGCTCGTGAGCATTCTTTCCAAATAACTCCTTTCCCCTTAAAGCCCTGATTTCTCTTTGCATTTCAGCAAACTGATCTTGAAAGTCATCTATTCGATCCATAACATCCAAACTCTCGCTCGGAGCAGTATGGAAAATTTGTTCTTCAGTATAAGGCATAGCGTGAGTTATAGGCGGTGGCACAGGTATGACAGTAGGAACAACCGGAACTTCAGCATTAGGAACAACATTAACCACAGGAGGTGGCACAGCCATGACAGCAGGGAGTCTGGAACCTTCGGGAACAGGAGGTCGATATCCCTCTGGCACATAATTGTTAGGCATGCCCCAAGGGAAACCAACGGGCATCTGATATTGAGAAGCATTAATCGGGGCCACAGAAATGGGCGTTGATCCGATTTCAGAAATCACAGTTCCTTGGACAGGAGAAGGAGGAGGTAGGGGTGGCTGATTCTGAGCAGCCACCAGAGCTTCCATTGCGGCAGTCAATCTCTCCAAACCATCCTTCAGAGTTGATACCTCTTCACGGAGCTCGCGGTTCTCTTGTTGCAACTGATCCATCTTTTTCTTAGAGCTAGCCCGAGTGTTGTAGTGATGCGACAGCTTGGCTGAAGGAAGGCCAAAAGAAACAAATAAGACAACTGGGAAAAGGCAACACACAATGCACGATGATGCGAATGCAAATGCAGGTGCAGGTGTTTCAACCAGTTTTCAAGGATCTTTAAGATATAAAGCAATTACAAACATCATAAAGAAAAATAACACTCCTTGAAATACTGATAAACATCTCATTTCATTGAATATTGGAAAGAGTTACACTTGGAAGTACAAAATACAATAATATCAAAATAAGAAAAAGCTAGGTCCTAAGGAACATCTGATGACGATCCAAGCTGATACTTCCTTCGGAGTCTCTTAATCTCTTTCTCATAGTTGTGTTTCATGGTGATCTTCTCTAGCACAAGCTGATCCACAATACCCTTCCAAGCACCAGAAGTAGGAGGATGTGCTGATGGAGTAGTAGAGGAAAATAAATCCTCTGCATGCCTCTTCACAGCGCGCCGCTCAAGTAACTCTATCAAGTCATCTTTCTCCTTCATCTGTTTTTGCAATTCCATCTTCTCTTTGTCAGAAGCTTGAAACTTACTTTCCCACATCTCTTTCTCTTCCTTCATCTTAGCCAAAGCATCTTGAAGTGTCTTAACATCATCAGAAGAAACAGGTATTGCCGTAGGGAGTGGCGTAGAGATCACAGTAGTCAGAGGTTTCTCAATAGGGTAAGGCATCTTAAGCTCCATAGCCCTCTTCTTCACCCAAAGCGTGTAAGGTTCCAAAGCAATGCAAACTTGTCTTCCAAGCTCCCCTCTACCCAACCTGTGAATCTTAGTCCAGGCATGAGCCATCTTTCTTCTCAAACCAAGAGAATCATCCCCTCCTTGAAAGAATAAACCCTCTAATAAAATATTCTTAGGCCTATCCTTCAGCATATATCCCAGCTGACGGCGAGCTAGACTCGGGTTGTAGTTAATTCCGCCTTGTATTCCAAGAAGAGGAACATTGGCGAATTCTCCACAACTATCAATAATCCGGACATTATCGTAAACCGAAGAAGACCAAGTGATGTCAGTATGCGTAAGAGACATAATCCTTTGAGACCACCTTAAGCAATCCTTGTTTTTCCTAAAAGCAGATGTCTGAGGTAAGTGTGAAACGAACCAATTATACAGCAGAGGTAGACAGCAAACAATGGTACCGTTTCCCTTAGAGGTCCTACTATGGATGGAAAAATAAGTATCACCAAGCAAAGTTGGAACAGGGTTCCCAATCGAGAAAATCTTAATAGCATTAATGTCCACAAAATTATCAATATTAGGAAACAAGACTAGTCCATAGATGAGTAAAGCCAATATAGCCTCAAAAGCCAATGTGCGACCAATGTCAGCAAATAAAGTAGCCTTCTCGATCAAGAACTTAGCAGTTAAACCCTTGAGGCCTCCCTTAGTCTTTAGATTTGTATCAATATCCGACTTCGTCAAATGGGTAGCTTCAGCGATATCTTGAGGCTTAAGAGCTTCCTCCAAACCAGTATACGGAACCTTATCAGAAACCGGTACACCCAACAAATAAGCATATTCTTCCAAGGTCGGCATGAGCTGATAATCGGGAAATGTGAAGCATCGGTAAATAGGATCATAGAACTGCATAAGGGTATTCAGAATTCCGTCTTCAATTTTGGTAGAAAGAACAAATAAAAGTCTCCCATAACGAGATGAGAAGCCTGAACGATCATCTACCAAGGACACTAGCTTTCTCAGCTCTGTAAGATCAGGAGCCCGAAAACCGTACTTCTGAGTGTTTCTCCTTCCAATATCCATAATCAACAATATCTGCGATGTTTGCAAAAGAAAATCTCTGAGATCCTTAAAAACCAGCTGAAACACAATGCTCATGAATGCATGAGTGCAAGATGCAACACCCACAAACAAGACATACAAAGCACACAGGTTCAAAGGTTCGGCACGAGCATGGAGCCAAAGGTAAGAATCAACCAACCCACAATGGTATGTACTATGGTTATATCATCACCTGTAGAACAAGGTTCTAAAAAGTTCCCAGAATCATAATTCCATCTTTTGGATATTATCGGCTTAAACGACTACTCGTCGGCCAACAATATTCTCAAGAGAAACTCATCTGAGTGTGGTATCGCGTAACGACCAATTCAGGTCTACACCTGAACAGCCACCGCACCACGTCCTAATAAGGCCAAGATGGGTTAAAGGGTTCTAAGGTCCTCAGCTTCTCAGGCTCCCAGTCGGAAAAAGTAATATCAATTACGACTACTCGTAAGACATCAGTAATTTCCAAAGGGGCCTCCACCGAGCGGGGGATCTCAAGTCAGCTTAGTAAGGACTACTCCATGTAAGCCAACAAGACTATACCACCCTCCTATCATAAGTGCACTCAAGTCCGGGTTAGGACTTATCTCACCACACAAATTACCAGGCACCAAAACAGAACAATCAGTAACAAACAAGTCAAACAGAAAGCGATAAATAAATCAAAGTAGGCGAAACCCACTAGGAACCGTTGGAGTCCCCAGCAGAGTCGCCACTTTTCTGTAGCGGTAAAAATCGTGAGTGTAAGTTATTGACTAACTTAACTCAAAGAAAACAAGAGTCGCCACCGCACTTTTATTTTATCCAAATAAAGGAAAGGAAAAAGAGCGAACAAAACCAAAGAGTTCTAAAATAAGAACACGAGACAGAGATCGGGGTAAGGGGGTTGGTTACGCAATGGGAAGGTGTTAGCACCCAAAACGTCTATAGTACTCTATAGGAGCCCTTTGAAATATTTACGCTTTTTGGTTTGAAAATGGTTTGTTTGAAAAGAGATTGGGGAGATGAGAAGAGAATATTTTTTTAGATTTTTGTGTTTGGAGAGACTTATCGTCTCATGCCTACGTACCCATAAAGTGCAATATGGAATCAAAACCCCGTAGTTCGTGGTACAAATGACAAAATTTTGTTGGTTTTGATTGATTTTAGATGTTCAAACAAGTCGTCATTTCAAGGAGAAAACTGCGACTATCCACCCACGAGTATTAAGACAACATCTGCGTCACATAAAGATGGAGGATTTGCTTGGATTATCAACAAGACTATCACTCAACATCAACGTGGAAAATGTCAAAGTCTTAATAATATGGGGAATAGGAGATTTACATCTCAACTATAGAAATGAATCATGTCTAAACTTTATGAAAAGTTTTAAAGTGAAAAAGTGCATAAAGGCACAAAAAGAGTTGATGAGTTTTTGTATTTTTTATGTCTTTTGAAATTGGTCAAAGCATGATTAACATTGATTGACTTTTATTAAGAAAAACAAAGTTTAAAAATCACTTGACGAAAGTCAAGGTTTTATTGCGAAAGCGGTTTTGAAGTTTGAAACCAAGAAGGTTTTGAAAGAGGGAGAAAGTTTTGAAAATTTAAGAAGGGGAGGAGATGAAGTGACTATCCTAAAAAACAAAATAAGAGCTAGAGATAGGAAAGATCTAACCGACTTGTAGCATACTCCAAAGCGAGCAAAAAGAATTCCATCCGATTTAAAGCATAAGCCAAGGATCGAGCCAAATAAAGGCTAAGATTCAAAATACTCCAAGCATAGGGAAGAAAGTCCTAATCCTAAGTCCAAAATGTCCATGAAGTCCAAGGTCTAAGAATGGTCCAAGAGTATAGCCACAAAATTAATAGCACCAAATTTTTTAGATGTTTTATCCTTT
The DNA here is from genome assembly GCA_963859935.3 of Lathyrus sativus. Classification (NCBI taxonomy): domain Eukaryota; kingdom Viridiplantae; phylum Streptophyta; class Magnoliopsida; order Fabales; family Fabaceae; genus Lathyrus; species Lathyrus sativus. Next base: position 665,341,673 of record OZ012740.1, read on the forward strand.
ATTAGTGTTTTGAACAAAGTATGGTCCAAGTGGACAAAAGAAAAAATGACATAAACATAAACAAAGATATGGTATGTAATGATAAAATGGAAGCATAAAAGTAAAAAAAATAAAGAGTAAGAAGAGAATATAAACAAAATTAAACAAGGATATTGTTAGTGAATTAGTGGTTAGTGGTTAGAACATATGATCAATGATGATTAATTCTTGCACTTAGACCAAGATTAATGAAAATTCATTAGAGGATTGATAGAATCAAAGCCTCCTAACAATGATTTTCATAGGTATTGGAGTTAAGACAAGCAACTAAACATACTTGGACTTTTAAACGTAAGTTTGAGCCACGAATGATCATTTTCCGATTAAGGGACAATTTAGCGCTATGTTAAGCAATCGTAATCGGGTTTATGTAGAAACCACGACTATCTGAGGCCGGTCAATAAAATGTTAGTGTTAATACATGTTAGAGAAGTGATATGTAAATCACTCTCCTAAAACATGCCACACAAAAAGAAAAGAGGTAATGATCTCATCATAATCAAGATTTTTAATTAATTAATCAAAGGTAATCTATCACTATTCCAAAGCAAGGAGAATTATCTCAATGATTATTCGTCCATAGTTTTGAAATAATGAAGATTAATCAACCTTGATAATCAACAATCTATGATCCATAGATTTCATCGATCAAAAATAAAAAGAAGAAAAAAAAGAAAATGAAATCACAATTTGAATCTCGAATCGATTAAATTATCATCAATATCAATCACCTCTCTTGGTGGATAAAATCAACACCCAAAGTCCATTGATATTGATGAAATCTTATCAACATCAAGATCCAAAACAATCAACACTTAATCAAAATATTTTTAAATAATTTTTTTTAAAAGCTTTTTCAGAAATGAAATTAAAATACAAATGTAATAATAAAAGAAAAATGTGGAAAAATCCACATAGTTAAGAAATGAAAAAAAGAAAATAAAAATAAACAAATAAAAAGAAAAGTAATATTGAAAAGCAGAAAGAGAAAACGAAACAGAGTTATCTTCTTCTTCTAGCTCTCACACGCGAAAACATTCACGGCCATGGATGCTAGCTTAAATCACAACGGCGGGATGCAAAATTAACACGGTTGCAATCGAAATCAAGAGCTCTTCACAATGGTACCAACAATTCAGAGAATCACAACAAAAGATAACGGATCGAAAATGACGGTGAAGCTCAATCTACCTTCAAACTCAGGTAAGAAATCAATCCAAACTTCTTCTTGCTTCTCTTCTTCTTCTGAACGAATCTCTGGTTGAATTGATCTGTGTTTGAGGTTGATTTGAAGTTAATTTGGTGGAATGAAGTATGAGAAGAGAGTGAACGAAGGTTTTTCTGGTAGTGAGGAATTGAGGAAGAAAATCAGCAGAGATTTTTTGGCTTGAAAAGCTTGAGGAATAGAGTGAAGGATGAATTCTATTTATAGATGAGAATGAGTGAAAAATGATTTGCAGTTTGTGAGAATTTTCTGCCGTTTTGAAGTAGGTGTGTTGTGCGTGATATTTTTTTGCTGGTATTTGACATGTCGTTTTGCAATTTTTCTCTTTGTAGCTCATTTAAGTGACATGGATAGCTTGTGGGGTCAGCTGATATTATATTCACATGGCTTGCAATATGGCTTGGATAAGTGACAAATTGTTTTCTCAGCTCAACCTCAATTTCGAGCCGTTTTCGCTCTGCTTCATCTAATCGAGAACGTTGGTCATTAATGATTTTCTTCAACTGAGGTGCATGATACTTGAGTTCCAGGTGCACCTTATGAGCATATTCCACATAAGTCTCATGAAATAGTTTGAAATACTGATGCAATGTTGATCGGCCTTCAATTGAATCAGCTGCAACTGAGCGTAGACTTTGAGAGGCCCAAGGAACAAGTACCTCCTTAGGCTCACTAAGCAGTTCTTTGCTAATTAAATTGTAGAGAAAACTAACTGCACGACCCTCACATTCAGCACTGCGACCAACTGAATCTCCGTTTCCACTCTGACCTACTCTTTGCAAAGGTCCCTGCAAGACGAGAGATGCGTCAAATACTAAATAAGCATGAGATCTTAGCAAAGATAAGTTGTCTCCTTCATTTTCTTGGTTCTGTAACTCAGGAAATGTTGCTTCTAGCCAGGAGATTGCCAACTTTGAATTACTAGCCGCCACAGAGTTGGCTGACATTAGCCCAAATGTATGTGCGTCATTGTATATGTCTAATAAAGATTCACATTTGAATAGACTTCCAAATGGAACAACAGGGCAAATTACATAGATAGACCCGTCACTGAATGCAACAAAAACACTGAACCTGTCCCACAAATGGTCTCCCCCAAAAGAAAAAACCAACTGGACATATTGATGAGGCAGTTCTGGATCTACCATGAACTGCAGGCTGTAAATAGTATTCTTGCTCTGGTTGCAAAGGATCCACGGCCAGATTGAAAAGCCTAAAAACCGAGTCAGAGGAAAGGACTCCCAAATGAGTATCACTGTAAGGGTGCCATGACGCTTCCAATAGACGAATATCATTGTTTCCAAGGGAATGTGTCTGAGAACCAACAGCAATGGTCCTGCAAATCAAATTTACATCCGTCTTGGATGTGCGTCCATAGAGATACATAACACAGAGTCTTTCAGAACCAAAAAGAAGTATCGCTGTTCCATTCCTATTGATGGAGATTTTGTGCACATCAAAGTCGAGAACAACATCTGTTTGCAACACCTTAGAGGGAGAAGCGGCAAGAACGGAAGTAGGATCAGGATCAATCTTGAGACATTGCTCATAAGCATTAATTGCTAGAGCAATATCACCAGCATCTCTATAAAGAACTCCTAGGTTATCGTATGCCTCTGCGTATGTCGGATTTGCAATGATGGCTTTCTCGATCATACTTGCAGCGGCATCTATCTTACCCTGGACAGTGTAGACAACACCGAGGTTATAATATGCTGGAGCATAGTGTGAATCTACTTTTAGAGCTTCAAAATATTTTTTGAATTCCCTCCTGAGTGTTTCCTGTAAGCTTTACAAAAATAACCCTTGGTTCACCTGAGAAACTATGTAATTATGGGGCTAACAGCCAAGTTGTTGCACATAAACCAGAGGAAATGACCTTATCAAACATTCAGAGGACCTGCATTTACTGGTTTCTGATGAAATCTTGCAATTGGCATCCCATCCGTATCATCTTTTGATATGACTCAGCTGCCTCCATCAACCGACCTTCTTCTTTATCAGCTGCAGTGGAATCGAGCCACAGATTGACAACATCATCGCTACCACCAGTTGCAAGCAGCTCTGTTTTACTGCCTACAGCCAAGGCCCAAACCTTGTCTGTCTTGGCATCATGTTTGGTTTGCAAAGTTGTCTTGTTATCTTGATCAACAGTTGCACGTGTTGATGGACTTTTCGTTTTATCATCAACATTGTTTTTGTAAGGCGAATCAATCACTAATAATGGGCGGTTAGATGCTGTTCCAGAATCTGCGTATGGTATGTTGTCCAAGTCGGCATCACTATATACTTTCAGTAGGGTACGGACCGGTGTTGCAAGCCGGGCTCGGTGATGACTGATAACTCTAAGAAGATCCAATAGTATAGTCTCCTTAACACACAAATATTCTTCAAAATGTGAGGTCTTGACAAAACAAGAAATCAGAATCATAAGAGCCTGGTTTTCAGGGTTTATATTGTCCAAAAACACTCTCCTGTGCAACTTCTGCTGCTCAACCTGAGGATTTTTGGCTAATACTTTCCGCATGTCAGCAACAATGTTATTGATCTTATTTACATCCAAATGACTAATGGCTAGATGAGTTTTGATTCTCCAATGTGTTTTTTGAGTGAGGTTTCGCACAACGTTCACTGTAAATTTGTGGTTTGGAATGTGTACAGCTTCACGATCTTCGCCTCGTATAACTGTTGGGGACCACCAGCCAACATGCTCAACAGTGCCAGAAACCTCACATCCATCAATCTTTGTTTGAATCCATTCATTTACCACAAAAGGCCGAGTTGCGTGAATCATCACGCTTGAAAGGAAGTTTGTAAATATCTCACGACCAGCAAGAGTCAACAAAACTGTCCCAAAACCTCCTGCAGTCACCCATCTCTGGGTAGAGAAGCCCAGCGATTCCATAAATAATGAAAAGGCAGCAATCCATACAGCAGAATAAACAGCTTTGCCTGCAAATTGGAACCCCATATAAACAAACTGATGCTTCATACTCCTCCTTGCTCTCAGTAACAGAATTGTAATCAAAAGTGATCTCCTCACCATGTTGAATTTTACGAACACTATAAATACCAATTTGATACTGACCATCAACAGCAGTGACTTTGGCTTCACAATTGGGTCGGCAAGAATGACATATTCGACTGGCATAATTAGCCTTGTGCATGGCATCAACGACAACTAGGTCATACCCGTCCGCATCACCCTTTGGTCTCTCAAGGTAGATGTTATAGAACTCTGGTGCTGGATCTTTCTTTCTTTAGTTTGTTGATTGTAGTCCTTAACAAGCAGTCATGGGGTGGAGGAAAAGGAAGTGTTGGGTCTGCAGTTGAGGAATAAAATACAATCAGAACTGTGAAGGCGTCCAGGAAAAATATCGGACTGCCACTGGTAAGCAGCGCAGCACGACTCAAGGAATGGCGAGGATATGCTTGTTTGTCTGGAGTGGCATATGATGTCAATACTGGATACACAGCACGATGAAGGGAACTCGGTTCCAAAGCACTAAACAGGCATTGAAGATAGATGCGATAGTCAGGATGAACACCTTCTTCGTGGAAGCGAAGAAGAGGGTTTCGAAGGAGAGCAAAGATTAGGCGTGGTAGGGGCTGCAATTGAGGACATTGAGAGAAGGCAACATCAATCTGAGATCTGGTTGAACTTCCATTACTATACTGAACAAGTTTATAAGCATCATTGTACTGAGCTGCAAGGATCACTAGCCATTCTTGAAGCAAAAGTCTACCCTCCCGAACTCCTTCCTCCAAAGAGGCGAGTATAACCTTGTGCACGAGAAAAGATAGAACAACTTCAGGATCACAGCTGTCGTAAAGTTCGTGAATGTCTTGAGCAACGCCAAACTGCACTGTTCGGATCCTTAGCCAGCGTTGAAGGGAGTGATGCTTTGTTCTGCTTGTAGATACCCCTCCTGAACTGGAAAGCTCCTGAGGAGGAACTACAACTGAGTACTGGAATGCAATCTGGAGTGTAGGAACATCTGATTTACTTCTCGAAAACCCAATGTTGTTCTCGAACACAAAGTCATAAGCATATGTAGCATATGAATCACAGCATATTACGTGTTGAACATTTTCATACTGTGGATCTGGAAAGAAGTGACCATAAGAATTTCCAGGATTAAATTCAGTTGAGGTCCTTAAGCGCAAGACACAACCAAAAGCATATGGCCTACTCAGCATTCGATACATATCCTGAGGCAAAGTTGAATCTTCGGTACTTGTTTAAAAAAATAAGGAGCCTCCACTTTCAATACTCAGAAATTTTAGGGATGCCAAATCAGTATACTCATTTGTTACAGCAAATATGTCAACACATACACCAACTTGAACAGCAACAGCAGCCAAATCTTTATAAAAAGGTGTCTGCTCTGGGAGTAAAGCACGGTCCGCATCCTCCCCTTTGCTTGCATATTGCTCACCATATCGTCTCGTGTCCAATTGTCCAGCTCCATAATCAGGAGGACCAGACAAGAAGGCAAAGATTCTAGCTAATGCAAAAGTGTTTCCATATTCAGATCCAAGGTAGCTGCAGAGGGCTTCCATTGACACCCCAAAACCCCGCCCACCTAGCAGAACACCATCCATTCCTTGACCTGCTCCAGTGGTTCTCTCCCATGAAGTTGTTGGCCTAAGTGTTTCAAGTGTGGATGCAATACGGTCCTTACAGGTATCCACAGGAGCCAGAAACTGTAACAAAGGCATGACATCTTCAAGCTCAATTGCTAAGGTTCCCTCTGCATCAGGAGGAATGAAAACATTTTTCACAACAGGTATTGGACCTTGAACATCATACAGTCCTAGTTTGTGGCTGAAGGTAGCAAGCCCAAAAAGTGAACCGGGAGCAAGAGCTTCCAAAGCTGCCAGCAATGCACTTTTAGTGAGTTCCAGAAATTCCTCTGAAGATGACAAGTCAACAGCAGCAACATAAACAGGGCATGCTTGCAATGCAGCATCATCGGATTCTTCTTGCGGAGGTAATTCGAGATCTACGAAAGAGGACATCATCTCTGCGCAAGATTGAGGTCGAGAATAGCGTTCGATCGCGTCGGAAGAGAGACCATTAAGGTTTCCGCAAAGGGAGCAAGACCATGACCATTGTTCAAGTTCACAGTAGGTGTTGAAGTAAGCCCAGCAATTCTCGCACCGGGGTAAAAGGTCACCGCCGGATCCGTATGCCGGAGGTTGGCCGTTTTCATCGGTGGCGGCGAATGGCGCGACGGTTACTCCCCATAGGAGGCCGGAGCCCTCGCGTGCGTCTGCGAGAATTGGGAACCGTGACACTGTGGCCCTTACCGCCATGTTGTTTTCACTTCCGATTCTCACTCTTCACACCTGATAAAAAATGAACACAACTACTCATGTACCAGGACATTACTTGCACCTTCCATTTTGATCTTTGACGTAATTCCCTGGATTTCTGGACCAAACTTCTCATAGAACACACAGCGGGTAATTCACAGTTGAAGCAAACCCTTGATAGTTTGACCAAGATGAGGTCAAACGTCCATCTGATTTAAACTTGAATGAATGTCCTAGCCATTAATCTCCTTGCAAAATCCTAAACACACAGAGAAGAAGAAGAAACAAACAAAATTGAAAAATATTTTTAGTATTTTGATTAGATGTTAGTAAACAGAAACAAACATAAAGCAAGTAAGAAACCCATAAGGGTGCGAAAGCTAAAAAATATAACCTTGTTTGTGGAATGATATGAAATGTGGGATCTTAGGGGTAAAAATTAGGGTATTACATATTGCAACTGCAATATCCAGCATCCTTAGATCTTTCTGATCGTGACCAGATACAGATGCATACTTGTTTCTTCAGTATGCTTTGTTTGCTTTCAGATCAGATGCACTACTCAAAGCAGAATCCACAGGAGCATTGCAACTGCAATATCCAGCGTCCTTGGATCTCTCTGATCGTGATCAGATGCATAAGCAAACTAGCTTCTCCCATAAGCGTTTTATGATACGTCACACATAGTAACTCTCATATTGTATTAGCTGCACACGTTGATGTTGTTTGTTTGATCTTATATATTTAATTATCATGATCTACACATAACAAACATTAGAACATAAAATGGTTCTTTCATAAATATTTAATTGTTATCATCAAAATATAGAGATAATCCTGTAGAGACAAATCTTGCTCTTACAATCTCCCCCTTTTCGATGATGACAAAAACATGTATTTTGATAGAACATTTTATACAGGGTAATCACCAAGAATTAACATATTCAGAGTTTAAAGCAATAGCTCCCCCTGAATGTGTTAACCTTAAAAATTCTTTTTATGCTTGTTCAGAGACTTTCTCCGATCCCAAGACTCACAAAATAGAAATATTAAAAAACACAAATCAAATAGAAGATTAAGAATACTTCACTACAATATAAGAGAGCATAAGTCTTCAGCATCTGCACTAGTTCAGCAGAACTTCCATCTTCAGATCTTTAGAACTTGTTTTCTCTAAACATCGTATCAGATCCATATAACTTCAGAGCCTTCTGAAGCATTTGCTACTGTTCATCAGAACATCTGTAGCATAGCAACTTAATAATTCTTTTCTGAAGCAAAGCTAGTCTTTCAGATGATAAACTCCCCCTGAGTTTCAGACTGGGTGAATATCAAATATTCTGACTTGTGAACCTTTCTGGGAGAACTCCCCCTGGCTATAATAGGTCAGATATTTAGATCTTCAGATCGTGATACAGTCTTGATTCTTGGTCTCTTGAAGCTAATTGATTCTGAGTTTGATACCAATTAGTTTAATACTGAGTCTGATACTAATTCTTGCTTCTATGAACAACCAGTTCATTTGAACTCAGAGTTCATTCATTTGACCTGTCTTTAGAATGCCTAGTGAACTTGTTCAGAGTTCCTCGGTAAAACATCAAACATATAGACTTCAGAATGCCTACTGATTTTGTTGATTGAATCATATGCAGATCCAGTCTAGATACAATTATCATCAAACTTGGATGCATCAAATGACACAGTCTAAATGACAATTTTGTTCTTGCAATGCTGAGCTAACTAGAGGAGTTAGTTCAACAAGAGCATCTGCTTCTGAAAGAGGATGTCTACTGATTTATTCATTCTGAATAACACCAGAGACTTAAATCCCTTTTTAAAAGCAGATTGAATGACTTCACTCAATATATCTTTCTGAACAGCTAGACTTCAGGATCCAATCATTATGAACTTCTAATAAAGAATGTCTGATAACATCTGACCAATTATAGTTTGTTCAACTGAGATAAAATCTCAAGTTAACAGAACTTAATTATCCATGCTACTTCTAATGAACTTCAGAGTTCATCTTACATCATATCCATGATGAGTTAGTGAACTTCTTTACACGAAACATCTACAGGTTTCTTTGAAGCTTCTCAAGAACAACAACATTCTGATGCCTTGAATCAGGAGGATCATTGCTTCAAAATTTGAACTATCTCTGTTCCAGCCCTTTTCTGCAGACTTTATTCTGAAACTCTTATGAATCAAAAACACTAGCCAACAATATTTCTTTATTTACTAAAGAAGACTCCCAATGAGCTTTTTATGAGAAAGTCAAGAGTGGACTAATCCGTTTCTTGAAAACATCTCATACTCACATAGAAATAATCTTCAGCAAACAAGATTTCTTGCTTTCTGATGATTTGATCTTTTTGAGCGAAAACGTTGTTTATCCAAACATATTACCAGATAAGCATTCAACAAAAAACTTCTTATCTGATGAATCTCTCTTGTCAGCTGATTCTTCAATCTTCTTCCAAGCTCTAGTGGAGAAGATTTTCTTGTTGAAAATTTCCAAACTTCAAACTTCAAATAATCACTGACTTGCTCAAGATAACCCATTTGATTACAATTTTAGTACTCATCTTCATCAAAAACTGATATGAGACTGAAATTGTAAGAGAGGTGAAAAATCCCCAATAGTATTTCTTCACACAGCTTTTGGATCTTTATCTGACACTGTTAGGTGTTTGATATCCATCAATAACAGAACCAGGCTCTGATACCAACTGAAGGTGTGAAAAATACACAAGAAAGGGGGGGTTTGAATTGGGTATTTGCTCCATTAATACTTTTTCTCTTTTCTTCACTTGTTGCTTTCTTTAGAGTTCTTTAAGATGCATTGCAGAAGCATATATAATAAAGCATAACACAAGTAAAGAACACATGATATATCCTGGTTGACTTGAGCAACTCTCAAGCTAATCTAGTCCACCCTACAAAGGTGATTTCTCCTCACTAAAGCAAGGACTTATTCCACTATAACCAAACTAATTACAGTTGCACAAGCTAACTGCAGATGACTAACAAATAGACAATGAAACGTTCAGGGATCCCTTAGGATATAACGTTCATTGACACCTAATAGAATCCGATCAATTAAGATCTCCTATTAGTTACCACAAATGACAACTGTCACTTGTCATCTCAAGTATTTTGATCTTCACAAGATCACTTGAGGAGCCACTAATTCTAAAATGAATTTGTGTTGCCGGATATTACATGAGTGCTTCTTGTCAAGCAGATTACTCATAATTAAGTACATAGCAAGTATTGAGCAACAAATCCTTGCTTCCTAATACAGAAACTAATCTAAAGATAAATCTCTATGAGATTATAATAACATTAGTTTCCATATGCTTAAAAGCTTTTCATATGTGAGCACTAAGGCTTCTTTTCATTAAGCTTTTCTTTATCAGCTCCAGCTGCGTTACTCACTCAACAACAGCAACATTTGAAATAATCAAATGATCTTCTTTTATAGTGCAGCTTTGTGGGGGTAGAAATGTCATCTCTAATTCCAATGGATATATCCCAATGGATAGAATAAGCTCACGTGTTGGAACAATGACTTTTGCTTGTAACTTTAATATCTCAACATTGGAAACCACGCTTATGAATAGTACCAACGTCTTTGTCATAGTGAGATGTTTGCATGCATTGTACTGTAGTCTTCTTGACTTGATTCTTCTGATGATTCATCTGATGAGTAGTTCAGCAACTACTATGGTATGAAAGCTTCAACATCATAGTTGTTTAAGCACATGTTTATCAGATTTAATAGCAGCAGCTTATCTGATGAGTAATATGCCCCTGTCTGGGTGATTCTTCTTCTAACACAATATTCAACTTCAGAATCCAGTCTTCGGCATTCCAAGATCTAAGTTTCCTATGAAATAGTCTTGAGAATCTTCGTGAATGATTTCTTCAGAAATCATGTCTTTAGAAACTTCAGAATCTTGATCTTCAGAACACGTCTTCAGAGTCTTTCTGCACTTGGTCTTCAGAGCCTTCAGAACTTCAAGTCATTAGAGTCTTCAGAGTAGTTCTTCAGAGGACTATATCTTCAGAGTCTTCAGAGTCTTGATCTTCAGAACCCTTAATTCTTCAGAGTCTTTCTACACTTGGTCTTCACAACTTCAAGTCATCAGAGTCTCCAGCACTTAGTTCTTCAGAGGACTCACTCTTTAGAGATGCTTGTTAGCATCCAGATCAGATGCACTTCTCAGAACAGAATCCACAGGAGCATTGCAACTGCAATATCTAGCATCCTTGGATCTTTCTGATCGTGACCAGATACAGATGCATACTTGTTTCTTCAATATGCTTTGTTTGCTTTCAGATCAGATGCACTACTCAAAGCAGAATCCACAAGAGCATTGCAACTGCAATATCCAGCGTCCTTGGATCTCTCTGATCGTGATCAGATGCATAAGCAAACTAGCTTCTCCCATTAGTGCTTTATGATACGTTACACATAGTAACTCTCATATTATATTAGATGCACACGTTGATGTTGTTTGTTTGATCTTATATATTTAATTATCATGATCTGCACATAACAACCATTAGAACATAAAATGGTTCTTTCACAAATACTTAATTGTTATCATCAAAACATAGAGATAATCCTGTAGAGAAAAATCTTGCTCTTACATTAATATGCGGCTTATCAAAAGCTTTCCAATGGCAAGTATCATATCATGGTGTGTACCAGTGAGGTACGCAGTTTCTCCTTGCCTAATCCTGAGCATATTAATGTGCACGTTCAGGCTAATTAGTTGTTTGATTTAGATACGCGTGATTTAGAGGTAGAAAATGTTGATGTTAGGCGGCAGGCTGCTGCGTAGTCTCGTGCCTGTAGTCGTGTTTCGGACACACCCGGTCCGAGCACCGCACTATACACTGCACCTTTGTCTGATGATTTTGTAGGTATACGCACGACATTAGACCATATCCTATCAGAGCTCAGGCAACAAAAAAGAGAGAGAGAGGATGAGCGTGACGTGACCTTGCACGATATACAGAGGAGGCAATTGGAGTTCATGGAGAGGACTCAGCTTAACTTGAGGGGTATTATATCGGGTATGGCAGGATTACTTGGAGGGGTTCAACACATTGGAGATCACATTCAGCATATTCCATAAGATGAACCAAATGTCCGAGGAGACCAGCATCAGCGCCGAGGCCGTTCCCGCCGCCACTGATCCACATCAGGTTCCATCGCTCCTTCTTTCACCTTAAGCTAAAACATTGGGGACAATGTTCAGTTTAAGTGTGGGGGAGGAGTCATTTACTGCTTTATTTATTTCATGTTATTTCCTGCTTTCTAGTTTTAGTTTGTTTTTGTTATCGATTCATATGCGCATTTGAGTCGTTTTTACTCTACGTCTTCGCATTGTCTAATAAACTCCCTTATTTTGACCCACCATAAAAAAATTGTTAGTTTTGACCCAATGGCATGACACATTTAGTATGGGTTGTTTCATTTTATGATTTAGGCTAGGTAGTAGTACTTGGGAAAGTTTTGATTAACGTCGGTATTGTTCCTACACCCTAGAGCTCCTAAATATGCGATATTAGTTTGAATACATATTATACCGAGACCTTGTTCTTAGTTTCTTTAGAAGTAGCCTCTTTAGTAGTTTATATTAGCATTCAACATCATCATCACGTACGAACTAAGTAATGAACGGATGCAAATATGTGTTGATCTTAGTTTTAAAAAAAATTATTGAATAAGAGATCAGATGACACAAACAGGTTCACTTACCATGTAAATACGTAGGATATCGGGCTTAATGTGATTGCACTAGAATGAAAGAGAGGAGAATAAGAACAAAGTTTGTAGGTCAAGTTATAATATCATGATTTGAACTGGTATCGCATAGGAAGGAACTCTTTGTCCGCTTTTATGGAATCGTGTTGTTACGGTGTCCTTATTTTCATTATTTAGTACATATCCATATTAATTTAGCCTAGAGACCTTGTGCTTAGATTGTTTTTGTCGTGCCTATGAGTCGAACACGGTGCTTACTGTTCTTATTCCATTAGGAGTTTTCTTGGGGATAAACAAATGTCTTAGTGTGGGGGAGTTTGATGACTCGATTTTGTATCGTTTAATTCGATTCAATTTGTGTATTGTTACTTGTTGTTTTATTGAGTCTTTATTATTTTCTCCGTCATTTGCTTATGTTTTTCTTTGTTTTGCTTTGACAGGTGCCATATCAGTCATGTAGAAGAAACGTATCAAAGAAAGCTGAAGAATGAAGGAAAAGTGAAGAAAATCACAAGTTTTGGCATGTCCAAGCTGAATGGTGCTCGCCATGTGTCTCCCTTCATCCAAATGGTGCTCGCCATACTAAAAAAAGGAGGGAATTCTGATTCAAGCAAATGGCGCTCGCCATTAGGAGACGGCAATCGCCGTTACTAGCAGGAGCAGTTTTCAGAGGCAGATTCTTGCAGTTTTCTTTAGTTTGAATTTGAATTCAAACCTCTGTTCTTGGAGCCAAAAATCCTCTATAATAGGACTCCAGAGGCCTGCATTTGATATCCAAGAACCTCGCGGAAGCTTTTCCGAATTCTATACCCGAACTATATATTTATTTTCCACAATAACAATTGCTTACACTGAGCAATTGTTACATTATTGTATTGCGTTTTTTTCCTGCCGTTGCTGATGTACTTGGATCAAAGTTTAAGTTAATAAAAGTTTCAATTCAGTTTATATTCCTTGCAATTTATTGGTTATTACTTCTTGTATTTATTTATTGCTTTACTATTTGAATGTGTCTGCTATATAACTAAATTTTACCCCAAAAACTTAATTCTGAAATTTCACTTAGAATTAACCGACATGTATGTTTTAATTTCTAGAAATGTTAACATGTTAGTCTTAGAATTTAATATGTCAGGCTAAATTTGTATGAGCCCGTAGTTTGAGGACCTTCGTTTCGACGGGACTCTATAAAAACCATCAGTGTTAATTGTGCATGTCTTATAATCTAGCTTTAGTGTCTAGTTCTAATTTAGGTTGCTTTGTCGTGAGAGCGAGAAGTCGCTTAACAGTGTTTTGTCACGAGAGTGAGAAATGCATTAAGGTGTGTCCAATAGAGCGAGAGTTTGAGGTAATCACCGGATATTAGATACTGAGCACTGAACTTAAACACAACAAGAGCGCTTTAGGCTTCAGTTAGGCTTTGTTAGTTTTCAAAATACATCTATTAACTACCGAGCGAGCAAGAGCAAAATCTTGGGGTTATTAAGTGTGGCTTGGTCAATAGCGCGAGAGTGTGAGATTGAGTTTTTAAGCCGGCAATTCCTACAGAACTATACTTAAGACCCTTGTTAGCACCCGGAATCTATAGAGTCCCTTAGAAGCGCGGAAATCATTCTTCGGTCTTGTTTTGTTATTTGTTTTAAACTCGTCAGTATTAGTTATTTTGTTGTCCCTTTTTATTCCGTGACATTAAGCCTTAGCTTTACAACGCAATATAAATTAATTTAGGTTAATTATTAATCCATATGGGCTCGACAATGTTTTAAAACCACGTGATACACTATATGTTTGCAGCTCGACGATCACATACCCGCTCACCCTGCATTTCTTTTGAAAATCAGTCAGACTCTCGCTAGCTTAATGGTAAACTGCCTCGAGCCTCTCTTCAGTCTTCTTGACGGGACCATCAGTAGTCTCGATCATCATGCATTCAACTGTTTCAGTTGTCTGGCGTTCAATGAGACCTTCAGTAGCCTCCACCATCATGCGGTCGTATAGCTCAGAATACAAAGCCTCTTTGACTTTCAGAGGATTTGTGTCCACTTGCATTTTGAGCCTTTCGCTGAATTGAAGTCGGCCTTCCTTCAAAGCTTTCTACATCAAGTCCCTAAAAAGAACACATTGAGATGTCTTATGACCAAGGAAACTATGAAATTTACAAAATCCCTTTTTTTCTTTTGTTCTAGAGGGGGATCTTTTGCCCCAGGAGGGACAATAATCTGCCCATCTTTAACCAGCAAATCAAATATTTTATTGCACTTAGATACATCAAAAGTATACGTTTTATGACATATTTGTCTGTTTTTTCAGTTTCAATCGGATTTTTCCCATTTGACACTTTTAATGATTTGCATGTGTACGAGGGTCCTGGCTTTAGTTCAGCCACGTTGATTGTGTTATTATCAACAAGTTCCTCATCAGTAGATGAGTATTCATCAGCGGCCACATACAAAAATTTATCTTTTTTAGGGTATCTGTTGGCCTGGGTTTTCTCATTTTTTAGACACTCGACCTGACGGACTGTATCTGCTAGTTGAGACATATCTCTGAGATATTGCATGTCTAATTTTTTCTGATCGAATAATCTAGGTCACCAGCCACTATTTCGAATAGTTCATGCTCAGGGACTTGCATGAAGCATCGCAATTTCAACAGTCTAAACCTGTTAAGATATTGGTCTACTGGCTTTGTAGTCTTTCGTTTGACGCTGACTAACTCTTTCAGACTAATTTTCAATTGTCCCATGTAAAACTGTTCATGATACAATCTTTCCAATTGCACCCAGGTCTGGATGGACTGTGGGTGTAAAATGGTGACCAAGTGAATACATTTTTGGTGAAGGAACTGGTGAAGTATTTTAATTTTAAATCCTCGTTGTTCTCTATGTCGTCAGCTTCGGTTTGACATCTGGCAACATGCTTAACGGTGGACTCCCCGGTCTCTCCGACAAATTTGATAAACTTTGGCACCTTCCACCCTCTGGGCAACTCTGCTTGTAGGATAAAGTCTGGTAGAGGGGATGCATACATTGGTCATCAAAGGCCTGGATTCACCCTGTTGCGAACCATGATTCGTTCCACCATGGCTTCTAAGTTGGGTTCACCAGCCATGGCTTCGTGCCGAACCTGCCTAACCATGCAGTCGAGGTCCTGGTTTCTATGAACTAAAACAACGGGAGGCCTTTGGGCCACCCTAGGTGTGTGTTCAGCCTTGTGGAACTGTTGGTTAATTGTTTTATCAAAGACTTCATCTTGTCGACCTGGTGTCTCTGGTCAAGATGGAGGCGTCTGTTGACCTATGGCCCTAGGAGCACTCAAAAAATCACCAATCCGTGTCATTTAAATCACCAATTGTTGGTAACTCTGAGTCGAATCTTGTATTAGTGACCTTAATATGGTGCCCATTTGCTGGGTCAGCATGTGGACCATTTCATGGTTACTTTCGTCCATTTGTTGCCTCATGACAGCGAGAGAACTTGACATAAAAGTTGGGAACGAAATTGATGGAACACTAAACCCTGGGGGCCTTGTGACTTGATTCGTCAAAGGACCTAAACTCTGATATGGGGAGAATGTTGACGAAGAGCTTTCCCCAAACAGTGGGCCACTGTGATGCAGGCTTGACATAAACTTTGTCGGCATCCCAAAGGCCCTGGGGGCTCGCATTGCGAAACTAGCATATATTTCCTCCAACCCCTGTCACCATGGGCCTAGGTTCAGGTCGACGAGGCGTCATGACTGGCCCACCTTGATTCGTCGACACCACAGACATAATGTCAGTGTTTATGTCAGTTGTTTGAGTCATAACCATATTTCCCTCCGAAGACGGTTCTTCGTTTGGACGTGGTATCCCCATCTTACCACTACGAAAATGCATGCACCCAAACCCTAGGGTCCCACTGGACGTGCCAATTTGTTCGCATGCAGTTTTCGCGCGAACAACCTTCGACCTCCTGACGCAGGTTTACTTGCGAGACCGTTCAAACGAGTTCGAGAATACTTGGTTTGGGATGTATGGGGAAGTGGTGGAATGGTGTTTATTTGAAATAGGCTGGAAATTATTTGTAAGTAAAACTGAAAACTAGATAAATATGTGTACAAAGGAGTGAGAAATAACTTATGTAAATGAGTAAAAACAAGGCAAAAATACTTTTAGAATTAATGAAATAAATTTCTTATAAAAAGGGGAATTTGGACGCGATCATACATCTTGTAGGAGTGAAAACTTTTTTCTCGTAAGGCTTTGGTACTCAGAGTGGTCTCTTTGCATGGAATCTAGTTGACCCAGTCGACCGACACCATTTGGGGTCGACCCAACAATCTTCCTCTTGTCAACGTCGACCCTTTTCATCAACAGTTTACTTAGCCTGTCGACCAATCTCTGTGTCGCTGTTCTCTGGTCGAAACTTCTAGTCGATAGTAGGGCTTTCATCTTCAAGCGCTACAAATCGAAGTCGTTCACTCCGGTGAACTTTTAAATCTCATACTTTTTTGAAGGCATCTTCTCCACGCTCACCGCACCAATTTGTTGTGAATCGGATACCTTGAAACAAAGTATAAGTGGTTTCTTTATGATCAAGAAACACACAAGGGTTAGGGTTAACAAAGATAACAAGGTAAAACAACAATGAACAACAAGGATTGGTTATAAACTGTTATTCTTTCCTTACTCTTCGAACAAGATTACAAGTATAAAAGAATAACAAAATAACCTCTCTATCTTGATATTAGGATTTTATCTTCCTATTTTTTCTTATGCCAAAATTGAGTAACTAGCATCCTATTTATAAGAAAAATAACACACTAACCTAATGGGTTTTTTAACAATTACCCATTACAAGCTAACTTAGGGTACAAGCTAACTTAAGCAATTGGGCTTACAAGCAAGGCCCAATTCAACATGCTAACAAACTTAGAATTATTGATTAATATATGTTAGAACAAACTTCGACTACAACACACATTACTCCGACAGCAGCATGCAAACAGACTTCGACCTCATTCTCAATTCCTGTCGAACCAGAAGCTACCCTTCGATCATACTAGAGTTCGATCCAATATATCACATATACAGTAGGAATTAATATTTATTATTTCAAAAATACAAGTAGCATGTTATCTTAAGGAAAATATTTTTTTTGTTTGTTTTGTGTTGATGATTATGTTATCCAACTGTATTGATGTGCAAAAGCCTTTGTAAGTGATTATGAAAGTGACTCAGATAGTGATGACTCTGAGTTAGACAGTGAAAGTGATAAAGATGGTGATGTCAATAGTAACCAAGGAAATGTTGTTGGAAAGTTGGTTGAGTCAAATGGAGAAGATAATGCCAAATATTCATTTGAAGCTTCTGGATATGCATCTTATTCTGAGCATATGAAGACTCCAGAATCCACAGACAATGAGGGAAGTTCAAAGTCAAAATTCATGTGTTAACTCTAATACTAGTTTTGGTGAAGTTAGGTTAGAAGAAGGGATGGAATTTATAAAATTGGAGGATTTTAAAAATGTCATGAAAGATGTGAACATTGTTCTTGGAAGGGAAATTAAGCGGGAAAAAATGATAAGGTAAGGGCTAGGGTTGTCTGTCGTGTTGAGGAATGTCCATGGATTGAATTTTGTTCATAGAATAACAGTAGTTTTACTTATCAAATTAAAACAATCAATCCATAACGTATATGTTGTAGAGTGTTTAGGAACAAGTCAGCTAATAGATATTGGGTTGCAAATAAGTTGAAGCAAAGATTGATGATTCAACCTTGCCTTAAAAGGAGTCAAGCATATGAGATGATAAAGGAGGAATATTCTATCCATATCAATAAAAAAATATTTAGGGCACTAAAAAATGCAAGATTAGTAGTAGAAGGTTGTGAGAAAGAGTAATATGGACGAACTTGGGATTACTTGGCTGAATTAAGAGAAGCAACCCCGGATCAATGCCAAAGATGGAAGTGTTACCCATATTAGAATCCCCTCTGTTATTTCAGAGATTGTATGTTTATTTGGATGCTTGCAAAAAAAAGGTTTTAAAGTTGGATGCTTGTAAAAATTTTAGCCTTTTTTTATAATTTTTTTGTAGTAATAGTTCTATTATGTGTTAATATGGATTCCCTGCAATATAAGTCTATACTATTTTAAATATTTGTCATTTATTTTCAAAATTCGACCTTTAGGGGTCAATTCTTCGACCACATATGCATTATTTGAGAACGCTTGCAGGATTCTAAATGGTCATTCCCAATTAAGGGACCACTTGTCCAAAGTTCTATCCTTTTTGTTTATGGACAAGATGACTTTCCATACTAAATCTCCTAACATGAAAGTTTTTTATTTAACTTCCTTATTATACACCTTAGCTACTATTTCTTTTTGTCTCATTAAAACATCTAGAGCAATTAATCTTTCTTCGTCCAGGTCACTTAATTCATCCAACATCACACCCCAGTAATAATCAGTTGGGATTTTAGATTGCCTTTGAGCTCTAATTGACTGCAAATGTATCTCTAGAGGGAGTACTGCATCATGGCCATAGGTAAGTTAAAATGGTGTGGAATTAGTCGATTTCTTAGAAGAATTTAGACATGTCAAAGTACTCGGTTTAAAGTTTTATGCCAATTTCTTAGTTTTTGACCGATCACAATTTTGTCGGCCGCTTTGACCTGGCCATTAGCTTGGGCATAATAGGGTGTTAAAGTTAGTAACTTACACTCTATCGCTAAGGAGAACTCTATCATTTTTTGACCTATGAACATTGAGCCATGGTCAGTGGTAATAGTCTCAGGTATTCTAAATCTATATAGGCAAAGAGCTGGCTTATATCCCCTTACTGAAATAATCTATCCCCATCAAGATGTATCTATGTCTTTTCGATGATAGGACTTAATTTTGCCTATTATGTCTAAGCCCGTTCTTTAAAAGGTCATGGCTTAATTATTGAGTATAACTCAATTGCAGGTACGCGCTGAATACTCGAATGCCTTTGTCATTCCTAAAAACCTTTGAATGGATAAGTTTAATAAATAACATTCTACCTTAAGTCTGATCTAAGTAACAAACAATGCACACTAAAGACAGGTGGCGTTAAGAATATATTCGTACAAGGACTAACTTGTGAGTGTCAGTTTGACTAAGAACAATGCAATAAAAAGATGAAATTTCTATTTTACTTTTATTATCCTAATAATCATTTTTTCTTCAAGCCAAACTCATAAATTGGTAACGCTAACAAGGAACAAGTTTCACTATTTTCGTTTTGTGTGATAGTAACATCTTATTTAATCAAGAGAAGATTGTCTCCATTCGAATAATGGTTCTGAACCACAATTAGAAAAACAAAAATATAAAACTAATGACTTTTAAGGGTGGGATGTTCAACTGCTCTCTCCAGTGATATTTACACTAGAGACAATTTGTGCCCTATTTAATCTTTCTTTAGTTACAAACATTATAATATATTTTTATATTACATGAAAAATAGATATTGAATACAGAATAAATAGGGAAAGTATCATTTTAACATTAAAGATACTTCTTATAGATTTAAATTGGGTAAGTATAGCTCTGAGTCTGAGTTGACTGTGTCTCAAAATTTTTAATAAAAAAAATCATGTTAGCAATTATATAGAACATCTCTGATAATGCAACTTATATTTGAGTTCTTTGAGGAATTTATTAAACCACATTATCTTAAAATAATATATTTAATTTTTATTTTAATGGTGCAACTTTAAAAAACTTATATTGGATTCTACAATTCTATCTCATATATTGAAAATAATATTATAATATTAAAAATTAAAATTAATACATTAGTAAACAAACATTAATTTTTAAAAAAAGAAAACAAATAAGTTTAATATATTTAATTATGAACGTACTGTTTATGCAGCAATGAAACGTTGCTTCAGAATGCAACGATAGCGTCACGCTGACTATTCTAGAAAGATTAATTAATAGGAGAATGAATAGTTCACTATTATTTGAAGGAAAGCTTTAATTGTCTAGTTAATCTGTACTACGATTTATTTCTTGCTATAAATGGTTGAAATTAATCTAACAATATTTTTGGGTCATTCTTTTAATTCTATAAACTAATGTTGAGAAATTATAGTCATCCCAAATATCTCAGATATCTATATCTATAAGGACTTTTACACAATCTCAATCATCGAATTTATAATCTCTCTTGCCATTTTAACTACAACCCATGCAACATTAATCATATTTCTGCATTGAAAGCAACACACAACACACAATCCAATTTTCCGTGCATATCCTCTCTCTCAATTTCTCAAGGAGTCCTTGGATATGACTCAACATCTAGTTGTGGATGTATGTAGACTTCTTGTAAGCACCTAATTGAGATTAGTCTAAATGTTATATGGGTGATGCATGCTATCATGCTTGATCTTAGTTTCTAAGACTTTAATATTGTTTTGCATACAATAACTATTCTAGATCTTCTTCACCAAATACATGATTGTTTATGTTAGATTACCAGGTCATTGAGAGCCTTCTTTAAGTGTTGATTTGTTCATCTACATCCATAAGTCCCAACAAGAGATCATGTAGACTGACCTCTAAATTTCAATGTACTTAATGAGATTCCATTTTTTTTTTTTTTGAGATTGTTATATGTCTAATCCCTGCTGTCACGCCCTAATTTTTAACTCTAAGATCCCATATATTTTGCATCATTTTCCATAGCATCTATCATTTCATGTGTTTGTTTTATGTTTTCAATAACCCCTTTTAAATTCAAGAATACGTGCTTTGATTGTATTTTGATCACAAGTTAGGATTTTGCTCTCATGAAGCTCAAGGTTTGACCAGTCAAAGGATTGTGAGATTCTCAACATTTCAAGCCCTAATCCATCTAATGTTGTTCAAGGGTCTTCCCTCACTTATAATCAAGTGCAAGATTGCATTGAATTAAGGTCAACAAGGCTCGATTCATCTAGTGCACCCAAAAGAGGGTTTTGACCTGATTCATCTCTAGGTTGACTTTTGAAGCAATGCATGATCCAATACCTCTCAATATGTTTCAAGCACCTCAAATGCATCATATGAGTCCATTCTCATGATTGAATTAATCCAAGAAGCTTGATTCATAAGTAATGCAAGAATTCAAGTTCATTTGATGAAAAGTCAACCACTGATCTAAGCCAAGTTTGACTTTTGACTTTTTGGTCAAATATGGGTTCTTCAAGTAAATGTTGACGATAATGTGTAGTTGGGATCATGATTGATCATGAAAAATCAAAATATATGAGGTTACTTGCAAAAAGGGCAACAATGAAGAAATTGAAATTTTTTTCTAGGTTATGAAGGTTCATGTTTTTCACTCCACTTGCCAAGGCCATAACTTCCAATCCAAACAACCATTTTCTTTTCTCCAAATACCAATTTTAAGAGATTTTCACATACTAAAACTTTGTCCTTGAGGAGGATTTCCCAAAAAAAAAATGCATAGTTTGAGATATATGAAGCCATGAAGTTAGGGTTGTCACTTAAAACACTTAGAGAAAAAATTTAGCCAAATTTGCCTTCAAAAAGTGAGTAACTTTATGGTTATTTTTCACCAAGTTCCAATTTGAATCAGCAAAAACTCAAAACATGAAAGTTGTAGAGTATGTTTCAAGCTTCCAAAAAGTCTAAGAACTCATTTTTATCATGTGTGAGCTATGAGTTTTGAAGGAAGGAAGTTAACCTCAGAATTTGAAGTTCAAGTCATGTTCTTGCCAAATCCAAGTTGTAAATCCATTTCAAATCTTCAAATTCCTTGATTACAGGTCCTATAACTTGTAAATCCTTCCTTGATCAGAAGATTACACGATTTCTTGAAGTATTACTCAAAGAGTTGAGACATTATCCAAGTGATCATTCCATTTATGGAGGTTTTGGCATAAAGGTTACATTACCATTATTTATAAAGCCACTTTAACCTCAAATCAACTCTCCCTGAGACTCCAACTTGTTTATTCTGCAAAAAGCAAGATCAAAAGGCTCCCAAACACTCTAGATAGCCATGGTACTTTGCCTTGAAATCACCATTTTCTCATGGAACCACCATTGGATTCCAACTAAACCAAAACTCCAAACCGTTACATTCTGATCAGCTCTCAATCTCTCAACTTCCCCTATAAATAGATAACATCCCTAAGATAAACAAACACACAAGAAAACAACCTCAAAGAGTTGTAAAACATTCTCAAGTTCTGAATCACCATCTTCACCATTTTCAAGCTTCACTTGAAGTGAGACTAATGTCTCACAAACCAGAAGTTTTTCACCTATTCCAATCATCCAAACACATCATACACATCATAAATAACTCATCCAAAGACTCAAATCATATTTGTATCACCTCTATCACCATCTTCTATTCTCACCTTCATATTTGCAAAAGGAATTGTGTGAAGGAATTCAAGTTGTTGCAGGCCAAACCAATCATTCAAATACTCTTTTTAAGGACCAAGGAAGCTCATAGGGTCATCTATTTATTTCTGTAGATACTAATAAGAGGCATTGGACCTACTTCAATAAGTAAGTGTTCTTATACTTTGAAACTCATATTCATGCACCATTTGTGATTGATCAATGAAGCAAAAATTTAGAATCTATTGTTGTTGTTATTGTTGTGTTCTCACCATTTATTGCAAGTTACCATGCTCATATGTGAAGTTGTTAATGGTAGAAACCTAGGGTTGCATTTCTGTTCTTGCCATTCGAGTGTGCCATGCATTGATTTTCAGATTGAATAAGTGGCGTCTTTGTAATCCTTGTGAAAAATAGAACAATTTTGTTTTTTACACTTTTAAAAATGATGAAGAAATGAGAGAGATATTGATGGAGAAAAATATGGAAAATGATTAATGAAGAAGAAGAAACACGAGAGAGAGATAAAAAAGAGGGTGTGTGAGGTTAGTGATGACGTTGAGGTAGCAATGCTTGTTTTATTATATGTGTTTATTGTTTAATTTGATGTTTTTATTTTTTAATACCGGATGTATCACCACCCCAGTGGCAATAACGTGGATTTTCAAGGCTTCTTATGTATAAGGGTGTGGGTTCGAACCAGTGTGAACCACCCTTTTGTTCCTTTTTCATATTTTTGATGTGTTGTGCATTCTGGAAGTGATTGTTTTTAATATATTATGTTGGGTTTATTAATTATTCATATACACACACGTGGTTTGGTGGATAAGTTTTAAGCTTGCAATCTGAATGTCATGGGTTCAAATCCTTTGGGAGGTACCCTTAATTTTTTAGCACTCTTTTTATTTCCTCACTTTTTCACAACTTCACATGTTCATAACTTGATGCTCCATTGGTATTTTTCGGCCATTATTTTTCTCACAGACTCATGATCTTGCCTATTTTTATAATTCTTGAAAAAATTCCAAAAAAATATTTATTTTTCATATGCGTTCACTTAGCCAAAGTAAGGTATTTCTTTAGTATGGTTTTAGGTCCTTAATTGTTTCTTTTTTAATGATTCTTGGATTTTGCTTGACCATGTTGATACTCATGGATGTCTTGAATGTTGTATGAACTTTATATGGTGTTGACAACATGATCCTTTGAATTTTACCTAAGTTTGAAGTGCTTTAATGCATACTTTTTGTAACACCCTAATTTTTGACCTTAAGATCCCATCTCCTTGTGCATTTTCTTGCATATCATTTTAGTCCATCATCCTTGCTTTAGCTAACCATTCTAACCAATTTGTTTGTTTGTTTTATGAATTTAGGTGTGCTATAAGAGAATTCAAACATTATTGAAGCTTGTGTATGTTCATGGTCCCCCAACAGGCCATGTTGAATCCAGGTAGATATGAAAGAAGGACCCACCCTCATTCTAATGGTCCTACGACCAATACAAAGTCAAACTTTTCCCCGAGGAGGATTAAAGCCCCTATCCACTGGTTTCAAGGACGATTGTTTAAGAACTGGATGTTAATTTGGTGATACGTGGGATTACAAGTGACATTTTCATTTCGCAGACCTCAGAATATTAGTTCATGTGACAAAGTGTGGCATAGTCTAAAGGTTACTGGAAGTTGTAGCCAAAGGCTTTATGTGAATCTCTCAAGAAGAAAGTGGTTGAATGGTGACCAAATTGAAATTTGTTTCAAAGATCATTGTCGTTTTAAAGAGATATTGAACTTGTGGATTAATGAAGAGTGGAGGGTATGAAATGCAAGTTCTAATCTCAAGGTTATATAAGACTCAGTCGTGATTTAGAGCACAAGGAGTTTTTTCATTTGGTTTCATCAAGTGTTAACATCAAATCCAAGTGATCAAGATTCAAAGGAATTCTATGATTAGTGTCAAGTTGGTGGGCTTATATGATTAAAGTCCTCGACAAGGTTCACTTTCTTTTTTTTCTCATGATTCAAGTGGTGTTAAGCTTATCATGTTCAAGTGAAGACAAGTTTATTTCCACAAAGTCAAGTTGGTTCATGATGTTCAAGGCCATAAATTGAATTCACAATATGTAAGAGCCACTTAAGATTCAAGGGTTGTTTTGACCTCATCTTCAAAACAAGTTCAAATTTCATTCAAATTGTTTTCTTAAGCTCACCAATTCTAAAAGATATTCAAGACATTACATTCAAAATTCCTCAATGTGGAAAGACAATCCATCATCACAATAAAAAGGTCCAAGTTTGTTCAGACTTCAAGGTTGGAAATTTAGAAGTATGTGCATTAAGGAAAGCTTAGCCATTCAAACTACAAGGCTGCTACCATATTCTTGGGATAGGATTTACAATGAACGTAAAAAATTCATAATATTATACCCAGAAATTTACATTGAAACTTGCAATAAGCCAAACTCAAATTCCATTACAGCACAACACGTAGATTACAAGGTCTTCTATATACAAAGTGATCCCGTGCAATACAAATTTCATATGACTCTTAACAAACCTCAAATGATTAAGAACCATTACAATATGCACCAATCTAAGTCCTAAATCTTCACATCAGATGCAAAATGATCGAAGGTCCATTTACATCCAAATTTATCCAGATTTGAAAACAAGCCAAGTTTGTTTTTAAGCCATTAAAATTCTATTCCTAAGAAGCTGCTAGCTCGGTCCCAGCCATAGGCTTTACAAGCATCAACTGCAACTACAATCTCAACAGCAGCTGCAGTTTCAAAACCATCATGATTGATGCCCTGCAATGACCAAACATAACCAAATAGGAGGGGATTTATCAAGTCACAACCAATGAGTCAGAATATCGACAGTAAACATGGATACATCCTGCTCATGCGAAAATTTCTAAGACAACAAGTTGCTAATTGCATAGCCAGAAACTAATAGTACCTATCGAAGTCGAAAGAAATGTTGAAGAGTCTCCAAGTAGCCAAATGCGACTTTTGTTTGCAAAACGCTTCAGAATAGCCGCCCTCAGAATTCCTGCAAATAATTACCATCATTTAGAGTCAATAATCAATAGAAGGTGAAGAAGGAAAGAATTTATAAAAGGGAAAGACCATAAACACGATCAAACAGGAAATCATAGTCATAATGTTATTTCCGGAACAAGAGTCTGACAACATTACTCCTCTCAATCAATTCAATTTTTCCTGAAATACTATAAGAGGAGGAAGAGATTCAGAATTAGAGACGGACGGAAAACCCATGAGAATTCCTCAAAAAACCACAACATCCACCCTATATAGAAGAAAATCCCAAATCAAAAACCCTAAAAAAATTTGTAAAGAGGAAAGTCATAAAAACTCATCTTTTTGAACCTCCACCGCAAATCGCCATTTCTGCCCTTAAAACCATCAAAACCCTTATCGTTGTTTCCTACCGCCTTCGACCACCACCTTCGAAACCTGCAAAATCCATTTTAAACGTGAGAATTTTTGCTAACACTTTAACTTTGTTTTTTTGTTTGATTTATGTAGGAAAAAGACGGAGGGGAGAAAGAACGAGAAAAGATGAGAGGAGGAAGAATAGCGTAAGAGAAGAAGAAGAAGAGGGATCGTGTAGAAGCGGTGAGAGGCGAACGAAAATAAAGTGGAAGAAGAGAAGCGGAAAGACAAAAGAGGAAATGGGTGAAGCGGCGGAGTGACGAAGAGAGTTTAGATTAGGTTTTTTCCAGTTTTTTTATTTTTATATTGTATATCATATGTACGCACGTCCATGGCAACTATCATGCACCCGCACATCACAGCCGCTCGTCCCTTGATTGATCTCTATCCACGACTCACTCGTGCACCTCACAGTACACCCTCGCTGCCCTACCGCACCTGATCCACTTGCCTCACTTAACCCTTAATCTGCCCAATTAACTAACCTAATTAATCTCACTTAATATTAATATTGGACTAACCTAATAATTAATCTAATTACCCCTTTTTTTATTTAATTAACTGGCTCTTTTCTTTTTTATTTGTTGATTTTATTTTATTAATCTTTTCATTATCATTTTTTCCTAATTAATCTTTAATTCAATTAATGACTTATTAATAACTATTTTGTTTAATCAACTCTTTTTCTAACTAATTGATTTATTTATTTATTTAACTAATCCAATATCTCTTTTTATAAAAACTTATCTTTTATTTATTTATTTAAGTAATTAGTTAACTTTTTTTATTTGTTTATTTCATCAACATTTACTCATTTATGTAATAGCTATCTCCTTAATAAAAAGAATTAATAATAACAAAAAAAATTATTTTACATTTAATAAGAAAACCTTTTATTTATTTAATAAATCACTTATTTAAAAATGTATTTCTACTTGGCAACTTAATTATTTATGACCTCAAATCTTATTTTACTAAAAAACCTAATTCATCTCCTAATACAAAATTTTCTTAAAATCAACTCACATAGATTTAATCAACACGCTCCCGACACCTTCACGTTCTAGCACCGATCTATTTTGTCCACGACCCTGCGCTGGTTTGATTTTAGCATTCTATTCATGTTGTCTGGATTTATCTTATTATTATCCTTGCTTTACCTTTATTTTATCGCATTGTATGTCCAAAGGAAGAATCTATGCATGACCTATCATTTGTGCTTATTGCACCTCATATGCATCATTTTTCCCCGCTCGATCCTTGATCCTTTTCAAGTTGATCAGCTTAAGTTTAGTTCCTACCCCTTAAGGAGGGCCTTTTTCTTTTACAACTTAGATGAACCATTATCAACTCAATTCAAACTATTCTCCACATAAGAGAATTAGATGTTAGTCATCTTGACAATTGAGATGTAATTCTCCTGCCCCATAACACATATCGTGTGATGTAGATCTTTTCCGCTTGAGAGAGATAGTGGCAAACTCGTCGACAATCTGAGTGTTTGAGCCCTTCTCTCAAGACGATGCAAAGGCCATCTCCTACAAGTTGTGGTGGTTAAGTCGAGTGTTATCCCTTAAGATGACGACTCGTCTTTTCTCCTAAAATCAATCAATCAATGAACCTTATCCCTTTGGAACTTTGACTAACAGTTAATGGTTCCTCAATCCCTTTTAGGGGAACTACAAATACTCTGATTCTATTCCCGTTAGGATATGTAGGCACAAGATACGATTTCTTGGCGAGTATACTTAGAAATAAACCATTAGGTCTTTCGTCCTTAAGAAGATAACCCTTAGCAATAAACACATTAAAACAAGAGGTTCTTGTAGAGTACTACAGAAACTTAGGATGCTAGCACCTTCCCTAAGTTTAACCAACCCCCGAACCTAAACTCTCTAGATTTTGCATTTGCATTGCATTGTGAGTAATTCGATCTTTTTCTCTTCCTTTGGAAAAATTAAAGACCGACGGTGAACCAATGAATTAAGATTCAAATTAATCAATAATTTGACATCCAATTCTCGCCGCGACACTTTTCATGTAAATGACTTGTATACCATGACTTATGTCTTGTTGTGTTCCTTTACTTCCACAAGTGTTTCTTTCATAAACTTCACATTGTTAAAACACCATATTGTCTTGCACTTATCCATGAGTTGCTTCTTTTTTGTGTGAACAATTGTTATGTCTTCACCATGTTTGTCATGTTTTAAACTATGTTGTTGTTTTGTTCATCAATTTGTCCAATCATGTTCATGCGATCATTGTTATGCATTTCCAAGGGAAGGACTTGTTGTTGACATTCTTGTCATTTAAATTTGCATTTGCATCTTTGCATCTTCTTGTATATATCTCCCTTTGTAATCCTAGAATTTGCTATCCCTTAGAAAGTCTCCCTTATGATTACCTTTTTCAACTTATACATTTCAATTAGGGTTTCCCCTTTTACAACTCAAAATCATTCAATAAAAAACCTTGACCCTTGGTCATTGATATCTTTTTTTAAACTCCTTTCCTTAATCAAATGCTTCAAAACACTTTAAGTATATTCAAACTTCTTTCACAAGACTAAAACACACAAATTCAATTTAAACCATTTTGATTCGTCTATGTACTTGAGATGTAAATCTCCTACCCCATAACATTGTTAAGAAAGAGCTTGATTCTTTTGCACTTGAAAGAGGTATGTGGTTTACTTGTTGATTCTATATCTAAGTTATGAGCCTTTCTCTCAATGTGAAGTAAAGATCTCTCTTCCATATGCTCATGGTGGTTTAGATGAGTATTTCTCTTGGATGAAAACTTGTCTCTTCTTCAATTAAAACCCACCATAACAAACACTTTTCAATTTGTACCCCAAACTATGAGGTTTTGGTTCTTTATTGGTACCTTGGCACAATATTTTATGTCTTGCCAAATGCAAAAACAATAAAAAAACATTTCTCTTGTCATCTCCCCAATCAAACCCAATTAGCAAACCAACTTATAAAACATATTTAACAAGAGGTTCCTATAGAGTACTATAGATACTTAGGGTGCTAATATTTTTCCTTAGTATAATCAACCCCTGAACCTTAGATTCTCTTTATTGCATTGCATTGTATGTTTATGAGTTTATTCATTCTTTTTCGCTTCCCTTAGATAAATTAAAGATCATTGGTGAATTAATATTTGTGAAGCTTAACTAACTCAATAGCTATGGCCTTCGATTCTCACCACGACACCTGTAACACCCTTTTCTATCCCACAATTAAAAGGCACATTTATTCACATATCTGAGTAAATTATTAAATTCAATAAAAGCCACCACAAAATGGCGTACATTTCCCAAATCCTCAAAATAGGTCAAGGCTCCGTAAACAATGGGTTCCCCCAAAGTACATCAAATTGCACAAAGCATGAGAACTCAAAAGGCATAAATCAAGGTTTTCCTCATACGGGAAGATAATCAAAATAAACTCAAATAAAACATAGATTAACTCAAAAGACCCCAACCCAATGTTACATATCAGAGCAAGACCCTCTAAGTTAACCAAAAAGGCTAACAAATCAAAACTTCAAAAAAAAATAACCTCGACGGCATCCACGGCTAAACCTGGTCATCTGCATGTTACCCACGTGGAGGTAACATTCAAACAGGCAGGGTGAGTAAAACGATTCATAATAATCAATGTATGAAAATCAACATATAAATGGTGTCATAATCATATTCAACACATTCACATTCATCAATAGGCCTCGAATGCCACAACATCATAAATTATTACAAAAGACTCAATGCATGTGGTACCAATCATCACAGCGCGATGGACACTGGGCCATCAACCCTCCATAGATCTCCATCAATAGGATCGATTCTACTAGAGAACC